>OY856412.1:1187408443-1187818443 GCA_963693085.1 Alisma plantago-aquatica | reverse complement strand
GCCTCTATGCCTCTATCCATCTTCTTTTTTGTTTGTGAGAACTCAAGACTATTGGATCACAGTTATTAGTTGACTGGAAACTACGATCATGTCCTTATCTTTTCTTTCTTGAAGGATCCTTGATCTATTGTTGTCTCTTATTCCTAAGATCCAAATTTATCTAACAGACAAGGTATGTGTACTATATATTCTTGATATTGGTTGCTTTGTTGCAATATATAATTACTTATGAATAAAATACTTGGCTACTTACTAGCATGAGCTACCATATCTTCCCTACATAATAGTGTTATGATTTTCTATATATATATTGTTTTCTCTTCCTTCTGATAACTATATTTGTAATGTACTTCCCTCATTTCTCTTGAATCAATTGTTTGTCTTTCCCTTGCCATCGATTGGGATCAAGTGACAACTTTTGCCTTTTCCTTAGGGTTAAGTGGAACTTCAGCCTTTTCCCTTAGGGTTATGTGGCGTTTGTTTTTCTCTTACCACCCACTTTGTTTTTGTGAGGTGATTCACCCTTGTTCGGAGTACATTACAAACTGATTTGTAAACTTGTACTTATTCAACATTTGAAAGTTTCTTCACTGGTAATATTATTTCTTATAAACATGCCAAGTGGTTATTTATTTAAAATATACAATATGTTTTATTGTTTCATGTTTTTGATAACGCATACTCATTGTTTTTATATTGGCTTTGTGTCATGATTTTTTTAATTCATAAAAATGCTAAAGGACTCTACTCATATGTTGAACTCAATTAGAAGTTGCATCAAATGAATATGCAAACATGGGATCTGTATGTAATTAGGTTGTAGCCACTCCCTAATTTTTTCTTAGTTAGTTTTCTTTATTGTGAAGTTTCTATCTTGTTTTCCCACTGGAAACATGTAAAACCTTATGCTTCAAATTAATGAAATGTTATTTCATTTTTGCATATGATCATATAATTTCTTTCAGACCACTCAGGGACACTTCAACCGCTATCACTATTTAGACCATGGGAATGGGATTGGGGTAGTAGAAGTTCTAGGAAAGTTAGTATCAGAGAATACACACTCTCTTTGTATACATGAAATAGATTCTCCAATATCTTAAACCTAGAAAGCCTTAAAAGTTCACAATGGTGAAATTGAGGGTCTAGACTAGGAGTTCGGGCTAGTAATGACCTACTATACAAATTATCTTACATTGTAGATCCACATATTCACATGGAGATGAATAAATATATTCAAGTTAACAACAACAACTTTGGGGTTGGATGTAGAGGAGGAAGAAAATTCACCATTGAAGATATCATGGATGATGACAGTGGTATCTAGTCTCTATTTTATTGTGTTTATGTCATTTCATCCATCTAAGAGGCCTATTGTATGAAGGGTGCCTTCCCCATCACAACCATTGTGTTTTTAAACTTCTTTTTTTACTTTCAATTCACTTTGACACACCTCCGATGATGTCTAACCGAGTTTGCAACTCTGTATTACCAATTTGCATGCAATTTGTATGCATATTTTATATATCTATATATCAATTCCTATAATAAAAAGCAGTCACCTACTATCCATCTCACAATAATGGCTAAGGTTCCCCGATCTACCTAGCTTCAATCGATTAAGAAAAGGACCAAAGGGATTTCTTTTAAACCTAGGGAGTTATCTTGCATCTCATCTCTTCTCTAAGGACTACCCCAAGAAAACTATTAAAAAGTAGTAGGATGACTTCTTATCTTTTTGTCTCTGATAGGGTGTCTTAACTGGATTTGCACATTCCCTATTTTTGGGTAGAATGGGAAATAACTTAAATTTAAATGAATTTGGAAAACTTGACTAAGATGATCTGACTTTTGTCTGGAACTATATTATGAGAAATGTTGGTACTCTTTGAAGAATACAACCTTGCTATATTTGACGTGAACTCAAGATCTTTACTATGATTGTCTACTCCATGTGAGAGACTTTAACATATGTGTTTTATTGGAAAGACCCCTATGGACTATAATGCCTTCCAAGTACTATTTTTCATAATTTTAAAAGATATTAGAAATAAATCATATCTTAGGATGGAATGCTATTGAAGAGCCTAAATTGATATGTCCATTCCTCATGTACCACTCAGTTCATCCCTAGTTTATTTTTGAGGAAGGACTGAAATCATGACATTTGAATACTTTGAAAATGTTGAACTTTTGTCAAATAATTAAACAAACTGATCATTTCTTTCACATTCCTTGACGTAAAGGATATAACCACAATTGTACATATTTTTCCTTTTGAATATTTCAATGGAATGGGTACACACATGCCAATAAAATATTAAGTAAGGAAAACATGTTCGAAATGGGGGTTTTTTTTATTAATAATTCTCCTAACCTAAATCACATCCTTATTTGAACTTTCATCCGAAAGCACATCTTTTGATTAATTGGTAAAAAAGAAAATGATACCTTCTTGCAAATTATTCTACTTGATCCAAAACTATTCTCTTGAAATCATGGATTGATGACATTTTAAAAACGGTAATCATGAACATATGCATACGGTTGTTTTCCTAAAAATGAACTCGGTCTAGATCATTTATCCACCTAAAATATACTTGATGATGAAGAAATCATTGTTGAAGTCCAAAACTATCAGTAGATTGTTGTTTGTGGTAGAATGACCACATCTAGGCTATAAATAGAAATTAAAACCATAGCCTTTAATGGTTGGGCCAAAAATACTTGATATGTAAATGTTGACCCATGGTCATGAATTTACTCAATTATGACCTAACTTAATCCATGATGTTTGATCTCAACTATATATCTGAATCATTATTCGATATCAATATAACTTTACATCAAACTCTACATTAGACTTTGATGGAATATGATCTTTTGACCTCCAATTGATCAATAAAAGTTTATGAGTGATATTTTATACATCATGACTATAATGGTGAACATGAAATAGGATATGGTATGTGCTTTATGGTCCCAGTCTTATGAGGATATTTTTGAATTTTAGGGACAATATTCCATTTAAGGCGGGAAGGATGTTATAACCTTGATTTTTATTATTATATAAACCAATATATATCTTTGACATTTTCTCAATTACGAGCTTAGTACCTACTTGATGGGCAACTAACAGAACATCAAAAAAATAAAAATATATTGACCAAAATAGGAGAGAGAATTTTGTTATGCTGTAATATATGTGTGATAAGGACCCAATAGTAGGCAATCTTATGAATATGAGTTTTTATTGTTTCTAAATTTTCCAAAAACTTTCCACAAACGTATAACTATGAATTAAACATGTGATAAATATTTGAGAATTTAGAAATTGATTGAGTAATAATCATATTTATATGGGTCAAAAATGATAATTTGCAGTAATATTTTTATTTGATGTTGAATGTAATTTCGTTTTATTGAAATTTGGTGAACGAGTTGTTATGATGTTATTGAAGCTTGATATAAAATTTTAGACTAATTAGAGCTTGCTTTATGTGGTTCAAATAAATTATACAACATTATACTTGAACTCGATTTAATGATTCAAGTCATTGACATTCTTTTAGTGAAATAGTAAGACTTTAACATCTCGAGATTTCCATGTACGAATGAGGTGAAATTCTAACTAGATCCTTTTGATATAAATTGGATATTCTATAAATTTTAGATAAATAATGGATAAGTTACTTTGAAGGTGTAGTTTATAAATAGTGTTTAAGGTCATGTGTAATGGATGTATAGATAAAATAAATCAAAATGATGAGATATGAAATAATTTTTCAAGTGTTCATGAGAAAATAAATTGTTATTGAAGCATTGTGTTATTTTATTTTATGATAAGTGAGAATTTTGTAGACAAGGATGTATTTTGGGAGTTAATTATATTTTGGAAATATCTTTTGATGGTTTCATGAATCTTAATGTTAATTATTGTTTTTAAGATATGTCCCGTCGGTGATATTATTTATACCTTTAAATATTTATAATAGAGTCTTTTTTTTATTTTCAACACACAAAGGGTGATGTTTACATAATAAGGAAGATCTCACCAACATTCCTTATCAGTGTAAATTATGGTTTCCATGTTACAAAATTTAAAAAAAGAAATCTTTGAGGTGCATAATTCTTACTTTAAAGCATATATTTTATACTAATAGTAAGTTTAGTAACAAAATCACATATGTCATTGGCGTGGAATGTTCATAAAATAATGACAAACAAGAGATTCAGTTGTATTGGTGGTCGATGAGAAAAATTAAAAAGATATTAGTGATTATGTGTCCATAAGACCAATTTAGTAGGATAACAAATATACATATCTCTCTCTTTCTATTCGATATTAGAAAATTCTTGTCTAAATATGTTGTCCAGCATTAACGACACTAATAGAATTTTATTAGGGAATATAAGTCATTGACTGAGGTGGAAATATTTTGTTATATGAAAAGCTTTTTCATGTATTTTGGAACAAATTAATTATATTGTTGAATGAGATATATGGCTTGACAAGAAAGTTGTTTGAATGGTCAACAGAAATTGTTATGGATTTCTTTTTATGAAAGATGAAAATATTAATAATTAAGCACTGGTCTAATTTACATATTCTTTAAAGTAGTGGTTAGGGATATAGGAAAATTTAAATGTGTAAAATGTGATGCGGTTTGACCACCACTCAGTCACTTCTATCCTTCACATATATATATATGTCCCTATTGACCTTACCACACACCCTAGAGTATGAACATCACACTCGCTCATTTTGTCTCTCACACTTACCCCTGTTTCATGTTGGTCGGTGTGCCCCAAAGTTTACCCCCTTCTTTTTCTTTGTACCGGGAGCTCTTAACCTTTAGATCGCAATTAGTAGTTGGTTGGAGACTGTGATCCAAGTCCCCATCTTTTTTTTTCTTGAAGGATCCTTGATCTATTATTATCTCATGTTCCCAAGATCCAAATTCACTACCAGATAAGGTCTGTGTGATATATCATCATGATATTAATTGATGTGATGTAGTGCATGGTTACATACTTATGACTAAATCACTTGGTTGATTATTTGAATGAGCTACCATGTTCTCCACATAATAGTGTTTTGATGTTATATTTATAGTTTTTTTTTTTGATAACTAGATTTTTATTTTACTCACTTGTCTTCTTTTCTATTGATCATTTATTCCTTTCCCTTGTTATTGACTGGGATCAAGTGGTGATTTTTTTTCTTTCACTTAGGGTTAAATGGCACTTCGACCTTACCCTTAGGGATAAGTTGCATTTTTTTGTCTTACCAACCATTTTTGTGTATGTGAGGTGTTTGACCCTTGCACGGAGTACATTATAAACTGAATTGGAAATTATTACCTATGAAACACTTGACATTTTCTTCACTGTTAATATTATTTATTATAAACATACCAAGTATATAATTCTTTTGAAACATAAAAATGTGGAGTAATTTGGGTTGAAATCATATTATTAAAATTAGAGAGATAACTAAATCACTAACATAACATATTTTCATGATTTGTACAATTTGAACAAGAAAGTTGAGTAAGATTGCACGTTATGGGGTAGTTTAGCTAATTTAATTATTTTTCAGAGAAAGTTCAAAAGACCTAAAAACATCATTGGAAAGGCCCTAAGTTGAGATATGATCTGAGGAAGTCCAACTAACCATAAATACGTGTTGGACAAATATATGAATCAAATGTACTTCTCATATGATATTTTGGTCGACCAAAATGTCCATTTGGGATAGAAAATGCCCATTGGGTTTCTTCCTTGGAAGTTCGAATGACTGAAAATAAATAAAAAATAAACTTTTAAGAAAGGAGAAATTGGTGTTTGCAAGCATCTTAATCACTTATAAAGTATTTCAGACATGATTTCTACTTCATTATCACCTTCAAAGTCCTTGAATCCATCGACAATGTGACAATACTAGGGTTTGGGAGTACAATGGTCCTACTGCAATGAAATCTAGTTTTATGATTTTTTTAATGGTGAAATTAGGAAAGTTATCCTAGTTTTCTATATTTTTGGAGTTTCTTTCAATCATGATAATAGGTTTCCCAACCATGCATCAACTTCTCTTGTAATGGTTTGTAACAGGTTGACCAATCATACATCAACCTAATTTTTCTATCCCAGGGTTACCATGAGCTTGGAGGTGTTGATTTACATGAAAACCTTGGGATTTTGGATTCTTTTTGAAGGTCGGATTGGACAATCTCAAAGCTCATTTGTTATTCTTCCAAAGATTTAGATTTGGATTCACTTTTTCAAATTCAAATCGGAATGAAGTTTACTAGAATACGCTTTCCCCCAAAATTGAAACCTTGTTTGAAAATAAAATAATGATATTTGTTAAATTATATTCTTGGTTTTTTTTCATAGTTATCAAATATAGCATTTCCCGAAGATAAAATGCAATATGATATCCGAAACAAATATATAAAAAATTTTGGAATTCAATTTTTAGAAACTCTAGATATGCTAAAAGTTTTAAAACGGGGACGTCAAAGAGTTATTATTGAGTGCAATGCTTGCAATGAGAAATTCTATGATGGTGCGTCTAAAATGAAAATGTGGATCTATAATGATAAATTGGTAGTGTAACATTTTTGAACCCATTTTGGAGATTATATGTTGAATTAGGTTTGATCAATAGCCTCAATAATAAGGTTAATGTGTATTATTCTGAAATTTGATGATAATTCTTATGATGGTATCATTCCCTGTAGTTAATGTGACTAAACATGATTTGAATTTAAGAATTTAATATGACATAATAGTGCTAAAATTTGATTTCATGTTATAAAGCTAAGGTGCAGTTCACTATATGATTGACAACCAAAATTGTAGCATTTTTCCTAGAAACGTGGAGTTTATATATATATATATACATATATGTATATATATATGTGTATATATATATGTATATATATATACATATATATATATATATATATATATATATATATATGGCTATTCATTTGCTACTCGCATGGGTAACTAACATTAGTTACCCGTGCATCTATTTTGTAACAGGAAGATACACATTTGTAATGAGACATACTTTGTTTTTAATGAGATTACTAAGTTTTTAATACAAATACTCATTTTGTATTACACGTCTGATTACAGTAAATATGATATATATATGATAGTAGTTTACGTTGTAATACAAAACGAGTGTTCGCATTACAAATTTGGTCATATCATTACAAACGTTGTATGTCTCATTACAAACATGTACCTTTCTATTACAAAATAGATCCACGGGTAAGTAAAGTTAGTTACCCGCACGGGTAGTGAATATATACCCTATATATATATATATTCATTATGTTGGTGATAAATGATCAATGAAACCTAAAAATGAATGTTATGCTTACTGATCCAATGTAATTCATCAATCATCTAGTTAGGTTCCTTGAAAATTGTCATATAGTTAGGAGCTTTTATCATTGTGAACTTCTCTTACAGTGCATAATAGACAATCAAATAAATTTTATACTAGAATTTCTTGTAAAAACTATGATAAGGAGTCTAGATTGTGGTTGTATGTCTTGAGTACTAATCCAACATGATTTCAATGACCCTTATATTGATGATGAATGGCCTAAATTATTCTACTATTGTCAAAGTCCATGCCATGACTATGCATAATAAACTCAATTTTGACATTCTACGTTGTTCAAGGATCAAACGAGGTAGCTATATAATATGGTCTCTGAATTAATTCTATGTTTTCCTGCAACTGTTATGCCCATATCTTGTACTAGAGACAAGCACATATTGGTAGATAGGTGTAATGCTCCTATCATAAAGAAAATTTAAGCAAACCAAAGGTGAACCAAGTTATGTTTTTGGTATTCTTAGGGTGGTCCACGGATCCTTAAGATATATGGACGATGAGTCACTGACATGACTTGGCATGGTTTTCTATACATGTATTGTACAAGACAAGTAGTTTGAATGGAAAGATATTAAAATATAAAAAATGGATTAGGGATCTACATTTATTGTTGATGTTAAAATATAAACAAAAGATTATGTTTAGGGTTTTTTTGTTAGTTAATCTCTATACTAGAGTTCTAGAGGGAGATCCATGGAATATGTTATTTTATATTTGAAGTACCCTTGTTTTCAATTCTTGTACATAATGTTCTTTTTATTTGTGTGAATGCATGTGATTTTATATAAATATACATATGGATGTTTCTACTGAATGAATATACATGCTTTACTTTCTAGTTCCTAAATAGAAAAAGAAAATTTTCTATGGTTTCCATTGTGGTCCATCAATTATTCATGTGTATTGTGGACCTTGACAACTAGTGTGAGTTTAGATCATGAGGTTCTACATATTTCCGTTTCTTGTGAGATAACATGGGGAATGAAACACCTAAGTCCCATCTGAAAGGGTGTTGATCCATCTATATAGCCTATTCAATCTTTTATATATTAATTTAACATATGTATTAGATCTACAACCTTGAGGTGATTGAAGAGTTTGATCAAAATGATGATATGTTGATGGAGATATTATATAGTTGGTTTTCTTCTTATAGCTCTTCAAAATGACTAGATATTTGTAAAGTTACAAGGGCCTTTGGTCAACATTATCATCTTGCCTTTTGGTTGGAAGAACTACATCGATCTAAAAATGACCTTCCATAAGAAAACCTAGGTTTGTCCTACTGCTCCCCTAAGAATTGCAAAAATATAAGACATTTCATCAATAACTGGTTGAGGAATTAGAACTCAATAGGACATTTAGAGTTGAGGTTGACACCATTGCCACAATCATCTTCGACCCTTAGGTTCATAAAGTGGTTGGCAATAATATCATCCATTACTAGATGAAAACAATCACATGGGATAAGGGAGTCTTTCTTGAACTAAGTGGAGTTTTGCATGTCCGTTTGTTATCAACAAGCAACATAGTTTGACTAGGGTTTCCACTATGTGTAGGGAGAGAGGTGACTTTAATTTGACAACAATAGATATTTTACATCAAAATAGAAGACAAATGGGCAACAAGTTGCGCCACTAGTCCTTTTTAGATGGTAAAACGAATCCTTTGAAACACTACATCCATACACTTAGGAGTCACTACATTACTATTCATAACTTTTTGGACCCTCTTCAGAAGCTCCATCGCATCTGGAGCTAAGAATCCAAAAGGGATGAAGGCGTGTTGATTCTAAATACACACTTTATCATGCTTGATCACTTTGGCTGAAGCAACTTTAAGGGAAGAATGTCCCGCTATAAAGGCCTCACTTTTCAATCCCACTAGCAGAGGAACTCCTGTCAAATCCACACACATGTTTCCCTCCGTCCATCCAAAAATCAAAATTTGGCAGGTCTTATTGTAGATCTCCCATCTTGTGGATCAGTTAAAAAGTTTACAAGCGTCTCTTTCTTAGCAACAATACATGCAAGTCTGAACACATCAAAAAGAACGTCTCTAACAAGATCGTGTTTGTACTTAACACCTGAAAGCTCCCTGTAATGAACCACAAGCTCTCTAAAAGTGTCCAAGCATGCCTTACGACATACTGCACATATCTCATGGGTTGGAAATAAAAAAATCATGAGACAATATCTGAGGATACTACGGTACTCCACTGGTGATATGTGTAGACAAAGTCCATCAATAGGAATAGCAAGGAGAAAATCTTGAGCATGATCAACTTGAAGACACCCAAAAAACTGCCTTCTGTCTAGGTCAGGTCAAACTTAACCTCCATGTCCTCAATTATTTAACTAAAAAGAGCACTCACCAAAGCATTTTGAAACTTTGGTGGGGGCGGTGCCTTTTCTAAAAAAATAAGTGAGGTCGAAGGAGGGAATCGTGACACGACGACGATGTACAACATAATCAAAGTCGGAGTCCATGTCGTTAATCTTTCTATCTCGCAAGATATGATCCTAAAGCACCCAAGATTGGGCTCTAGATGTCACAAAAGTGTATGAGGAAGCCTTTGTTGTTGAATATAGTCTCAATCCACCAAGCTGAATGGGCAATGAAGCCACTCTCCATTGGAGGTCTCCAAAAATAGGACCTCCACAAACTACAATGTCTTCAATAAACCCTCATAAGCCTCTGTCAAACAATATTGTTGCCACCTCCAAGTACATAGGTTGATAAGTCCTCAAGTCAAATAAAAGTTTTGCAATATCCATACACGATCGGAGTAAAAGAAGCTCACTCTGGAGATCACCCAACTGAGATAGAAGATGCATCAACTTCACAGCCTTAGAAGCCCTCTCTATAGCCAAACCCTCAATAAAATTTCTATCTCTACTTTTTAAATTGGCATAATGATGGTGTGATTTCTTGATGGTATAGTAAGTTGTGTTAAAGATTAGTGTAGAAGTAGAAAGTCTAATATATTCTCATGTCTTATTAATTGATGTAAGCAAATAACAACTGAAAAAACAACCTTCATATAATTGATGATAGTAGTAGTTAAAACATAAAACCTTCGGCGGAAATATCAATCATAGTTACATTCTTCTAGGATCCTCCTTCCGTATTATTAATCATTTTAGGTTTGCACATAACTACAAGAATATAAGCAAAGTACAAAGTTGTGTGTAGTCCTAAAGTGTACAAGGAATGCGTTGTTGAGAAAGGGCGCTAAACAAAGTAACCACTCGAGTTCAATTATGAATTTCTTGCAATACAATTTATTAAATTACTATTTTCGAGTGAACCAATGCAGTTCACAGTCCACGGTCTAATTGGCAAAGAGGCTACGACGGATTGCCAGAAAGTCATGGGTATAAAACCCGATAATCTAATTATATTCTTTCTGTTTGTGTATTTTAAATTGCGTATAATATTACCGGTTGATACAGTATACAATCGTGATCTGACCGTCGCTTGTTTAGCATATAGCTAGCCTGCTTTGCCAATAAATCGTATGCCTACAATTTAAGAAGGCAAGTATAATATGTGTGCATATGATTTATGGTCTTAAAACTTCTGTTGGCTCGATGGTGATTTTCGTTTAAAGAACTGTCCTAGTTGGCACAGAGCTACCGTACCATACCAAAAAAGTCATGACTAAAAAATAAGGTATTCATTATATGTTAGTATGGTAGTTTGAATCTTTCTGTAGTCTGAGAATTGTATTAATAGATGGTTTTACACGGTCTAATCAATTCTCCTTGAAAAATGTTATATGTGTTGTCAGTGTTGAGAATAGTACGTATAGGATAACAATTACACAGAATAGCTTTGTTTAAGTAGCAAAATAACTTCAAAAACAAAAAACAAAAAAAAAAGACGTACATTGTGTATAAAAGAAGTGATCGTGCTTAGCAATGCAACCATGTATTGAACAAACAATTAGAAAAAAACTTACTTGATCTTTTTACCGTACATGAGTACCTCGTTGGGTCAGCCGATGAAGACTCCTCTCTAGCGCATACAAATATGGACACGTCTGCACATCAACTTCACTTGGCCATCATCGATTACTGGAAGGCATATAATACTGAGATTGGTGAAAGTCTTCGATTACCTTGTTGTGTGTAATGCATTGCCATGAGTAGCAATAGAGGTTAAACAAAATAAGAAGTAGAAGTTAAAGCAGAAAAAGGACATAATTGGCAATGAAAAGCAGTCAGGGATAAAGAAACAAGTGGATTGCAACTTGCAAGTGAGATGGGAGAGAAAGGAACAGGATACAACTTGCAAGCTTTGTCATACCTGTGTAGAACATGCGTCTGAAGATCAAAGGTCCCAGTAAAGATTCTTCCTTCTGTCGAGATAGCTCTGAAGTGGTTGCTTCAAAATGGCAGTTGTTGTATCCCAATCAGCCTACTCCGTGAATTTTACATGTATCTCTCAACTTCTCTATAATGACAGGACGCACCTTCCGTTTCTGCAAAACCCTAGATATGCCATATCTGTAAACTCGTTAGCTGTCATTAACTAGATCTGTTTTATCTTGATGTAAGTAGGGGTTTGTCCAAAGCTCCAGCTACGCCCTCGTCTTCCACAAATATGTTTCATGGTATAGAACCAGTAACCCCATTGCCGCCACCACCTGCAACTACCTGGAAACCATCTTCACCGTCGATTACTGATCCGTCGGTCTCTATGTTTACACCGAAAAGCCGCACCGCTTTGACTGCAGGCGCATGGGAGTCTCCTGCTTCCACTCTAAAGACTGAAGAAGGAAAGTGTCTAGAGTCACGGCTGCTTCGAGCGTTAGCTACCCTTCTCCAATCTATGCACAGCTTTTGGCCGTCACTGCCTTGGGTGCCTGGGGAGCGTAGAAAGCTGACGATATCGCCGGCGGTGAGACCCTTCTCCTTGACGAAGTTGCTCCAGCCCTTTGTCAAAACGTAGCTCTGGCTGCTATTCCAGTAGGAATAGCGGAACCGCCATACCTTTCCTTCAGTCTCGGCGTCCTCTATGTGAAGGAAAACCCCGTTGTCGTTGTCATCGGCAACACCGCTGCCCTTGTCGATATGAAGCGGTAAGTGCTTCTCAGCATGCTGCTTCGGGATAACAAGCCGGTTCAGCTTCCCCACATCGCTCGGCGTCGTTGTCTTTTGGAAGAGAAGCTCCCTCTCGCACATATCAAGCCGTAGATCTGCTGCTAAGGATGCGTTCTCCCTGCTTCTGCGTAGGTCCTCTTGGTAAGTCCGCTTCCGGAGCATGTCTACGATCTCAGCTTTGGATCTGGACCGGATGAACATCAGCTCGGCTGCCTCCGCTGAGTCGTGCTCGGACAGTGGCCTGAAGTTGGTGGTTGCTTGACAGCCGCGGAAGCCCTGAGCAGCAACGTCGTAGGCCCGCGCCGCTTCTTCCTCACTGTTGAAGGTACCCAGCCACACTCGCCGGTGCTTCTCATATATCTGTGCTCCCCACTTGCCATTGGGCTGTGGCACAACCCCCTTGTACCGAGACGCCGGCTGCTTGCCGTTTGTCGTCACTTCCCTGACCGACGACTCCAGCGGTGGTAATGGCTTCAGGGTGGAGCTCATAGTACTGCTACCGATGCGGTACAACAGTTGGGTAGTCGGTGGCGCTGGCTCGAGGCCGGAGCTCATACCGCTACAGATCCGATACAACATGTGATCCCTCGCTGGCTGCAGATCACGAGAAGTCGTGTTGTCAGAACCGACCGCCGACGTTGATGCGTCGTCGATACCCCTCATGTTGTAGTCCATCGCACCTCTCCTTTCAGCAGGAAGACTTTGTGCAGACTTGCTACGAGGGAAATGTGACAGGAGGGCCGACAGTTGATGGGAGATGTGATACACATAATACTCCAAAGGGAGCAGAAATGTGCGCGAATATACCAATTAATTATCCGACTAACTTTGTTATAAAAAAGCATGGATTCAATTCATCTGGTCCAGCAATGATAAAAAAACATGGATTCAATTCATCTGGTCCAGCAATGATAATATTTGCAACTACTCCAGCAACTTTATTTGAGCTGACGAACTAGTTGGCGTAGTCCATCATAAATGCAAGAAAATGTATATTTCATTATAAATTCCCTGAAATACAAAAAGTGATAGTAAGAAACCCTAGTTATATTTAAAAAATTCTACAAGTACTCACAAGTCATCACCAATCAGCATAGTCGCAGTTGTGAATATAGTCATGGGTTAAGCTTTGCGTACTTTTCTTAGATTATGACATTAATAGGAAACTTATTGCGGTGAAACTCTTCTGCCATATTTTCAAAGATCAAATTCATGACTATACTATTAGTTAGTAAACTTTCAATCAAAGACTAAATTGTGTCATTTTTTCTATATATTGTGCATTACTTGGATCATCTATTGTGTCATATTTGAGTTGACACATGGACTATCTTATATCTATCACTACTTCATTATCATAAGATTAATTATTTGTATGATCAAAACCCATGGTCAAGTAATGTATATCCTACATTCTTCAAAAATACATGCAAACGAATTTATGCATCATAGTATACTAACATTAATTCTCTCAGTATTGATACACGAGTAGGTCAATATTGAGATGAATAATGACATTGATACAATATTAGAGTTGTATGATTTTTTGATCCCATATAACCTTCATGTAGTGATAGTATACTCTAAAATATTTTTCATAAGTTATCCTTTTGATTCACAAATTATTCCCTATAAATTAGATAATTTTATATCACTTTTTGAATAATTTAAGAATATTAACTCTTCCTATGTGGGACTGTAGTGAACCCCAAGCCTGGAACAAGAACGATGGTGGTTGGTTGACTACTAGCCATTAAATGAAGCCATCATTTTTATTACATGGATAATTGTAATTTATTTGTTGAATTCTCTACCTAGCCTGCTTCATCGACACTCTAACACGTGTGCAAATAAGAAAGTTTCTAACACATATGCACTTGATACACGTGTGCAAATAAGAAAGTTTCTGACACATATGCACTTGATTGTGTAGGAGGACAGATAATGGTTTCAATACTTTGGATGGATGTTGCTAAAGCATATGGTCTTGATAAATCATCATTTGAATGTAGTAGAGAATGTAGAATGGTTCCCACATTATTTTGGACAGATGATAGTAAAGAAGCTAGTCAAAGAATAAAAGGATAGATCCAAAATTATTGGTCTTTGACAGGAAACTCTTTAGATATAATGTATACCCCGATTAGAAAAGAGACAATATAGCTTGTTTTAAAAATTTAAGTGTACATTAAAAAGATATATTAATATGGGATACACATGATAACAAATACAATATACATATACTAATGAGTACATAAATATTGTAGTACATATCGTTGATAATATTCGAAATGATGATGTTGCAAAGATTGCAAGGATAGATGGTTCAATCATATATATATATATATATATATATATATATATATATATATATATATATATATATATATATATATATATATATATATAATACTACTACTACTACTACTACTACTACTATAAAAAAAGTGAATGTTTGAATGGATCACAGTTACATCATTATCTATTATTTTTCATCTCACGAACCTATCAGAACGCAATATGTTTAAAACGGTGCTCTGTGGTTCACCCTGTCTCTTCTCTCCATTTTTCACGGTTTTCCGTCGACTCCAATACATAACCCTTTCCCCGCCCAACCACCTATCAACTAAACATAACAAGTCCAAACCTACTGACAAGGAGTGGCTCAAGTGGTCAAGCATGATGTCCCCTAACAAAGGGACCCAGGTTCGAATCTCAGTTGTCGTTTTGATTTACCACCCTCTCGGAAATTTATAGTAAGAGAAAAATCCGTCAACTTTAGAAATCGTGAGGGTTCAAGTCCCTCTATCCCCAATAAAAATAACAGGGACTGGCCTCCATCCTTCCATTCGCTTACCTAGGTCGAGGAGTGACTCTTTCTTTACCCCATCGACGTCCCCACTCCTCCGTTTCACATTTAACTTTTATCTCCTTGCAGTATATACCTCTTTGTCTCTTTGACTTCAAAACAATATTGAAGTTTGTGGCTACGTCAATGGAAGGCATTGTCTACTCTCCGTCACATTGAAGTAGAAAGATGTCGTTACGGTTGATAGATTGAAGTTGCGCGTGGCACAATAGTCAAAAGACGACTTTGTAGTTCCTCTCTTCCTCTCTGTTTTGGTTTACTACATATTCTTTGCGGTGGGAATGTTATTGTGGCTATAAGGAACAACGCCTCTTGATCAGGTACCAAAATTTATCTATGTCGAAGCAAAAACAGCATCGCTGTCATCATGGGAGGAAGAACTCACCGTCTTTGTGAGCAGGCCTGGGCGAGCTACTGTTGCAGCACCTTCACTGCCGGTTAATGTCTTGGGCAACCAGTATCAGTGTAGCATTTGCTGCAAGCCGCTTGTGTCTGGAGACGATATCCTGGTGTTGGATGGCTACGGCCACTACATTCATTGACAGCAATGCCTGCCGCGATGGCTCAATGAAGGAAGATCAATAGTTTGGCCGTGCTCCCACTGAAAGTTGGGCGTTCAGTTTCATGGCTATGCGAGCAGCCCCCCAAGAACTCCTCTATTGCTTCAACGGTGCCATCCTGGCTTGCATCATTAGAGTGTACATGGCTACATTGTTGTCCCGTTTACCAAAATTTATTTAGTGAAGTGCAGTACGGCGCAACTGATCCCAAATCGCCCATTATTTTATTTAAAAGATTACATTGCATTTCAGTATATTTTGATTATGATTTTAATCATGATCTAAGGACTTCGTTATATTTCGGGCTAAACTAAGAAGATTTAGCAGTTACATTGGAAAAAAATGAATTTTGTTATTCCGTCGTCTCCCTTTATCTGCAATTTTTATATTTTTGCTTCGCAACAACAGTCCTGACCTGTGGGTCGTCCACGCCTCCTGAAGCAATATCAGTTCAGTAGCCATACAGACGTTGGTGCTTCGTATCGAAACTGAAGATAACATGACAATATTCTATCTTGAAGCCACAACGTCCACGCCAACTAGGTATTAATACTATTTTCGTAGGATATATCCACTTATTCATACATATTGAGTCACTAAATGTATAGCACAATATTAGATATATCACGGTTTCTCTACGACTGCCATGTCGACTCTTCGACTCCTTAAGACCCACAAAGTTGCAACCGTACATAGTGGCAAGTTGTTCATCACATTTGCAGCGACAACAACCATAGATGCACTCAAACAGGTGAGTTATCTAAATAACTGATAAACAATGCTTTGTGTAGGACACTGCTTTGATTAGTTTGGATGAATTAGTGATTGTTTGATAGTTACTTTTATATATACATGTGCATCATAGAACATGTAGAGATGATCCTTCAGGCACGGGATACGATGAGTATTATAAAAAAAAGGTTCATGTCGCGATCCACATATAGCAAGTCAGAAAGGCAGCTATTCTGACTTGGTGTGCAAGTATAAACAACACAATTATAATTTCCACCATGTCCAAAAATGAAGGACGGGCTAAGCATAAACAAGGCAATTATAACATTATCTTTGCAGTATGCGTTTTCACTATACAGTCAATATATTACATCATGTGCAAAATATAAATCAATAATAATATAATGAAAAGTATTACAAAAGATTTACATTTCTTCAGTTATTTATGATAGCATTATCTTTGTAATATAATATTTTATTACTCAAAAAATTCATGACTAATTAAAATTAACTTTCAAGGCGTGGGTGTGTTCACTATTTTAAGAAACATCACTTTATGGATTATAAACCTTCAATTTGAAGCATAATTGATAACTATAGGACATTATATTCTCATTTTAGTCTAATATTTTTTAACATAAATTTAATAGGTATAATGAGGTATGTGCATGTGCACATGTGTGTTTACTAGTGTGTGTGTGTGTGTGTGTGTCTTTATATATATATATATATATATATATATATATATATATATATATATATATATATATATATATATATATATTTCTTATGGGAATACATTTTAGTGCTATTCATGGTTACTCCTCCAAATTAGCAATTATGTTCAAGAATAAATAGGATTTTTAGAAAAATAACAATGAGTTGGTGTTAGGAATACCAATAGAGGAGATCGGTGTTGGAAATGAGTTGGATGTATCATGTGGGAAGAAATAATGGTTGTTATGAGAGAGAATATGAATTTTAATATGAAAGTAAGAAAGCACAAGAAATAATACTTGAATGTGTAATTTACTATGTTACTATGACATTATTTTGTCAAACCCCCATATATAAAAAGATATCCACATTATGATTGATTTAAACAACTAGAAAAACTATTGTAAGAAATTACTTTATGAGAATAGTGGTAAATTGTAGATGTAAAAAGCATTATAAAGTTATCACAGAATGAAAAAATCACCATGCAACATAGGTCAATGGTTCTATATATTTACATGAAGACCTATAGAAGGAAGCATTATGACACCAAGACAAAAGATCAAACGATTTACCCTTAGAGGAGTGAACAAAATTGTATTTTATAATAAGCTTCTCAAGTAAGTGACTTAGAACATGGATTCCTAAGTCAACACAATGTGGCATTACATGAGGTCCAAAAATATAAAAAGCATCATAGGAGTTTAGCTAAAACAAATCAGGTGAAGATGTCACATCATTTGTTAAATATGATGATGTCACAAATCAATTGATGAACTACTTCCATAAGATTTTGTATCTAGATACCACAAATATTACCAATCACTTATGCATTATGGATACAAGAGATATTATGAAAATAGATCAGTTACACAACCAATAGTCAAGAATAATTTGAAAATTATGAAATGGGAAATGAATGAGGCATAATCATTATTCCTGTCAATGTAAGGAGGAGAATGAGGATAAAGGAGTGTGATGGTTAACACTCTTAAGATAACGAGGAAAAAATATTTTTGAAGGACTAAAAGAATAGTACCATACTATTCATAGAAAAGAACAACCTAGATGTTCAAAGCAATATAAATTATCAAGCTATCAACTTAGTATGTCATAATGTGAAGCTTTTAGAGAGATCAAATGAACAATGATTGAGATTTATCACGCATATATTACAAAATTAATTTTATTTTATGATGTGAACATCCACAATACATGTTTTTTTCATATTAGTAGTACATATCAAATAAAGAGACATTCACATTTTAAGATCCTGAAATTTTTAAAATTTATTCAAGAAAATTGGATTGAGATTTATTTTGAGTCAATTGAAAAATATTATATTATTCGTTTACTTTTGTGATGTGAAGACTCAAAATATATGTTATTTTTCTTATTAGGGGGCTTATAAAGTAGTACATAGAAAATAAAAGAGATATGCATATTGTAACCACCTGAAATTTTACAAATTTATTCAAGAATATTGGATTGAGATTTGTTTTGAGTCAATTGAAGAATAACAAACTCAATAGGATGAGTTGAATGCATAAGATATGATTAAGTATTTAATCTAAACAAATAGAACTTTATCGGGTTACGTATGCTTTCACTCTAGAATCAATATATTCTAATAGTAATAATGATGGTTGAGCCGTAATTACAAATTTAGGAGTTTAATAGATCACTTGGATCCATTATACAGAATGGGCTCAACCCTTGGCCCAACTAAGGCTCGATAGGACTATCTAGAGTTGCAAATAAGCCCATGACTAAAAAATTAGAGAAATTATTATTTTGTGTCTAATTATAGTACAAATGTGTTATCAATTGGTTGGTAACATAATTTGGAGATAATAGCAAGATTCTAGACAATTCCAAATTGATTGGTGTAAAAGATAATTAATGGAGTTATTTTCTAGTATTTACTTAGACTCTAAGTATTTGGGTATCAAATAAAGATATAATGGTACGATACTTGGAAGCCCATGAGATATTAGTTAACTGAACATAATTCCAAGTTTTGAGATAAATAAATAATTATTTGTGTAACATCCCAACATTTGAGGCCTCAGATAAAATGATCTTAAAAGGAATGATTGAAATACCCATATCGCCAAGGTACATCTCCTGTTTAGGGAGCACATCACTAAAGAATCTGTGGTTAATCATGCTCAACCCAAAGTAGTACTAGGATGAGTGACCAGTCAGGAAGTTTATCCTAGATTGAGTGTGAGTGAGGAAAAAGCATGCAGTTAAGGCTAGTGTTGGTCTGTGGCACCAATCGTCATTCTTGAAACTCTACTAGAGCATTGGGCAGTGGGCTCGGGCATTACAACAAGGGTGGCTAAATCACCTTAGATAGACTTTTACAACATGCTTGGACTGCACGATTCAAGAGTGGCATGCCACATGCCCATGTGAGCCCTCCTACTAGAGGGTTTTTTATTCTGATACCATCCTATAAGCATTGGGACCCAAGAGGGGATCTACTCCTCACTTAAACCAAATAAAAGTTATTCATCCATTACAAAAGTTGGTGTGTTCTTATTATGGATGATGGCTTTTATTTAATTTTAGTGAGGAGTGGATCCCCTCTCGACCCCACTCCTTACATTATCCATACAACAATATGGACTACGAAAAATATGGTTTTTAACTACAAAAAAAATTGTAGCGAAAACCCCAAAATTTGTAGCCAAAAGCTTTGGCTACAATTATCCTTACATTTATAATATATAGCTAATACCTGTGTAGCTAATTGTTTAGGCTATATTTTTCAAACTTGTAGTTAGTTATGCCTCTGGCTTCAAATTCATATGTAACCCTAATTGTAGGTAAAAATGTCCTTACACATAAAAATGTAGTTTCCATTGTAGCCAAATGTATGACTACGATTCAATTTGTACCTATAATATGTAGGGAGAGTTGGCATTGGTTATAATTGTATTTGTAGTTCATGTATAGCAAAAATTAGCACTTGCTACACATGTAATTATAGCTAGTGTGTAGTGAAAGACTCCATGTACTATACATACATATGTAGTGAGAGACATTATGTATCCAATCAGTCGCTTGCCAATATAGAGGGGTTTTCAATAAGAAAACAGATGAATGTTAATCAAGATCGAGTTATGCTTACAATGTCAATAATGATACTTTTATTTATATTTGAACAATGAGTACACATGGGGAGGACATTAACCTAGCCCCTGTTTTACAATATGCATGGGAAAAAGACACATGTATACAATATGTTCTTCTGACTACATCTATCCACTACAGACCCTATACATGAACATGCACATCTTCTTGTATCTTGATTTTTCTTTTACATTTATTCCACCACTTGTATTATCCTTTTCTAGCCGCCTCCCTTTGTTGTAGAAGTTTCTCTATAAGCCTTTGATATTCACAAAGAATCAACAAAAACTTCAAAGCATATAAGGCATCATATTGTCCTTTGAGCAAAGCACACTGAAAGATACAAAATAAGCTTCAATTCAACAATCAAATAGTTTGGTATTATGTATTAATTCAACTATAAACTATACAAAGTCATACCCCAGAGAGAACTATGATGGAATTTAAGTTCATCTACTCAACATTGCGTGTAAATATACCATAATGAATGACTAGTCTCTTCAATCCCAATAACAACCCCCTTTATTCATGAAGAGCATAGCAAAGAATAATGTACTCTCTTCAATGAAGAGACTGTGCAACCAACCATTGTTACATTAAAGAGGACCTGAAAAGCAATGAATAGGCAGTGTTTCAGCAATGACAGTGTAAAAACTCTAGCCAATAGAGATGAATGTGGGCAAGTTAAGTGCTGGCACAATGCAACTATGGCACAACTCACAGTTACAATAAAAAATCCATTATTGATTGCTAGTAAAAGCTAAATTTGAGACATATGTAGATTGCTAATTATGTCTTGCAGTAGACATATGTAGATTTTGTAGCTTTTAGAGTCACATTCCAGAGCATGCCTAGTATCTTAGGGGCCATGGAACAAAATATGGCAGCTTAACTTAGAAAATATATATTAGAAGGAATTTGAGTTGCCTTAGTATTCAGTATGCCCCATGTTAGAACAACATGAGAACGGATGTATCACAGGTGTTGATTCTATGTAGTGCAATCAGATTGTTTACTACATATACCGAGCTCTTGAGGATCATATATTGTCACCTAAGATGATGGTATTATTTTGCAAATTTGACATGGACCACACTTGATGGAAGAGAGAGAGAAGGAGTGATCCTAGGGTTCCTCTTCCCTTGGAGAGACCCAAAGTGAATTCTGAGGCTCCCTCAACCTACCCCTAGTGGCCAAAGATCATTTGAAGAAACAATGTCCAAGAAAATCCAAAGAACAGAGTCAAAGTGCCGATCTAGGACCCAACACAACCGTGGTACCACAAAACGTCCGTGCTAGGTCACTTACAAATAAACAGAACAACCTCCAAGTCAAGAAGAGAGCAGCACGACCGTACAGAACATAACGGTCATGCCAGTGAAAGCCACGACGGTTGTGCACCACAAAACGACTGTGCTACAGTAGACCAGAACGGTCGTGCAACATCACCACGGCCAACTTCACCCAGCCTACCACGGTCGTGGCACCCTGACACCACCACGGTCATGCTGATCACCACGGCCGTGGCCATTTCAGCCCAAAATCGACCAAAACCCTGTTAACTTTGATGGAATAAACCCACAACCGTACCCATCCACCACGACTGTGGTCTACCCTACCTACCCTGGCTGTGGTGACCTACCACGGCTGTGCTACTCACAAAACACACCTAGTTTTTTTCTGACTATTTAGATGTACACATCAACCCAAAACCTTCTATAGAAACATAAGGATCCTCAACATAAGCAATATAAAATAGAGAGGGACAAATGCAAGTAGTGTAAAGGGTTGAGATGGAGTCTTGGGTGAAGAAGTAAGATTATATGAAATTTAAATAAAAAAAGAAATGTTCCTACTATGATCTTGATAGTAGGGCAACTCTAAACCAATGAGAGAAGTTATCCTCTCTTGGATTCAATGATCACTTAACACTGGTTTTATCGTCATTGGACTTAACTGCTCAACATGGGAAATAAGCTATAATGATGCATGAGTTCAACTTGACACTAAACGCATTCAGGTGAGCATCAGGATGACAAAAACCACTTGAAGCTTTGCTCCTTGCAGCTCTCATTACTCTAGCCCACATAGATTCTTCTACTGAAATATTCTTTACAAGTCCCTAAGGTATAGAATGCTTCAGTTCATAATCCACTATACCCACCACCCAAGGCCAGGCTCACGAACACCCTCCCACAAAATACAAACTATCAATGCAATAGACATCATCCCAGCCACCATCACAGTAGTACCAGAAGGCACTCCCTCTACATTCTTCGATTCCTCTATCTACCACAAGCATGTCAGCATTTCCATAGTATCCAGTTGAGGTATTGCTTTATAAGACACCACAACAGTTGACATATACACCTAGCATACATCCAAAACCACCACCTAGTTTGCATCCTTATGGGGGTCCACCACCAATATTTTATGGACCAAGATCTAACATGTATGAACGCCCCCTCAAATCAACTGAAATCGGAGTCAGATGCCCTTCCCAACAAATTATCCATGTGGAGGTGCCAGCCAAGATTTCCTAAATCTCAATCGTATGGCTGACCCCCCTCAAAACACCACAGAACCACCCAAGCCCTTCCCAAATAACATACAACTTTACCCCACTAGGCTCTGTTTAGTCCTGTCATTTCTTATTCTTAAACCCTTATTGATCTTGTCCCTATAATGAACCCCCACACCTTCCACATCTCTATCATGTCACCATAACTCATTGCCCTATTAAGCACTACCCTGCTGAAACAAATTATAATCATTATAAGGCCCTATTTCAAACTATCCTAGCATCCATATTCACTTCACGTATACTACCAAAATGAGTCACCCATGTATACTGTGTGACTATAAAGAGAATTACAATGTAATGGTAAGAATTTAACAAATTTAACTAGCAAGTTAGTTTTTTATCAGAACCAAGCTTCGCTAGACCAAAATCAAAGACTTTTACATGAAGGTTGTTGCCCAACTGAACAATGCTACTCTTGAAGTCCCAGTGTCTTATAGGTGGGATAACATGTTCGTGAAGATATTCTAGACTCTTTTCCTCTTCAAGGGAAATATTCATTATCATATCTAAATCCAACTTGAAGGTGCCCTAGCTATGAGACCATGCAAGGTGCTTCAGATAGGAATTTTAGTCTCAAAAACCATAAATTTTACTTCTAGTAATTGAGTCTAAAATTAGGATAAGTAATATGATAAGTTTTCAATAAACAACAACATAACAACAGATAGCATATTAAAATTGGAGAGTAGTTGTCTGAGGAAATGGGCACCATGTGTATGAATGAAACCATGTATGTATATCAGCAAGCAACCTGTAGTAGCAATATCACAAAATCAATAGGAAAACTAACACCCAACAACACCTTCACGTGGATTCCTGTATGGTTGTCATTGTGTTATTATCGATGAGCATAGGTACATATATATCAGTAAAAATTTGCTTCATCAAAGGATGCCATAGTCCTGTGAGTTGCTTGGTCTGAACATAGTACTTGAGTTCTTAAAGTAGATAGTAACATAAAGACTCTAGCAATGTAGATTGGCTGAGAGAGACATAATTCTAGAGTTCCAATCAAAGTGAAGGTTAATCTAAAATCAGAATATAATGCAATCTGTTATAGATTACAAGCCATTCTTTCTGACCATTCCTATTGGAGATGAATATAAAACAACTCAGATTTATTGGCATCCACACATTTCAAACTCATGCCATGAATTGCATAAATAAAACATACCTGACCCTCAAGGGTGTGGTTCAGTAATTAATTGAACTAGGAGGTAGCTCAAATGTCTAACATTCAATTCTAGCTACTTTGCAATATGATCTAATTTTCTTCTTGATTTGAGCACCAGTGGATTTCACTATCCCTTGAGTACCTACCCCACTCATGTCAGGATTCTGTAGGGTTACAGGGTTGTCTTCGGGCAGCAGGTTCTTCTTCCTATAAAAATCCATGATAGATATCATGACAACAAAAAATATGGATTGTAGATCTAACTCTCATCAACAGTAGAAAATAGAGGATAAGAATGTTAAAAAAACAACTCAGTAGCCAGATCCATCAATCAACAATGTTATTGGTGGTCAACCACTAGAGTGACCATTATGTGTTCCAGATCTTGTGAAAGAAATGATTGTAAACATTAGAGACACAATAGAGATATGGGTAGGAAGGGATGAAGATTTAGGTTTGATTGTATCTTTTCTTTCTGTGTGACCCCCCTTCTTATCTCTATTTTATCCTGCTCATGTAATCAAAGTAAGCTAAATAGTTGGCAGATTTTTTGTGTCTGCAAGACTAGGGAGATTAGTTTGTAATCTCCAACCATAATTTACATGTTGTACATCTACAAAGGGATAAATAAAAATAAGGGGTAACATGAATTTGGATTACAAAAAAGGACTGATGCCTTAGTAGTTTTGCAGCCGAGTATATTCTCTTGGCACGCCAACTTAAAACTAGTTGTCTGCAACTCCGTACAAAAGTAGACATTTAGTTCAAATTAGTAGACATGAGTAGTTAGAGACCAAACATTAAGAGGAAGTCATCTATACTGGATACACATACTTGTCAAAAGATATTCATACTCACCAACCACCTATTATAGGCCAAATCTTATTCATCACATGTTTAGTTATTCATCACTAGAACAACTACATACCTAAAGAAAATAGGGTCATAAACAAAGCAAAATGAATGAACTCATTCGAAATTTGGTGATTTTAGCAATGCGCAAACTCACGAAGCAACATCATCATATATAAGGCCAAATCTTGTAAAGAAGAGGAAGGGGGGGTCCTTGGCTGCCACACAAGCTGTACAAGTACCATTAAGATAAATATATCTAAAACATGGGTGTTGGACAATGGAGAAAAGTCAAATAAAAGTAATTTAGTTCAGTGAAATACCAAGCATCAAATTAGGCCAAGAATACTTGTAGTTTACTCAATTTCGAGTTGGTGTTGGTCACAGCCTCCTCAAGAAGTGGACCAAGGATTGGGATTGTCAACATGTCCTTTCTGGCTTCCCAAACTTGTCATCACATCAAAACCTTCGACTAGAACTGTCCATGCTGACAGCTTAGTTATGATACAGTTGAAAGAGAATGAACAATCATGCAGATGAAATATCAGTTATTAAGAATGTAAGCATAATTGCGTTGAGAAAAGCATGGTGCATTCTTATTGCCCTTTCATCCCAAAAGGCCAAGGCATGATAAAAAAATTACTATTGCACATTCCTACTGCACATTAACATAACAATTACTTAGTAGCATTGATCCCCTTTTCACAAGCTGAAATGATCAAGAAAAAATAAAGTAAGATCCATCACCAAAAGCAGAGGACCAGTAGCAGCAACTAATACTAACATGAAGAAATCACTGCATGCAACTATGATTCTTGAGACTAGAAACTCCCAGCTGCATACAAGAAATATTAGCAAAGTTAGAGTTGTACAACTTCAAGATTCAGGAAAATGTTATTTTGAATGTGCCTAGGTAGACCAGACACCAATTAATTTTAAATTTATATAACTAAAGGAAAATGGCATAAAAATGCATTCTAATTGGGTTATTATGGGCATAAGGTAAAAATGTTACAGAATGGGCACATCTTGCAGTATACTCTTGGATGTATCCATTCCAAATTCTTTGAGACCAACAGTAGCATGGTGTAAATTCAAACAAAATTTCAAATATTCTTTCAGATTTACTTTCTCATGTATCTATATAATTAACAAAGACAACACTTGCATGAGAAGGTGATAATGATATAATGTAGTTACACCAACCCTGAAAGGGGTTGAACTTCTCAAGTATGAAGGAAGAACCCTCTCAGCCTTTTTGATAAGATATATCACTAAGTAGATTTGCAACATTCTTTGGATGACTAGCATTCTTTGTAAGAAATAAGATTGCAGATCATGGAAATCATTCACTTAGCTCATTCAAATGAAACATAGCATTCTACGATCAAGAAGTGCACAAAACAAAACAAAAAATCCAAAGTACATGCAATTTGAGACCTTTAAATCATACACCTGACCATTTTTAGTTCCATCCAAGCATTCAAGCAATAAGTTAGCAATATGAAGAATGAACAACTTGTTTCCAAAAGCAGCTTAAACCCATAACCAAGCAACCAATAGTCTAAATCTGATTAACAGAAGCTAATGCATTACAATCATATCCAACTCTTAACTAAACATTCTCCAAACTCTATTCGAGACCACATTAATTTCCTCATAAACAACTTTATTTCTCAAATTCCACACATGATAGAATAGTAGTTGAATTATGGCATGGCGAACCTTGCACAACATTGACTTACTAGATTTAACAAGCGGATAGAACGGGCTAGAGATGGGAGAGCGGTCAATAGACGAGACAAGAGGCAGGGGATCTCCTCATTTCCTGCCTGGAGATGAACATGGGCTTTAGGCTCAAGGCCTTCCAGTAGCCAGGCAGCTGTTGGCCGTCTGTCTTAGGCAGACGGTGGCTGGGGGGAGGGGGAGCATAGAGCAAGCGTCGTCACCGTTTGTTGTCCGATCGGGTTGTGAGTAGGTGGAGATGATGTGTCGTTTGTTGGTCGGTCAGACTGTGAGTTTGCGGAGACAGTGCACTGTTCGTTGACCAGCCAGGGTGTGAGTAGGCACAGATGGTGTGATGTCCATTCCTGTCTGATCGGGTGAGCGAGACCCAGCCACTTGTCTTGGGCAGACAACAGCTGGGGTGGGAGGAGGGGGCAGACGGCGGCCAGCGTGGGAGGGGGTGTACGGCTTTGAATAAGACAACATGGGCACTGAGAAGAGAGTAGGATCGGAGGGTGCACGATCGAATGACAGCAGATTGGGAGAGTCGCACGTGGGGTCGGGGGTCGGGGGGTGTTTAACCGTCTGTACACTGAGACAATAGGGATAATAGGGTGACTATCTCCTTGCATTATTTTTTAATACAATTAAATTTGTAGCTACATCTTATTTATTGAGGTGGCTACAATCATTTACCTTACACAAATATATTTTATAAGTTAAAATAGCTCTTGCTGCATAAATATATTAAATGTAACTGAAGCAATCATAGCTAAATCATCATTTTTTCGTAAATATGTTGTATAAGGTACTCAATGTTGTATATTAATAAATATATTGTAGGTTATCGAAAATCCATATGAGGTATACCTCTACCCCCACCCGACACCCTAAAGTCACTCTTTATATGAGTGCGGTCGAGACACCATCTCCTATTGTTGTGGAAGTTCTTCCAATAAAATGGTGTGATATGAATGTGCTTTGTTTAAGAGATAGTACTTCTTATGTGGTATGATAAGAATCCTTACCTATCTAACCTTTATCACTTGAGTTAGCATTTAATTCTTAGTGTTATTGTCCATGTAGAGTCATTTAACCTATGCTTTTATGTCACACTATGAGGATTTCCCTTCTGTTCAAAACCCTAACATAGTTATTAGGATAAAAGCTCAGATAAAAACCCATCTTGAACTAGAAAACAAAAAAACTCAATACCAAAGCTAGCATGTAAAAAGTTTCTTTGGTGGAAGGAACACATATACCTAAATGTCAGACCAAGAACATATACTATAGTCTTGAAGCTAATATCACAAGTCATTTCTCAACAAAAAATCAATTACCTCTGCATAACCATCATGAAGAATCTAGGGTTAACATGGTACTATGCTTAAACAGAAGACATGGTAGTGAAATAACTCTATGATCTTTATTAACCATAACATGTAGGTTGAATTCTATATTCTAGAGGGAAAAACACCGTTCATAGTTTATCACTTCTAGAATTACTAAGAAATAGTAAAGCAAACATTATATATCATATCATATGAACACCCATCCAAAACTCAAGAAGTATAATGTACATGGACACTCGAGACCTATGTTATTATTTATAAAAACACATGGGACACCCTCATGTGAACCATGAAGAGTCTTAAGAAAACTCCCATTGAGATAGGTAAACATGTGTGGACATCATCTTCAACATCAAAAGTATTATGCATAATTTAATTACAATTGATAATTGTGTAACTTATTATCATACAAGTATTGTATGACAAGATATAATGACATGGCACTCTTCTATAATAGTCAATACCACATATCAACCACACCAAGAAAATATACATGTCACGACTAATAACATATATAAGATCATCTGTGAGTCCTCTAAAAACAAAGATTGTGGATAACATCAATAACTTTCTATGTTGCAATACACATTAGAATATTGACCAAGTTAATTTGGAGTGTAGTATTTAAATTACAAGCTTATGATTGTGAAGTCCCTAATCTAAATATAACATTACGAGTATCTTATCTCTCAAAGATCCCACCACACCACCATCAGTGTGGGTGTAAATTTAAGGATTGTCATCCTACACTCGACAAACATCAAGTCCTCATGACATGAGCATGATGCATGCTATTTGATGTTAGTAATCCAGTGTCTTGGATAGGTATACAACTATTGGTGGCAAGTTAATATTGAACATTATGGTTGTTATCTTTCTATTTTATCTTATCAAGAAGTTAGACGGAAACAACTTGAGAGCATAAGAAGATGCAAGACTATAATGAAATGATAAATAGATGATGACAAGAGATATGCAATATTATCTAAGTATGAAAAATATTAATAGAACTAAGCTCACCAATGATTGAATGAATTGTGGAAGTGTGAAACTAAATGCTTAAGAAAAAGAAAAATAACCTTGACTCAAGAGTGCCCATAACATTGATAATTATAGGAAAAGATGGAACAAAAGTACCGCTCTACTGAATGTAATCAAGATTAAGGAGTTCATAAAAATTGAAGAATTGAATTTGAATGGATAAAGTTTAAAAAATATGAAGTTGAAATTCTAAGAAAGGTGATATGAAGGAGAAATGATTCAATAGATGAGACTAAATGTTGTGTAACATAACAGAGGAACCTAAGCTAATACATAGAATGGATGAACTTTGATGTCAAAACTTTTACGTAATACATATTATAGAATGAATTTAAAGTATCAATACCACTCAAGAGTATACTAATATTTAAAATTAGGAGGATTTGATATGCCAAGATGTGAAATGATGGGAAAAAGTATAGAGAGATTGTCTCCAATGGTAGAAGCTTGTCATGAAAGGATGGAAGTAATAACTATGACATATGTAAATAAATATATTAATAACAATGATATGTGGAAATAGATATCTCAAGAATAAGAATTGAGTCTCTAAGGAGTTGAATATGTTTGAGTTTTATAACTTAAAAAGAGATAACTTAAGAGATAAGAGAATTTTACTTAAGTAATGGTTATATCAAAATAGAAAGGAGGGTGAGAAACATGAAGAATTAGATATCAAAGTACTAGTCAAGAAGGTATAATGTGTAAATAAACTAGTGATATCATCAAACTTAAGATAATACTACTCCATTATGATCAATAGTGAGGGTCAAAAGTGAGTTTAAATTGAGTTTAGAAGGAGAAAAAGCTAAATTTGACATTGAGTCCATTCCAAATAAGGCAAAGTGACTTCTGTTAGGATGTAATCTGTAAAGGATAATAATTCACTTTACATCAATGATTTCAAAAAGAAGAAAATAATACGAGATAATAACCACATACAATATGGAAGTTTTTTGTTATATATATGGAGAGTTTGTTAATGATTAAACCATAATCATAATACATGTAGATGGTTTTAGAAGGAGGTTTTATTGGAAAGGACATGTTCCAGCCACCAACACTATGAAGATGGTCATAACCAAGAAAAGAAGCGGGAGAAAAATGGAAAGATCTACGGATTGATGAGAAGGATTGGGTCTAAGGTTGATAATAGGGAGAAAGTAAAAATGGTTTGTACACAAAATCATTAGTTAAGGGAATATTTTTCAGGAACATGTAATGTAGTCTCATTAATAAAAAGAACATCAAGACCAAATATCTAACATGATGATTAACATTGAAATGAAACATACAAGCAATGCAAATCCTTGGATGTAAGAATTATATTAATGCTAAATGAGAAACAAACTTGAGAAAAATAAAGGAGATATGAGGAATAAAAAAAATCATTATATCATGATATCCTTAATTGCGTACCTAAAACCTCCAATAAATTGATAAGATATACATTAGAATTCGACTCTTTGAATAAATAAGAAAGGTTTTATCTACGAAAATAAAAAAAGAGACTTCATGGAAAATAGACACTAATGATGATTAGGACCATGTATATCAAATTATAAAAAGAGAGTCACAATTTGGTTGATGTACCCTTCTGCCTTTGCTCTAATATATTGAGGGGAAAGTCCTACATTGGATTATATAAGTCCATCAACCTTGATTTGATTTAATCTTACCTTATTTTCCAAAATTACATTATCTATTAATTTTTGTGGACTTTTCTTGACTTATTTAGATATTAGAACCATGCTTTGTGATAATTTACACACATTTTTTAAATGATCAAAGATTATATGTTCAAAATATGGTTGAATGAAAATCAAATGTTTTCTATGATTTAAAAAAATGGGGAGGGGGACCTGAGTGTTTGCATCGAATGATTCAATTGATCGATATAAGTGGGTTTGTTTATGGGATTACTGTGGGTCTTAGGAGGGCCTCTTTAGTCACCCCAAGTGGTAGTGAAGTCGCTTTGAGATTAAGGACAAGGTGTTATAGCCACATTAGGCCTGGACGCTTGACCAAAGTGACTAATTTGGGCTTTTAGTTGTCCAATGCATACTATTGGTGCGTGATGCTTGTTTAGTGGTGAACGATTTGGTTTTGATGGATTATTAGATAGGTTAATGTACATTTATGCCCAATGATGCACATTTTAGAGACTTAAGAGGGTTTTTCAAGATGCTTTTTGAGGTGTTTTGGTAAATAGGAAGGCCCGATGTGACCTTTTGTCGTTGAAAATGCAATTTTACCAATCAAGAAAATAAATATGTGATCACTCAACTCTACAATCATTTAGTGTGCTTTGATGTTGAGAAATGATGTTGGAGTTCTTCTTGAGATGGGAGGAGGCAATCATGGTGTAAAGGCCCTTGTATTTTGGGTGTTTAGCTTGTTTCTAAAGATTCCAATCCAAAATATATAGCTAACCTTGTAGAGAATGAGTCATGTAAGTATTCTTTACTTATTTTCATATTTGATGTTGTTTCTACTCTTCTCTACCCTCTTGGATGGAGTTCTTGATGATGCATGGTAATAATCTTGTTTCTTTGCCTAATATACCTTATTTCATCCTTCTTTGGCCCAACTGGAGCTAGTAAATGCAAGGTTGGATGGTTTGGGGATCCTTGGGCCCCTGTTTGGTTCGAGACTCTAACCCGGATTGTGGGTTGTTATCTTGTGTCACATATGCATCTTCCGGTCCAGATCGATGAGTTTGGGTGTTTGGTTCAACATCCCAGAACAACCCCATTTTGGGGTTCCATTGTCCTATAACCCGGACCAAGTCAGTCCCGGTCTGAGTGAGATTCCACTTTCCAACCTAGATTCCCTCACCTCGCTCTCCCATCCCAATCCCAACTCCTTTCCTCCTCTTCCCCGACCCGACACCCCCTTTACTCCATTTGAGTGAAGCTACTGGAGGAAGACGAGTACTAAGTATACAAATAGTGTAGGTCTATTGTTACTGTTTCCCATCCACTCACCTCTGTCCCGACACCGGTGTGTCCTCCTATGAGGTGTTTTGACCATGCGACCAGTAGGTTGTGGCCCTGGATTTGCTGCACTTGGGAGTGGGTGGCGGTTCACGGGGCGAACACGAGATCGTAGCAGGTAGAGAATTGAAAGGAGGTAATGCCATTTTATTGTCCAATCTCTTCTTCTCCCAACGCTTTTGATCATGGTTCTCAATTTTACAGGACATTGAATCTGAGAGAATATGCAAAGTCGAGAAATATGCCCTTGTGCTATAAATTAGGGGCACTGGTCATCCAACTCCTTCTATTTCACCTGCTTACTATCCTAAAGATACTCAAAGATGCATTTGGTGCATCTGCAGTTTCTTCTTCCTACTATGAGTTTTGTTCAGTGCTTTGTAGGTAAGTATATTTTGTGTTCTTCCGATTTTGTGTTGTTGTTTTCATTCTATCTTTCTCGTGTCTTTGTTCCTATTATGCATGTAGTAATTTTATGTTTGTTTTTTGTTTTTGCTTTTTGCTGAAAATGTTGTATTGTGTGTGGATGGCGATTGCAATGTCATGTATGGTCTTTTTGAGATATCTGTTCATTGTTATCCTCATGAAATAGGCACTATTTTAGCGTAGCTTTCTTCATGACAAGTGAAAAACTACCTTTTATCTTTTGAAAATTTAGAAGGAGTTCCTTTTCTCTTTAATTAATTAAATTACCCTATTCTAAGTTTGTGTGGGAGTCATATCACATAAGAATACCCAACTTTAATACTTCATTTGATGGATTAAAACAATTAAATGAATCCATGAAAGGGTTTTAAGAAACATATGCATTTGCCAAGGTTGCAAGTCTGAATATGAGCACCCCTTATCAATATTACAGATTCATCAATGACAAGAACATAGCAGGAAACTATATTGAAACAACATGCATGTATTTGTTGCAAGCTTGTTCTAGTAGTGCAGCTAGATATTGGTGTTTTTATGAAGTACCAAGACATTCATGATGACAGAATGAATCAGAATGGAAAAAATAGAGGTATTTGGTAAAATCAGAGGGTAACTCACCCAAGGTGGAAATCAAGAAAAAGGTTGCAAAAATCTATGAGACCTATACGTGAATGAAGTATCCATATTATATCTAGAATCAATATATAAAAAAAAATAGTTTGTAGTATACTTTGTTAAGAAACAAAGAGCACATAAGTCTACTAGAAGTGTAGTACACATAAACAAATTATATTTAATAACAGATTGTCATTGTAGAAAATAAACCAAAAATGAGTGCATAGTACCTTCTAAACAAGTATACATATAACAAATGGTTGCATTAAGTAGTGAATGATGATCAATAATTCTATATCAGACACTTTGGAAGATGTTGGCCTATATGAAAGATCATATATAATAGATGTACATGAATTTGTTAATGAAAGTTATATAAAAAAGATAGTCAGTCTTAGAAAAGAATCAAAAATTTAATAGACTACCTTGCACTCTCAGATAAACAAGTCTTGAAAAAAAAAGTCAACCGAATTCATAGAATATAAAAGCACACTCAATAAGAAAAAAGCTACCAAAATAACTAGACACTATAGTTCATTTAGCGAAGAGAGTTGCATAGATGAATGTAAAAAAATGATTAATAGAAAAAAGAAGTCATTTTTATAAAATAAGTCAAGCACATCATGAAGATCACAGGTGGTGCCTATACATTTCTCTGATCAAAACAAACTGAAGAGTTTTAGATACATTCTGACAAAAAATGGTTATGTTGAAGAATCACCAATCATTAGAAATGTGTAAGAACATAAGATTACTAAAGCATGTCTATGGTGTCATTCCAATCTTGTAAAAGCCATGTTTTCTAGTGATTCAAATGTTAAGATATCAACCAAATAGTATGCACAAAAATTTCAGCTAGAAAAAGCCATCCGTGTATCTGTGGGGGTATATGCATTTTGCCTACAAGATGAAGTAAAAATGAGAAGCGGATGTATCTTTGTTTGTATACACATTCAAATTCTTAGATAACATATTATTTGAATTCTTGTACATTATGTCTTCTTGCAATAGCTATGTCAGCTTTAGATGGCATTCCATCAACTGTCAGTTGTGTTGCTTCATAGTTTGGATTCATGGAGCTGGATGAAACACATTTACAAATGAAAAACTTGTCTATCATGCTCTTTGTTTCCTCATTTACTCTTTTAATTCATGTTGTCTGATAGACATCAAGAGGTAGTGCAAAAAGAACCACCTCTCTATTGTTATTTTATACAAAACAACAAGTCAATTAGAGGTCTGAATTTTTAAACGCATCTCAGAAAAGCTTCTATAGTAATCCTATGAATACATATCCTCTAGGACATCAAGACTCAACTTGCAAAGATTTGATGAAATAGCTGTGTCACATTTTACAACACATTTTTTGCATGATCATGTTGTTGTTTAGATAAATCTAACAACTGCATTTACAATATAAATTTCCTACAAACAATAGCTGAATATTAGTTATTACATACATAAACAAGAAGCAGTGATGTTGTGATGCACTGGTTTTTAAGTTAATATAAATCTTTTTCTTTCTTCACAAGTAACCTAATTTTTTATACAACAAAACCATTTCTTATAACAAGCTTCAAGTCATTTTTAACATGTATTACATATAGATAGAGTATTCACTATAGGGAGTGAAGAAATAGAGATGGGCATGTATGCCCATATTTAAAATGGAGTTGTACTTCATAAATAAAAGAGAATATGAACATAGGTTGGCTGCATCCAATCATTTTTGGCCCATTTATTTCCGATATTGTACATATATTGGAGCTTAATTGGTGCTACCATACAAGTGTTTCCAAGTGGTGACAGACTAATTATAACATAATAATTGTTGAGTTAGCATCTCCTTTTCAAAGATGAAATTATTATCATATATTCAACCACCTCTTCACCTTTTATGTAGTGTCTGACTATATACCACTACTTTGGGTGCTTCTCATTAAGACACATCTCATTGACTGGCTAGTTTGACTACAAAACTTGATAGCCATGCTGCTCCTCTTCTTGAACCCCATATGCTCATTCTCGACTAGGTCCTTTGGCACCAATACTGTCCACACAATCTTGCAATCACTAACAATGGGTCCCACGTGTTTCCCACTTGACCCACGGACACATGGAATTTTGTAATTATTATTCATTATACAAAGTAACTATGTTCTAATTTTCATAGTAGCACTATATTTAAGGATGGCTAAGAATGCAAAACTTTCATCATTCAATATATGCATAAACTTGACTGTAGTTAAAATTATTTGTACTGTGTGAGTTTGTTTTTATTTCTTATGCTGAGGTCAAATATATTGTATTATGTAAAAGAAAATAATGTGGTTGCATTTTAGGTCTAAACTATGTCAATTTAAGTTTTATTTTGGACAAAATGTTGACTTGGGCTCTGATTTGATTGATTCTATTTATTTACAAAAACTTAGGGGAACCATTAACACTAGGGATCAACACATCATCAATTGCTTATCTTGATTGCCACCTTGTCATGGGGTCATAACAATTTACATTCATGTTGGCATCCTAGTGAAGGAAACCACCTTCTCAGCTGCTATTATCAAAGATTAGAATCATTGTGTTGTGGTTGCTACCCTAAACATCTTCAAAGGAGTTTGAACAATAGCTTTTGTGCATTGTTGCACATAATGTCGCACTACTTGACTGTGGCCTTGAATAGTGTTGAATAGGCTTGGGAAAGGGTGTCCATACTGGTATCATATCATACCATGCAATTTTTACAGACTTTTATGACATCACTTGTAGTTGAATCAAAAATTTCAAACCACCTACATGAGATCATCAAGGAGGTATATTCCTATTGTTATCTTTATTGTTTGAAATATACCATGATGCAATTTCCATCCAATTAATGAGTTGGAGCAGTTTATATATCATACTCAACACTTTCACAAAAACCCTAGCTGTTACATTTTAATTTTTGTGACCCTTTTGGTTGACCCTTTAATTATACTGATTGTATTACATCTAAAAAAATTTGACTTCAAATTTATACACGTATTAGGTTATTATAGTTGTTCATATACTTGCCTCACATAAGTGTATGCCATCTCCTGTCTTTCTCCCGCTATAACGATACTGACATTTTCTTTGTTTTTATTATGTGTTATTGCTAAAACGATGTGGACTTCGTGGTGGCAAATGTGGATGTCAATCACATGTATTCTCAGCCTTAATTCTAATACAGTTATTAGGTTATTATATAGTTGTGATGTTTGACCTACAGTTAAGAAATGGATTTGTAATTTAGTGATGACATTCAGTGATAAGAATAGCAACCACATCTATGATTGGTAATATTTTATTGGTCACTGGGATTAAAATGACAATTGGAGGTATGGTAGATAATTGTCATGTGAACAAAATAGCATCTGCGTTTATCAGATGAGAATGATGTGTTAAACTTTACTCGACTTATAGATATGTTTATCAATTGAGTTTTATCAGAAAATAGCAGCCACAGGGTCATGTGAACCCCTCCCCTCGTAGGTTTTTTTTTATTGTCGAGGGAAACCCACCCCCTAGGTAGAGGCCCAGATAGTAGGGATGGTAAACCCAGGAGACCTGTGTGCCCGCACACTGGCATCTCAATAAGTCGCATCAGAGGTCGGTTGATGTTGTGGTAAATTCATTTCTGAGCAACGCTTCCAATGAGAGTCAAACATGGGACCCTTCATGAGGGGCCCCGAGCTATGACCAACTGGGCTAATGCTCATCGGAAATAATGTTTTTTTGGTGGTTCCAATAATAGACTTATCATCAATGTTTTTTTGTGTGGTTCCAATAATAAATTGTGCATCCTTTTTGAGAATATCTCTTTTTGTGATAATTCTGTTTGGACAGATTCCCAATGAAAGGAAATTGTTTTTATTCATTAAAAGAAAAAAACATAAGCACACCTCATAAGTATTAGGAGAAAACGTAATAGTAATCCAAATAGTTGTACTCAATTCAGCGATAAGAATATCAGTTACATTTATGATTTCTAATATATTTTTGGTCTGTTAGATTAATTTTAGAATGGGAGGTGTGCTATATAACTATCATTATAAGATATCTTAAAATGTAGTCTAGTTATTTATATGCTAATCAGCTGAGTTTTATCAAAAAATAGTCAAGACTAAAACCGAATCAGTATACAAATTTATTTATATAATTTGATTGCTATTCCCGCCGTTGTTCAAATTTGGATTGAATGTCTGAAAATGTATTTCATACATCTTACTAAATTTACAGAATTTGTGGACATCATTGTTGGGGCTAAATAAGTAAACATATAATTTAACATTGCTGATAGGAAATTCTGCTTAAATAAAATGGAATACAATATTGGAGGGTTAATTGCAAATGAACCAGACAACTCAATTGATCTATAATAATAACAACAACCTAGTAGCTCTTAGAATTCGTAATTCATCCCAAAGAAATGAAATGTTACAAAGAGAGGGTAGGGTTTGCAGGAGGAAATGAGTGAAGATGTTGATTTTGGGTTATATGGTGCTATAAGTGATGAAATGATGTAAGTTGATGTTCTTTGTATAGGTTTTTAGGATGAATATTGTATCCCATGTATAAATTCCATCCATTTTTTGTACCTATTAATAACTATGTAAGTCATTATATATTTGAAATTACTATAAACACCGCTCACAGTAATTATACATTGTAGCACCTACAAGAGTATGTCTTCCGCATATCCCAAGCTCTATTTTATATGGTTGAGAGAGTCTGATGACGCTTTAGTTTCATCACTGAGGAGGCAATATGACATAGGAAGGTGTATTGATGGCTAGTTTACTAGGGACGCTTGGAGGGAGACACTTTGTGAGATGCAAAATAAGATGTCGAGGTCGGGCTGTACAATGGACCAGGTGAAAACTGGGTGTAAGAACCTCAAGAAGGACTATGCCAAATTGAAGCTTCAAACCAACAAGAGTGGTGTCGGATGGGATGAGACTAGGAACAAGCCAAGGTTTCCTCACACTCCTGAGTGGAAGGAGAGCCTTGCAGTATGTACAATAACCATACACTGACCCTAAAGTAGTGACATACATATACATATCAATCTCCTAATGAAGACTTTTTTCAAGTTAGGCAAACAAGGATGTTGATAAACCGCCCCTTTCCCCACTACTACAACATCAAGTTGATGGCAGGGAGGAACATTGCTAGAGGACACCATGCAATGTCTTCTATAGATAGACAAATTCTGTCTGACGTTGCCTCTGAGGATGAAGTTGTTGTCAACTTACATGCATCTAATACACCCATGCACATAGATCCCCCATGGGGGAACCAGACATAGGTGCACATGGGATGCAGAGTGAGGGTGACACTGGGGGAGGCAGAACAAATACCCAGGGTGTTGGGGGAAGGACTCCTCATAGCCAGAGGCACAAGAAGTGATCCTCCATGCCACAAGAGTGGTGCGTCCTTTCTAATGACATGTTATCTAAATTCACACAGGTGTACGCAAAGGTACACGAGTTAGGCACATGTGTGGCCAATAGAGCCATTGAAAAACAAGAGTTTGCAATGATTTTACAACATTTCAATGACACTTTCCCCGATGCCCCTTCCCCTATATTCACAACGCTTGTGAATGCCATAAAGGAGTCAACAAATTATAGCATTTACCTCAGCCTCACCCATACCCACATAAAATAAGAATATGGTTGTGTGACCTTTGGGAAAGGTCCCAAGGAGGTAGTGCAACACCACGACCTTCAATGACATCCTCTTATATGCCATCTCAACAGGGTTATGCTTCACAGTCCCCATCATCAAACTTCAATGGCATATCAACTATGCCATCCATGTGGTATACTAAAACCAATGATGCTGGTACAAGTGGGAATAACATAGGTCATTCAACATCATAAGTTAGAGGATGGTTTAGGTTATGGTTTGCTTTCCAATATCGTTATTTTAAGAATTTCATAATTTTATATTGGCTTGTTAGTTTCTGTGTTTCAGAACATGATCATGAAGTCGTTATTGTTGTAATAAATACTTCATGATCAAACATTTGTTACGCGTACCATTTAAATTGTATGTAATGCTCATCTAGCTCATTTTCTATCACATCTATCATATAATGTTCATTTTGTTACTCTTTTAAATTTTACAGATCATGTCAAGCTTTTTATCCTTTTGGTTGTAGGCATCATGGCTACTAGTGGTCATACAGAACCAATAGACCTCCTTACACAAATTTTAGATATCATGTCTAGTCCAGCAAATCATGTTGCTGAGGCAATAGCTGAGTCAATAGCAAACTCCATCATGGATGATATTTATGATGATGATGACATACCACCTTCAATACCTAGGTCAGTTAGTATTAGGAGTGGGCACCAAAAGGTGCTAGAAATCATAACTGGTCATGAAGATAGGGCTTATGACCTGTATTGAATGTGACCACAAACTATAATAGCCCTCATGGACAAGCTTCAGGATCGTGGGTTGTTAAAAAGTAGTAGAGGAGTCTCATCGGTTGAGGTTGTATGCTACTTCCTCGAGATGGTTGGCCATGGCCATACAAATCATGTTTTAGATGAGGACTACATTCACTCTGGTGAAACCATAAGCAGAAAGTTCAACAAAGTTTTGGATGTACCACAAACACAACAACACATCATCGTATATTGGAGAGCCCAAGGTTCTACCCTTACTTCAAGGTAATAATTATCCCCTACAATTTATAATCTTTTTCAATTAGTTTGTATGTTCAAACCCAATTTTGGTGTTGTAGAATGCCATCAGGACTATTGAAGGGACACACATCCTAGTCTTGGTGACACGCGACAAGAAAAATCATTACCGAGATAACAAAAGAGAATGTCTCCCTGAATGCATGGTTGTTGTAGACTTCTCAATGGAGTTTACATATGTCCTGAATAGGTAGGAGAGGTCAGTTGCTGACCAAAGGGTCCTACAAGCAGCAATGACCACAGGCGGTTTTAAAGTACCGATAGGAAAGTATTACCTAGTTGATGCTGGATACGCCAACACTCATTAGTTTCTTGTACCGTATTGCAACACATATTACCATATATCTGACTATTGGGGAAACAAACATTCCTACAACAACAAGAAGGAAATGTTCAACCACCACCACACTCAATTACGTAATGTTGTAAAAAGAGCATTCAGAGTGCTTAAGAGGCGGTTTGCCTACCTTAAAAAGGGGGCGACATATCCTATGCATTTGCAGTATCACCTCGTAATGGCTTGTTGTATCCTCCACAATTTTATACACCACCAGAATGATGGTGACGCTATGATGGAGGAAATCCCAAATAACAGTTCAACATCTGCTGTCCCACCCAATGGCGTCGACCTGAGTTCGCTACAATAAAAAACTCTGACCGATGTAAGGGAGGGTGATGTATTACATGAAACAATTTTCAATTTCATTTGGGATACTCATTGAGCTCACTTTTTAGTTATCATCATTTGTGTATTGTTTGAGTACTCATATAAATATAAACATGTTCTCTCAAATGTTTTTTAATGTCCATGTTTTTATGGATCCTAATAAAAATGTCACATTATGTTTCTTTAGGTTGTCTCAAAATGGAGAATGGAATTCCATCCTATCCATGTGGCCTCTAATGCACCGTACGAGTGTACATGGATGCCACAGATGTGACAAATGGATGGTTTGAAAACAACAACCCCCACATGTTGTATTTTACATGTGGTAGGGGTGTTGTTCCAACCAGATGTTGTATGATATTGCCGATGCAGTGAGTACAACCTACCGTGGCCACCCTTACCACAGTTAGGGATGTACTTGTAACAAAACTTGCATATGCACACAACAAACACAAGAAATGATCTGAACAATGTGACTTTGTCTGCTCGACAAGAGCAGACATCGATAGGCTTCTAGCAGAAATTGAAACTCTATGGAAGAGGCGCCTATATCTTCATGAATGAGTACACTTACCAAGCGATAATGACTCTTCAATAGAGGAAGAGGGATACAATACATCATAGTTGTAATATATTATGATCTATCCAGTTAAACTTCAATTGTATGTTAGAACAGTCAACTTGTCCTATTGAAATACCTTGCAATAATGTTTCATAGAAATCTATGTGCTCAACCCAACGTTCTGTTACTAATCATCAATCATGTTTTAGATGTCGATGAATTCATATGAAGTTTTGAGGTGTGATTGTGGACTGGTTTCATCCTTGCGGTTAACATAGAGGATGTTAAGTTATATGACTTTGGCATTCTGAGTGAAAGGCCAGGTGAAATGTATTACATATATACTTCTAGTCAGGTGTGATAGTCGAACCATAAATAATCAGTTGCACTTATTAAGTACAGTGGGCATGCGTTGTTATTAACTTGAACTTGGGAAAACATTATAGGGAAAAGATCGATGCAAATACTTCCATTGGGCAGTCGATCTCCCCCCCCCCCAACAATTGATTCTTTAAAGTCTGAGATTACATTACTAACATGCGAGTGCAAGTTAGTGTGGGGACAGGAAATGAACATGAAGGACTTTGTTGAAGTCTGTCATGACTCTGAACATGTTTACACATAAAGAAAGTACGAGTATGAAGTTCTACAAATTTCTGTGCAGAAGTTGGAGGATCTGGATACTCCTTCACCTCCGATGACTCCATAACGTTGTTCTTACATTTACATCACAAGCTTCATAGTATTTTTATAATTTTATTGGATGGTTATGGATGTATTAGATTGTATGCCCCGTGTTATTTGCACACGATATCGTAATATTTGAATTATAACATTGCGGTTCATTATAAAATTCACTAGTACATAACTGACCTTTAGTGTCGGTTATTTTAAGGCCTTTAGTGTCAGTTTTTAAGCGACACCTATGTGGGCACCGCTAAAAGCAGGGGGTATAGGCGTCGGTTCTCAAACTGATGCCACTACCCTTCGTGTGCCATCGAAAATGCACCAGCAGGGGGGTATAGGCGTCGGTTATTAGCTTTGAAACCGACGCCATATACCTTCATGCCACAGAAAGGGTGCCATCTGGGGCACCATCAGCGTCGGTTTATTAGTGATAACTGACGCCATCTCACCCACTGCCACGGTCGTGCTGGCTAGCACGACCATGTTGTGTGGCCCGCTGCCACGACCGTACTGGCCATCACGGCCGTGGTGTCTGACCTCATTAGGGAAATAGATGTCGGTTACTAGTAGGGCAACCGACACTGTAAGCATTTTTCGTCAGTTTTATACAAATAACTGACGCCTATTTGATGTTTTTTTTTTCTTCTGTCAGTCTACAGACCTACTGTGGCTGGTCGCAGGATGAGAAACCTACAGTTCAGTTATGAACTGCATATTTTACGACATGCATTGATATCAGCCAACAACAGGCCACAAACCTACAAAATTAACAACAGAAATGTTCACACATTTAGCAACCTACAGTTCCATTCGATTTTCACACATGTAGAAACATTCATGTAGCAATCTGTAGTTCCATTCATTTTCACATTCACACATGTAGAAACATTCATATAGCAACCAATAGTTTCATTCATTTTCACTCAGACACATGTAGAAACATTCAGACATGTAGAAACATTCACACATATTATAATTCAGAAATTCATTTACAAAAATCATTCTTTAGTCATTATTCACTATCAACATCCTAATTATATGTTAAAAACCCCACTACTTGTATGGTTGTTGCCCATTCTTCTCTTACATCATTTAATTCTTCCGTCGTATAGGGAGCATGTACATTTGGTAAGGCCTTTCCTGTATTGTGGTTAGTTTTAAACACCTTCAAAGAGAATGATGTATATATATAATTAATAATATATAAATAAGAGTGATATATTTCATATTATCTAATGAGACTATATATAATACCTCAGGAACAATATCGATGTCCACTGCGGCATATTTGATATTCATGTGCATAAATCGCATCACATAGTATGCACATGCCGATCCGTTGTCTTGTGTAGCACACTATAAATTGAAACATACAAAATATTAAAAAATACAACTAATTAAGCATTGTTCACATAAATAATATATACATTGCAGTCGGGAACTTACTTCCATGTTTGTCCAAATTATTTGCTGGTTCTTTTTCCTGGGGACCTTTCCTCCAACCTTTTTGAACTCATCTAAACCCATAAATGTTAATGTAACACAATACATTACATAATTAAATAGTAATGTAATAACATATGTTAACGGATATGAAAATGAAATATTTCTCACCGGAATAATGTCATTTTCATTTTGTGTCCATATCTTGAATTCAATTTAGTCCCCTTAGGATCTAGATAATAGACAATGAACATCTCGGGGAAAATAACTAGTAACTCCCAATGCATACCACTAGAGGTAAAAAAGTTAAAAATTCATAACTCAAAATCCACAATAAAAATGTAATTTTCTTAAGTCCAAATTATAAGCAAAGTAAACTTACTCCACATTGAATGGAGCTATTATCAACGTCTTCTTATTTTGAGCAAAACTTGTAAAAGCATCACAGCAGTATTGTTGAACTGACGGAGGGTCTTTAGCTACTAGACTAATCAAAGATGGAATAAAAAATCCTACATGTTTGAATGAAAAATCTGCACATATCTTGTCTAAGTAGCTGCAAAACAAGTATTATGTATGCATTAATAAATAAGAAACCAGATCACCAGATCCTACACAAGGTATATGGATGTATAAAGAAGATCTCACCTTATCCATAGCTCTATCACAGTTGTTTTCAGCCAATCATATCGAAACAACTCCAAAATATCTTGTATAAATAAGTTGCTTTCATATGATTGACCTGCAACATCCACATCTATAGAAACAGTTATAGGGAAAATTATATCATGTTCGCCTAACCATATTGCCATACCCCTACAATCAGGACCTAACGGGATAGGTAGGTCCTGTGGAACCCAACTTGGTAATGTAGGAGGTGGAGGCCTAGATGTTGTGGGTGTCTTCTTTTTAACCTATATATATATATATATATATAATTTTAGATCAACTGACATCATATACACACACTAACAATTTAACGTAATGTAAATTTACCATACAGTTTCAATATAGAGGACAACTGCTTTTTGCCACAATATCACTCCGCCTTCTGCCTCACCAAGTGTTTCACAATTTCGGTGGGCATATGGCAATGGAAGATCCATCTAGTTGGGGAATATACGTAGCGGGCTCACACGAACCCAACCAGCTGGTAATGGAGACCCATGAAACATTTCCCCTGGTAGGGATGGGTAAGCCAACGCCTCTGCAATGACAAATTCTTTACTTTTTAGACGGCATGGCTTCAACCCCTACAAATTTTTGTGTAAAGAATGTTATATACATATATACATATCATCTTGAAAAGACTAGTTATTATGTCATAAAAATACTTACATTAGATGTTCTAGGTGGTGGGTCTACAGGATTACTCCCAACCTCTGCAGTAGGAGTAGAGCGGGACGCCATAGGTACTGTCTGCTGAGTGGCAGTATGAGATGCCTGCCACTTGCTCAGTGCTTCTTCGAGTTTCCTATCAACTAGCTTATCTACCTATACATGGATAAAAGAAACGTTAGCTTCTGATTATTGAATCCTCTTTTACAGTAACATTATAAAGAAAGAATAGGTTACCTCTTCTTATGAAAGTCCCACTTTTGGGACATGTTTGCGCTGGGATGGCCCAAAGAATGCTTTGATGCCCACACCTGCGTTTGCAGCCCTAACACATCCAGGATGCTTTGGGTTACCCAGAGCAATTGTCAATTCATCCCTTGGGCCCTCAGGGATGAACTTTCCTTGTTTCCTCAGCTCATGCAACTCCCACTAATCGCCAAAACAAAAATTTGTAATTAAGTAAACACCACAAATAATCAATATTCGAACGATTGTTGTAAGAGTTATATTTTACCATTTTTGCAGCCGCCTCAGCAGTTGCATGCTTCCTTATTTCTCCCTTCTTATTTTGCCTCCCAACTATCCAGACATCATGGCGAGGTAGAGGTGTGCTACCTATAGTATAGGACTCTTGAGTAGTAGCAGACTGAGCAGTAGCCTCAGACTGTAGTCTTTGGTGAATGCCTGCATACCCCTTTGGGCCCATTGTGTGGTCATGCACATTCAGTGCACTCCTTGCTTTTTGCGCCTCACTGAGGGCCTAGTTAGTATGCACATTAATGATTTGGTTAGTAACACTAAATGTTAATCTTGAATAGGTGAATACAATGTATATTAATTATATTGGGGGTGACACCTAATACCTTGAATTCATCAGTTTGTCTTGAAGCAACAAATGCATCCCATTCTTCTTGGTCCAGGAAGTTCCACTATTCTGTGGCTGTCTTCTTCCTCTTATCACCTTCTTTTATGTATTCTCAGGTGAGATTTGTCTTATAGTTCCTTAGGACTCTCCCACAACATTGCATCACACATTTATGATGTAGCTTTTCATCCAATTCAAATATACTCTGCAAAATAGAATTGCTATTAACTAGTATCCAAAAAATTAGTAATCTAACAAATAGAATTGCAAAATAATAATAACTCAAGTATAAATCCTTCCATATTACGTCTTTCTTCTCCTTAGGAACTTTATGCCAAGAATCTATGTTACAACCATAATGGCTACGAGTAACATACCCAAGATATGAAACAAACGAATTGTGATTCACTCCAAGTGCATTTCCTGCATTATCAAAATCCACAACAAGTTTGGGTCCATTGCCCCTTTACGCTATTAACTTCTTCATCATAGTGATGCCCCTTCTCTTGTCAAATTTTTGGTGCTTCTCATCAAGTGCCTCAAGTGCTTCAGAGGGTACATTTGCATCATCAACCTAAAATTTGACAAAATAAACACACTTACAGGATATAACTAGAAATGGACATATAGATATAAATATATGATATATATTTTTAAAACTTACATTGTGAGGCGGTGCATTGATGTCCTCACCCTCACGGTAATCATAAGCATGGTCATCAGGAGAATGCTTAGCCATCTAAAAGTTCACATTCACATTGTAAAGTTCACATTGTAAAGTAATTCATATTGTAAAGCTCACATTGTAAAGTTCACATTCACATTGTAAAGTAATTCACATTGTAAAATTTACATTGTAAAGTTCACATTCACATTGTAAAGTAATTAACATTGTAAAGTTCACATTCAGAAAAATAAAACATATAAAAAAAATATAAAATGCCTCTAATATTGCGATTTTTTATCAATTAACAATCCTTCATTGTGATCTCCGCGCATATACAAGTCATCATTAGCTTCAATATTTGCTGGTGTTGGCAACCCAATTGAGAATGGACTGGAGTCATCATACTTATCATAGTACCCTTCTTCATCTATTGGATCTTCAATGAATTGTCTTTTACCATGAAGAACAACCGACCATTTATCATTTACAGGATCATCGATATAAAATACTTGTTTCGTCTGTGATGCCAATACAAATGGTTCACCCTTCTCGCCAATCTTTTCAAAGTTCACTAAAGTGAAACCCAATTCATCCACTATAACTCCTTTGGTGTTATCAACCCAATTACAATTGAAGAGCGGAATTCTGAAATCTATGTAGTCAAACTCCCATATGTCTTCAATGACACCGTAATATGACATTTTAGCTTCATGTGGACTCTTATCCTTTGCACTTGCAAAAAAATTAGTCGACACTTGAAGGGTGACCCCACTGTTTTGGACAACACTCTTATCATCTTGGCGCTTTGTATAATATGTGAATCCATTAATGGCATGCCCTTCATAAGAAATAATAGTCAATTTCAGTTTATAGGCGAGGCATTTGATAGTTTCAGTAATATCATCTGGTGTTTGAGATAGTTGATGTAAGACTTTATCTTCAAACCACTTAATAAATGTCTTGTTATGCTCTCTACCAAGCCACATTGAATTGTCTTGAGAATATTGTCTCTTGATGAAATTGGTATGTTCCTCAAAATAAACACTCACTTCGTCGATGTTGTGTAAAATATACAAGTGACCTTGTTCCAACTGCTCACGGTTGATTACTTTCATCTGTGATCCCAAAATTCCTTTGCCAAAATGCTCCTCAATATTCTTGTCATTAACAGGAGCGTCATTAGCACTCAGAAAGTCATTGCAAAAATCTGTAACCTCTCTCACCACATAACCCTCAATAATACTCCCTTCAGGCCGATAACGGTTTCAAACATCACCTTTAAAAACACTCATGTATCGTTTAAAGGGATACATCCAATGCAAGAAAACTGGTCCCAACATTTTCACTTCCCTAGTCAAGTGGACAACAAGATGTACCATGATATCAAAGAACGACGGAGGAAAATACATCTCAAGATGACATAGGGTAACAACCACTTCTATTTGCAAATTATCAAGAGTATCAGGGTCAATAACTTTATTGCACAGACTGTTGAAAAAGAAACAAAGTCTGGTGATTCAAAACCTTACATGCTTCAGCAATATAGATCGAATTGCCACATGCAATATTTGTTGCATTAGAATGTGACAATCATGAGACTTAAGACCTATCAACTTTAGATCTTTCATTGATACCAATCTACGGATGTTGGATGAGTAATCCTGTGGCACCTTAACATTTACCAAATATTCACAAAAAGCTTTCTTCTCCTTTCTAGACAGTGTGTAACAAGCGGGAGGTAAGTATGTTCTCCGATTTCCCATTTCACGTAATTCTGTTAATTCTGACCTTATTCTCATTTCATGTAGGTCCAGTCTGGATTTTAGCCCATCTTTAGTCTTACCTGGTATATTCAACAAAGTACCAATGACACTATCACAAACATTTTTCTCAACATGCATGACATCGATACAATGCCTGACTGTCAAAGAACTCCAATAAGGAAGATCCCAAAATATTGACTTCTTCTTGAATAAAGATTTGTCACTCCGTGTGGCCATAGTACATTGTGATCTCTTACCAAATTCATTGACAAAGTCTTTTACTCTTTCATAAATAACCTCCCCTGGTATAGGTTTGGGTGCACTTTGTTCCTCATTCAATTCATTGAATGCTTTGCGCTTCCTACGATACAGATGGAATTTTGTAAGAAACCTTCAATGACCGAGATATACAGTCTTACCGCCATGTTTTAGTCTTGTTGAATCAGTGTTCTCTTCAAATATAGGACACACTTTAGCTCCTTTGACACTATATCCAGACAAATTCCCATATATTGGAAAGTGATTAATAGTGCAAAACAACATAGCATGCAAACGAAATGTCACTCTTCGTGAAGCATCATAGGTCATCAAACCTTCACCCCAGAGTTTCTTTAAGTCATCAATCAGAGGTTCAAGATAAACATCGATATCATTTCCAGGTTGTTTAGGGCCTGATATCAACAACGACAACATTACATACTTATTTTTCATACACAACTAGGGAGGAAGATTATATATAAAAAGCATGACTGGCCAAGCCCGTACAGATTCATCCCATTTGTACAAAGCCCATGTCTTAGATTCCTGACTTCTTCACCAAATTCAGGGTACAATAGATCAATCTTTTTCCACTGTGGGGAATCAAACACATGTCGTAGGATTCCATCATTATTTTTCTTAACATCTGCATGCCACCTCAAATTCTTCCCATCTATCAGATTGGAAAACAAGCATTGAAACTGTGATATTATAGGTATATACCACATCACCTTGGCAGGAGAACCAATTTTGGACTCCCCCGAAGTCGTCAATTTATACCGTGACGCACCACATTTTGGACAATCTTTTAAATCCACATAGTCCTTTTGAAATAATACACAATCATTCGGGCATGTATGTATCTTCTTGGCATCCATTCCCATTGGACACAACAATTTCTTTACATGGTATGTTGAGATTGGCAGCTCATTTCCTTCAGGAAGCATTTCTTTCAACAATTACAACAATGACGTGAAGCTTTTATCGCTCCATCTATTGTTCGCTTTCAGCTTATATAATCTCAACACAACGGTAAGCTTCATAAACTTAGTAGAACATGTATATAATGATATCTCAGCATCATGTACAATGTTTCTAAAAATGGGAGGTGGATCGGTGTGCTCTACCCCACAACTATCCATCATCGCATCAACGATGTCTACTGGAACTGGTTCACTCACATCTACGTCATCGGAGGCAATTTCTTCTTCCACACAAGCACTGCTATCGACATACACTGGTTTTGAGTTTGAAATCTCTCCATGCTAGTGCCATTCTGTATAGCCTTGTATAATCCCGTTGCACATGACATGACTTTTGATTTCGTCACCAATGCTGACTTTCAAGTTGTTACCGCAATGCCTACATGGACAGTAGAACATATCTCCTGGTTGTTTCCTATGTTCCTCAGCAAATCTAATAAACTGGTCAAGACCAGATATAAACTCTGGGGTGCAGCAATTGCGAATGGACATCCATGATCTATCCATTCTATGATCAAAGAGAAAACGAGTATATATTACAACACGATTAGGGTCTAGGGTTAACATATTAGAGTTTTTGCATGGTTAAAACTTTAGGCCAACAAATACATGTGTTTTCATTCTTATATATAATAAATGTGTACCACCTATCCCATTCTTAAACACCTAATCTCACTAGTAAGTGTATAATGTGTATTGGGTTTTCAAGAAAATTTCGGCAACATTTCCCCGCTGTTCTCCAAGTACATATGTACTTAGAGAACAAACGGGGAAATGCTACTAGAATTTTCTTGAAAACCAAATACACATTATACACTTACATCCTAAGTGAGATTAGGTGTTCAAGAACTGTCCCAAACTGGGGACTATCTAAGATTTACTCCTAATGAGTAAATCTTGGATGGGTTTCTAGGCCAACAAATACATGTGATGTCATTCTATAACATTGATTTCAACATTTCGAGTGTCCATGCATGTTCATCATCAAGATAAAGATTACACATAAATTAGTATGACCTAGGGATGGAGAGATTCATAATTGATTTCAAAATTTCAAACTAGCTCATGCATTATCATCAATCTACATCATACAATAGGGATTCATGTAGATGTTAGGGTGACACATCACTACAAAATCAGAGATTTAACATTAGGGTTTTAATATCTTACATAGATTGATCACAAGATTTTAACAATATAGTTAATTCAAGATTATGGTGAAATGTGTATTAGGGTTTTAATATCTTAATTCAACATGCATCAAAATTTACAGAATTAGGTCAAGCATTAGTATTCAATTGCAAATGTATAATTCTCCCTCCTTACCAAATGGATAAAAGTAAGGTCACGACCGTGTGGGCTGGCCACGACCGTGACCAGCCCACACGGTCGTGGCCTTGCTATAATCCATTTGGTAAGAAGAGGGAGCATGAAGAAGAAGAGGTGGAGGAAAAAGAAGGGCAGCGGCCTACCTGGGCAGGAAAGCAGCGGCTTGGAGAGCAGGGGCAGGCACCGGAGCAACGCGCAAACCACGATGAGTAGGAGCAGGAGCAAGAGCTGGCTCAGGCGGTCGGCGAGGAGCTCCAGAGAGAAGGAGCAGGAGAAGGAGCAGGCTCAGGCGGCGGTCGGCCTGGAGCACAGCGGTCGGAGGACCAGCAAACGACGGCGGTGGAGGCTAGCGGCGGAACAGGAGCGGTGAGCAGAGGAATCGTCGCCAGAGCTTAAACCCTCAATTGAGATGAATGAAATAGAGAAAGGGGAAGAGGCAGGCTCGCGCGGGTGCTATTAAGTTAACATTAGGTGTCGGTTATTCAAAAAAACCGACACATAAAACTAAAGGTGTCGGTTCTACAAACACATCGACACCTATTCTCAATGATAGTCGTCAGTTTTTACTAGAAAAAAACTGACGTCTATCTACATATGCCGATTAAAAAAACTGTTCTCGATTAATGACCATTGTCGTCGGTTTCTTTCAAAAACCACCGCTCAAAGGGTGTGAAAAATTTCCCGGGCACAACGCGAGAAATCCCATAAACGTCAGTCATTGTAGTAAAACCAACAACCAAAATGTGTCCAATTTGTGTCTCGCGAATAACCTTTCGTCGTCGGTTTATTAGTTAATAACTGACGCCATATGTTAAATTCTGGAGGTAATTTTTTTCACTGGAAATTTTGAATTTGGCGGTTAATTTTAGGTATCGATTTATTATTAGGGAACCAAAACTGAACAAAAGAGATACCCATGTCTAGTCGCCCTTCACAGATAGATGTCGGTTTTTTTATTAAACCGACGTTGTAGGTTTTAGGTGTCGGTATAATTATACAACCGACGCCTTTAAAAGTGACGTTATAAGCCATTTCTGTAGTAGTGATTTCAACATCTTACATATAAAATTTGTTCTATGGCTGGTCGTCTAATATGGTGGGCGTAGAATGATCAAATCTTACTTGATGTGATGAGAAACTAGTATGACCTGGGGAGATGTGTCAACGGATCATATACTAGAGAGGATTGGAGGGAGACATTGCTTGACTTGCATAACATAAACAAGGTGCTTAGCATTGATTTGAACAAGCTGAAAACCCATTGGAAGAACATAATGAAATAATTTATCAGACAAAATCGATTCCTTTTGTATGATTGGATGCCTAGGAATGCATTAGGCCTGGAAAACATGACGAGTGCTGAAAACATCAACAATGTTGTTGCAGGAGTAGGTGTTGCAGGAAATGAATGAAAACCATCAGAACAATGTCCATGTTTACATTTAAATTATGCTCTTTTTAATTGCTTGTACGCTTGCTACTACATCTATGCTCTTACTTAATCATTATGTTATTTATTTATGGATTCACTACATGAGAGGCCCTTTGTTATATGCACATTGAAATATCTATATTTCAGTTATCATATTAGCTTCACGTACAAAAATAAAGCCTTACTATTGCAATATATCACATACAAAAATATGTGATATGGTTGCACAACACGCCACGACTTATGTCATATGGTGTACAAAGCTTGATATGGTTCTCAGAAGTTTGATGAGAACCCAATATGACATGGGGAGATGCGCGAATGGAGTATATACTGTATAGGCTTGGAGGGAGGTGTTGCGTGAATTTCACAACATAATAGGGGGCCTTCCATTTCTTTGAGTGAGGTGCAACTATGCTGACAGAAACTCAGGAGAGAGTCCGTAAGAGATAATCTTTTCATTTTGGGAGATTTATTCCCTCCCCCGTCATTGGCCATACAACATGCAGTTCAACGGAATTTTGTGACTACTCGTTGCATCTATCCACCAGGAGTTGTTGAATGCTTTACCAATGACGAAAACAACAACACACCTACAACCTTAGGCGATGAAGCAAACAAATGGAATTGTAACATAGTTTCTCCATGTTGTATTTGTTTAAGATTGCTTGGTAACATTTTGTTATAAAACTTATGGCCATAATTACTTTGATTTTACCATCTATTTGATCAAAGTTGTACTTACTTATTCTGTATAGAAGACTTACATCACGTTCAAACTTCTACTTATCTAAGTTTGCTTGCCAACTTTAACTTGTACAAAATTTTATCGTAGTTAGTTTACTATTCTGATTATTCACACATACTTATATTTATTTGAATAATTTAGATGTCGACATCGAGCTCAAAGTCACACACAAAGTTAATATTGATGTCCCCGTCAAAGTTAGAAAAATATATTGAAGAATACATTGTCTGCAAAAATAAATGTTGCTAGCCAGCAAACCAGAGGGACAAATCTGACAGCTAGGAAGATAGAAAAGATGGGGTCAGTAACCTTGCTCCTCATCTGCTGTTGCAATTTGATTGGCCAAAAGAGGACATCAAACAACAACAGCTGTTGCAGGAGGACTGTCCCGAGTCATGGGACGAGTACGATGAGGCCCTAAAGTGGGAGCAAGAACAATCATCCTCCACACCAAAGAATGGCCAGTACAGTGGTTGGTCACAGTCTTAGCATGTGTGTATGGGTGTGTAGGTCTAGGCACATGGCATGCCACTCCTTTTTTGTCCACTCTCCCTTGGTTCATGACGCATTTTCTCGGGACCAAAATATTTTCTTATCATCTTTTTTTGGGCATTGTTTAAGTTCTAATGCAAACATTATCATCTTTAGTCTGTCATATGTTTTATTATGAACAATTATGGCAATTTTATGAACAATTATATGTAACTGTCATATGTACATGTTCTTTTTCAAATTTTTATTCTGTGTAATTAATATTTTATTATGCAAATTATAATTATCTTATCAGTTACCAATTAATAGATCGAACATGAAAAATTGTATACATACATACAAAATGAATATGCCATGGAAGATAATTCTAAATTTAAATTTATTTAAAATAAACATATAAAAGGAGGATACTAATATAATATTTAATTCACTAAACAACAAAACAATATCACCCACATTATGTATGGAAATATTTTTTTTTATAAATTTTATACTTTTATTGTAGTCGCAGAACAACTCTCCATATTTTGTAATTGTTAAAACAATTTTGTAATAATAGGACGGAATAAGCAGATCCTGACTAGGTTGTCAAACAAAATCAGACTAAATCCAGAATGGTAGCCAAACAAAATCAAACCAAAACCTGACTCAAACCAGACCAGCTGACCAGAATCAGACTGGGTTACCAAACAGAATCATACTAGATCCAGACTACCCAATCTAGATATACTAACTAACCCCGACTAACCCAGTCCAGACTAAAAAAATCCCAGTCCCGAACCAAATAGGGGCTGGAGGTTTGGAGATAGTGTTAATACTCTTTTTTCTCAAATATTCTTCCTTAGATGAGTGGTTCATCCCCTAGATATCTATATATGTTAATTCTTAATCAAAGCATACAAAGATTCAATCAATCATGTGTTTTGTAACCCTATGTGATGACATCAATATATTCTTTGAATCATGAAACAACATATTCCTTGAACTGTGATATCTTTCTTATATGCATATTAATTTTTCATGTAAAATTTCTAAAAATAATAATGCTCCCTAAGGCCATTTTTTATGGAATTCTCTCATATAGTCTTATACATGATTGAATGGTACTCTTTTTAAACCTTTTCTTTCTTGTGCAAAATGATTAGTGGATCAATGAGCTTTAGTCACATGTATTATTGAAATCTCATGATACATGCATACTTCGTAGGGCCAAAAAGGTTTTCAATTCTCTAAAAATATAGGAAATTTCCTCAATATAACATAAAATTTGGCTTAAAGTTGAAAGACTATGCCTATTGTTTATTAAATGATGGATCTTGGATCTTAAATGGCATCAAAATAAAACTATATAACAATAGGGATTTGTGAGTAAGGGTTAACCATGGAGTCAATAGTTCAAATCTGGGTGTTTATCTATCACAAGTTGTTTTTAGATGAAACTAGTCATAATTTGGAAGCTTCCCCCTAAAAGAGAATTATATGCTTCCCCTTTTCTTTGTAATCCACATTATCTTAAATGAATAAGATTAGGGATAATGGTTATTCTAATGTCATGAAAGAAACTCAAGTTCATAGTCATATATGAGATAATTAATGTCGATTCAATGTCAATGGTGTAGATGATGTTGGGGTAGATGCATTGAGAGTGATACAATGAGGTTGATGCTTGAAGTTTTCTAGTTGGAGGTAAAATCCATGGATCAATTATACAAAGGTTACTTTAATTGTCGGCAAGGGATAAATCAAGTGGTGTGACTTGGCAATTCCATGTGAAGGGACTCGGGTTTAACTCTTAGAAAAGTCCCCTGACAAATGATTTAGTCCTATTTCGTCGGTCAACTTGGGTAGGGGGCCCTGGGTTTACCTTGACAGGACAGGTCACAAAGTGGCCAACTCTGTGGATAGGTTCTCGATTACCAAAAAAAGGTTACTTTAATTAATAGTAAATAATAAAATATAAGAAAATTTGTGTATTTTTCTTTGGAGCTAATAATCAAAATATTCTTATATTCTTTTGGTATCTTGCATAGTCAAATTTTGCCATACATCTTGTTATCATAAGAAGAATGCATTGGGAAAAGAAGTGTGATATTGGTAATTGTCTTGCTACATAATGATTCATGAGAGGTTTACAATATGATATTTCCCTTTAGTAATCATGTATGCTTGTGATTTGATGATTTTCCTTTCTTACATGTTGTACGTTTCTTAATGCGATATTGATGGAAAAATAAAATATGAGAAATGGTACTACATTTTCTGCACTTACATGAGTTTATGAATAATATGAATAGTTCTTTATGATGCTTTGTTGAAGGATTACATTTGAGTATCTTCGACATTATGTGCATATGGCCCATGTTATAAGCCCTATTGGCATCCCCAAGTGAGAATGGTGATCATTGATGGCTTGAAGTCTAATGATAACTAATATCAAGTAATTGAGGAATCCATGCTAATGAATTTGTACTACATGTGGTTTTTCCTATTACTTGTTCATGTTGTGTATTGTTGAGTTTTTCTCTACTTCTTTTATTGCCTTTGTATAACATTGACAAGATGAAGATATCTGGTTGAGCCAAACTAAAAAAATAATATCATTTTTAATGAAATGGATCTTAAAGAAGAGTAATTGACTATATGATGGGTGAAATCCTAACCATGTATGCATTGACCTACATGTTAAATTTTCCAAGTGTTCAAAAGTCAAGAAACAAAAATGATATCCTTTTAGAAATATCAGGATTGTAAGTTGGTGTTGCGCTCATATGTTGTTGAATATACTCAAGATAGTGTGAATCCATTTGAAGTATTGTTTTGTTTAGTGCCCGAGTCACCATATATGAGTGGGATAGAGATTGTAGCTTTACTTGTTATGGAATTTTTGCCAATGCGAATGATGTGACAAGAAATTGTATATTTTGTGAAGAAAAAATTGTTATGTGATATAATATTTTTTTGTGACCTATATATCTTGGAGCCATGATGTTTATGTAGGTTGCATTCCGATGAGCCCCTAACTTTATACATGCATTGACCGAGGTGCTACATAATCTTTAGGAGACTAGATATTCTTTAGATCTTTTACAACAGGATTAGAAACTTACATTCATAAGCTTGTAATTTACACGACACATTCTAAATTAACAAGGACAAGAGTATAGAATATAATTTAATCAAATAGTATATAATTGTAATCTTTAATCATGATTTCTTGCAGGATAGTCACACATGACCTTCTTATTACTATGAGTGATGGCATATAATTTTCTGGGGATGGTTGATATGTGGAAAAGATGTCAGTATTTCATGTGGTAGAATACATTTCCTTCTCTAAAGTTAGCAAGTTATTATTTAAATTTAGATAGAGCATAAATACCTATACAATTAACTTATATTCATAAAATATACTAAATACACACATTTATATATCTCAGTGGGATTTCTCCTCTCACAAGGATTTCTTATGAGTCTGATGTGGTTATTCCACACATTTCTAGGTATAACGAAAACAATGGAAAGGACGATATGATAAATACAAAAATAAGTATAACATAGAAAAGTCTAGTGCCCCACTCTACTTTCACTTTCCTCTTAGTGTTGGGTGAGTAGTTCATATGATATTACGTATTGAATTTTTTTTACTGTTTCCTATTAATTGTAAAAGTAATCGATTAAGGACAATGTTGTATGCTCTTGAATATGAAATTTTGTGTAACCTACTTGATGTGATCAATAAAGATGATTTAGTTGAAAGAATGATATCTTCTTATCCTTGGATTCTTCATGATGTTTATTCCAAGGTGTTTGAGTTGTTAGGCTTGTTTACGATAATGACTTGTGGTCTTAGTTTCAGAATTTTTATATATACTCCTAGTCTGATTGGTATGACATTCAAGTATTTTTGGGCGCGTGACTATATGTTATGACATAGAAGTTTTTGAGATATGTACTTTTTTAAAGTAAAAAAATACTCGAATTTTCTACTCACTTTTCTATATAGTTTTGTTGGTGTGTTAGTTTAAGATGGGTTTGTAGCTAATTCCTAATGATGATATTAGAGTTTTAATTAGAAGGGTGGTCCTTACACCTATGGGCCTTTATATAATGGATGTGGTCCCTTATGTTATATTCTCCAGGAAGGAGCCCACCGCCACAACACATATACATTAAGTACCCCTATCCCTATTAATAGTTATCATATGTATGACAAAATATATTAGCAGTGGCGGAGCCAAGGGGGGGTGAAGCCCCCCCCCCCCCCCCCCCCCAAAAAAAATAAAAATTATGTATATATGTATGTGTATATATATATGTAAATGTGTGAATATATATATATATATATATATTTGTTCTATTTTGATCAATGTTGCTCTACTGGCTTAGTGGTTATCACGCTTAGCTTATGTTCCTTCCTTCAAGTTGTCCGGGTTCGAATCCTAGCTATTCCATTTTTATAACTCATTTCGGATCCCATGTGTGCGACATCCGGATTATATATACAACTTGCACGATATTTTGATAAAAATTATTGTGTAACCTAATGGTTAGTAGTTGTAGCATTTTGTCCATCCTTGATGGTTGCCTGGGTTCGAAACCCATCTACTTTATTTTGCCCCCCCCCCCCCCCCTACCCAAAAAAAAATCACAAAGTGCTAGCTCCGCCCTGCATATTAGTGCATCAATGTGTAGTTGTTGTCTAATACTACAATGTATGGTTAACCTTCAATGTGCTATACAGTGTATCACTTTTGCATATGAATTCAAATTAGAACATAAATGAAAAAGCATGAATGTTTACTTACATGCGTCACGCATGCTTTCTCAATAAAGTGTGGACCGATTGTGTGCATAGTATGTATAATCACACGAAGAAGTGTATATTTATCTTCTTCTCTTATTGATCAGCTGTCACATGCTAGCACATCTAGCGGACATCTTATTCTGATTGTGTAGATGAAGGTTGCGGGTTAATAATTGTTAGTAAGATCATTCTTCTGCATGTGTATTGTGAATATTTTTGTTAAAGGATCAAAATAATAATGTAAACAGTCAACGATATGGTATAACTGTTTAGGAAAGCATAGCCTATATGAACGCCATGATTGAAATACAAATGATGATAGCACTGGGAATAATTTAGCCACTTGAGTAGGTGAACCAGTGCTCAGATAAATATTTCTATGGAACGGATAAGATAAAATAGGAAGGGGTAAATATATAACACGAACCTATACCTTTTGTTAAACACAACTGACATCGTAAATCAAACTGAGAAACACATTTTGATTGGGAAGAGCTCCGAGTGAAGGAGCAAGATACACCTGTAGTGCAAGTTGCAGAAAAGTGTTTTTGTGAATTCTCAGTAAGAAACTAGCTAGCTGCTAGCCTTGACCGTGGGAGGGTCCATGGCGGTAACCGCAGTTACAGTAAAAGGGTGGCAGTGTGCACAGTTCACTGCCTGGTTCATCCCCTAGAAGTTCTGGGTACCATGGCCAAGTTTCTGCTCGATATGCACTGACGAGTAATGTGGATTCCTCTCCCCTCCTTGCATCTTCTTCGTATCTCTTTGTTATGTCCTTCCATTCTGCTGGCTATTCCGTATACATCCCTCTATTCGTTGTAGCAGTATGGCTGCTGCTGTGAATCGATCCCTTATCCCTCCGACCCTTTTTGTTACGTTCCAGCAAGTATCCAAGGATCATCGTCATCCCCGTCGTATAGCTGACGTCGGCGCCATAGACGCCGTCGCCATCTTTGCATACATAATTGATCGGGAAGTGCAGGTAAGGACGCCCTATCTGCCCGGCTCCCAGCTGCCAATGCAGAGCCGCTGTCTGCTATCTTTGTTATATGAATGTATCCAGACGAGATGGCTCAAAGTGGGGGAGAAAGAACAAAGCTAGCTACGTAGACCAAGTTGCAGCAGAGTAGGCGGTTCCAAGTTGCCAACTTGCTTCTAGCTAGTTGTCCTTTGAAATCTTGCCATTGAGCCCGTGGCCGTCGACTTGTTAATTTCTTGCGAGACTAAATGGGAAACTCATGCTTTTAATGCAATATTTCACGTACACTAGTTAATATAGCACACAGAGAGTGCATGCCTGATGAGGAAAATTTTCACATGCGGTATGCAGCTGACCTCTGCGTCACCGCGGATGTTGATAGACGCGATGCGACAGAATCCGGAAGGAGGAGATGTTCCATTATCTCGTACCTAGGGAGTAAAAGACGTAATGATCTATCAATCAGTCCATACGTATCTTATCCGCGCCTGGAATGATATGGATCTAATTTGTGTTGCAAATAATTGAAGTTTATTGAAGTTCGCAGGCAATATACACCCAGATAACAAATTCGTCGATTGGAAAACTAGCATCCGATAAAGTGACGACTTGAAAATAAAATGAGCAATAAATCACAAAGGCATCGTCTGAGGAAGAATTTTCCCGGAGGCACCGGCATCGTCTTCCTGCTTCAATTGTATGATTGGAAACATGGGAGAACGACAAGTGGAACACTTTTCGTAAGCTTGGCAAGATATAGTTGTTGTTCTTGGGGAATATGAGTATGTAGATTTTGCAACCACGCTGCGTTAACTTTTTTTTTTTTAATGTGCAAGTATTACTGACAAGAGTATAAGTTGAAGAAAAGACTACAAACAGATAGAGAAAGAATATTAGACTTTATGTGAAAATCTCTCGTGTGAGAGAAAAATCACGGACCAACGATGTAAAAATCCACAATAATTAAAGATGGAATTTTTCTTCTTGATTTTTGACCCCAAGCATGAGATAATACATCCTGAAAGAGATATAAGAAGATTTTGTCATAGGGCTAGATCCCTACAATCTACCAGCCCAAAACTTCTTAGGATGATACTCTTTTCCACTAAGTGACAACAGTAATGGCCCGAAGAAGAACACTCGATAGCCTGACAGTCTTGTAGCACTTCCTTTCTTCTTCCTTTTCTTTTTCTCTCTTCTTCTTTGTCTTTTTCTTCCGTCACCGTAGTGAACCAAAACAACACTTGTGATTTTTCTTCTTAGACTGGGATTTATACTCTTGGTCATGGCAGTGACAGTCTAAAGAAAAATTCCTCAGGGCCTTGGGCTAGACAATACATAGGCTCAACAATCCCCCCTCTAGTCTAAGGAGAAAATTGTCATCACTGGAAATGTATGTCATTGAGCTCTTTGTAGAACTCTAGCTTGTCTCGTGTCACCACCTTGATCATCATGTCAGAATTATTCTTCTTAGTAGGGATCTTCTTCAATATCAGCAACTTCTTGTCAATCTCATCACGAACACAATGATATCTCTTGTCAACATGTTTTGTCTGTGCATGATCCATTGTGCTCTTGCTCAAAACAATAGCAATCTAACTATCATAGACAATAGTCAGAAGAACCCCATTCATGCCCAACTCCCCTAGAAATCTCACATTCCAAAGTATTTTTTTCATGCTTCTACTGCTGCAACACACTCTTCATGTGTTCTAGAAAGTGCATGTAACGACCCCGCCTCCCAGTAACCCCCAATTAAGGGAGACCAAGAGGTTAGTGCCATTATCCCATTTAACATGATCAAAAGTTCTACAAATAATCAATAACAATTATCAAATTCTACCAAAAGATTGAAAACTGGTATAAAATAAAACTTTGCATACCTTTTTCAAAAACCGGGATATCTACTTATATCCACATCAGGAGTCTATTCTAACTAATCCTCCTTGTACTTTAACTCTTATTTAATTCCACATATGCCACTTTACTACTTGTCCTTTTCATGCTTGTACCTAAAACGCCGATAAACCAAATGTCAGTCAGCATATCGAAATATGCCGGTATGTGGGAACAACCAAAATTTAAAAATATGACTAACAAAATAGTTATCACAACCAAGGTAATTAACCAGTCAATTTATGTAACAACATCGATCGGACAAACGTTATTAACTAAGCGGAAGCAATAACTAATAGCGGATTACCAAAAATCACTAAAAATTAAAACTTTTTGCAAAGAGATCCACACATAGGAAATCTTTTTCTTCAAGAACCAAAGTATAACATTTACATTCTATTTCAAAGTACATGTCTTGCACTATCTCTTCTCGAGATTACAACATCAGCTGTCTCAAGACATAATATATGCACAACATATAACTTCGAGGCATCAAGCCAAAAATCTCAGATCGATTCGTTAAAACACTAACTATAAACTCCGAGGACCTGAGAGTACAGAGATGACACATAGGACTTCTATCTACATGACACGACAGACAGTACACTCAACCTGAGCTGTCACTGCTGTCCCTACTGTTGCTGATGTTCTTCCTCTGCAAGATATTCTCACTTTCCTCCTTGCTTGTCCACCTAAAAACATTGGATCCCACGGGGGTGAGACAATTGTAAATTGTCCCAACGGGAGATATAACTCTCCGCCAAAACATTATTATTGCAGTTTAAAGATATGAAACTAAGCATAGGGTAAGCAGTTTAAAGCATTCTCAACTTTGATAGCATTGCAACTATTTATGATAGAGCAACATGTCACTTAACCTTTAATGAATATGAAGAACATGTATAACATTTATTCAAACTACAGAATCATTACCACTGCATTAATTCTCTTCAGGCTTAGATTATATATCTAAAGCCTGGCATTATCATTGTGGAGTCATGGCCCGTAATCATACTCTTTTCATAAAGTGTTGGGATCTTAATCCCTCAATTTACCACTGGGAATTCTCATTCTTTCACAATTTCAATACCCTAACCATGTGATTCTGGGTATTTAAACCCTTAGCTCATCACCTGAGCATTGTTACCACTTTTCTTGTGACACTCATAAACTTGATATGTCACCTATGAGACATTCTTGTCTCAACTTGTTGGCCTTAGCCAATATGCTAAACAAATACTGCCAAACATGTGATTATACATCATCATGCCTTACTTAGGTATTGGACTACGCCAATCCTGTGTAACCATTCCAGGCATTGAACTATGTCAATTCCCGTGTATCCATTCCAGGTATTGATCTATGTCAATCCCGTACAACTATTCCAGGTATTGATCTATGTCAATCCTGTGGACCTATTCCAGGCATTGGGATTTCGTCAATCCTTTGCATTCCAGATATTGGGAGTTAGACAATCATGTGCATTCCATGTATTGGGAGTTAGCCAAACCCGTGTTATTATTCCATGTATTGGGAGTTAGCCAATCCTGTGCATTCCAGGTATTGAACTTTGTCAATCCTGTGATATTATTCTAGGTATTGGGTTATGACCAATCCTGTGCATTCCAGGTATTGAGAGTTAGCCAATCATGTGTTATTATTCCAGGTATTGGGAGTTAGCCAATCCTGTGCATTCCATGTATTGAACTATGTCAATTCCCGTGTATCCATTCCAGGTATTGATCTATGTCAATCCCGTACAACTATTCCAGGTATTGATCTATGTCAATCATGTGCAACTATTCCAGGCATTGGGATTTAGCCAATCCTGTGCATTCCAAATATTGGGAGTTAGCCAATCATGTGCATTCCAGGTATTGGGAGTTATCCAATCCCGTGTTATTATTCCAGGTATTGGGAGTTAGCCAATCCTGTGCATTCCAGGTATTGAACTTTGTCAATCCTGTGATATTATTCCAGGTATTGGGTTATGACCAATCCTGTGCATTCCAGGTATTGAACTATGTCAATTCCCGTGATATTATTCCAGGTATTGGGTTATGACCAATCCTGTTTACACCGCCAGGCATTGGTCCATAACCTTACACCGCCAGGCATTGGTCCATAACCAACCCTTATTTCTCAAAGCATGGAATATACATTCCTTTAACCCATCATTAATCATCTTGGTTCCTCTTACTATGCTACAATTGTTCTTATGGCTCATCATGTCCATAAAGCATCTTGTTACCTCTCATTAAGAAACATCTGATCATATGGCTCACAGTGCCATTCAACATATTGTCACCTATTACTAGGCAACAAAATCATTTCATCTCATGTACTATAATAGTAACACCTCTTTACCCTCAATAGGGTTAGGACTTACTGTTCACATCACATTAGGGTTTCTCACGTCCCATTACCCAATTTAGGGTTAGGATTTTTCTCCATCTCATATTAGGATTTCATAATTATCAAAGTATATCAACTTTGACATGCTAACTGTGAAGTCTTTCATATCTTGATGTATTACTTTCCTCATTACTTCCAACTTTCTTAAGTTATCAGTTTATCTTGGATTAAGGTATTTCCCATCTTAATCCTTCCATCCACTAACCTATCACTCTTCCATGAATTGCATAGGTTACACATAAGAATGGTCCAACTATCTTTAATGTTATGGACTCATCCTTAAGTTAGGAACTAACAAAATAGCCATGTTAGGTCACTTGCAATTCAGTTCCAAGTCAATCATAGAATACCACAGCCGTGCAGCCAGGAACGGCCGTGCGAGGGGAAGCCACCATGGCCGTGCTACCTTGCACGGTCATGCAAAGTAAAGCTACCATGGTCGTGCTACCTTGCACGGTCGTGCTGAGTAAAGTCACCACGGCCGTGCTGCCTGGCACGGTCGTGCTACATAGGATCACCACATGAATCATATTTATATATACGAATTATATTCTTTGATCCTTTCAACTTGATTAGGTCACATCAACCCTTCAATCAAATGCATACAACTATGATTAACATAGTGTACCAAGTCATTGGTCCAATAAGTAATTAGGGATTCATCCCTTAATTGACACTAATCACTTAGGTACTATTAGGGTTTCAACCTTTGTACCTTCATTGATTATCATTACTAATCATCATTGGATCAATGGATCATTCATTATCTTAATTCTCAAGAGATTCAATCACATTGGACCTCCATTACATTAAACATCCAATTGGATTAGGGTTTCCAATGTTGATTCCTTCAATCATTGGATTCATGGAACCAATCATCAATTTGGACCCACCCTCATACTTCAATTGAGTTTAATAGGTCAACCTTCAACTTATTTGAACCTCAATTGACCCTCAATTGATCATCAATTAGGGTTTGATTCAATTGAATTAGGGTTTGGAATCAATGATCCATCAACACTAATCAATGTAAGACTAGTTGCTTTGAAACCATTGAACCATCATCCAAATTGGGTATGACCTGACCCCAAACGGTCTTGAGGTCGTTTGGATGACCTCCAAACGGTCTTGAGACCGTTTGTCCATCATATCATCAATATCCAAGTCAACCAATTAAGGTTTGGATCATTGGATTGATCACCAAATCAGCAATTGATTGCACTTCAGCTTAGTGACATTGGATCTTCAATTGCTTAACCATACTCAACCCTAGACCTCCAAACGGTCTTGGGTGACCCCAAAACAGTCTTGAGACCGCTTGGATGAATCCCAAACGGTCTTGAGACCGTTTGGCCCAACCAACCTTTGGATTCTAGTGAAAAATCATCAAGGATTGGTCTATTGAGTTGATCAACAAATCAATACTTAGTTGCAATATGATTTGGTACCTTTGGACCTTCAATTGGTCAACTATACTTGACCCCAGACCTCCAAACGGTCTTGGGTGATCCCCAAACGGTATTGAAACCGTTTGGGTGATCCCCAAACTGTTTTGAAACCGTTTGGGCTAATCAACCCCAAAATCTCAAATTAACTCATTGGAATTTCAGCACTGATTTCAATTAGGGTTTTCCCAATTGAATAGCCTTCAAATCACAATTACTTTGGAACTAATCCATAAAATTTGGTGAGTCATTAACCAACATCATTAGGAACAGTAATATCAAACGGTCAACCCTTGGTCAACCATCTCAAACGGTTTTGAAACCGTTTTCCCGAAAAGGTCAAGTTAATCATGTTGAAAATCAGCACTTAATCCAATTATGCTTCCCTAATTGATTATCCTTCAACTCACAGTTCCTTTGGAGTTAATCCCTCAAATTTGGAGGGTCATTAAACAAACTCATTAGGAACAGGAATCCCAAACGGTCAACACTTTGTCAACTCACTCAAACAGTTTTGAAACCGTTTTCTCAACTAGGTCAAATAAATCAGGTTGAAAATCAGCACTTAATTCAATTAGATTTCCCTAATTGATTAGTCATCAACCTATGATTCCTTTGGCGTTAACCCCTCAAATTTGGAGGGTTATCATCCTAAATAATTAGGAACAAAATTACCAAACGGTCAATGCTTGGTCAACCATCTAAAACTGTTTTGAAACTGTTTTCTCCCAAATGGTTTCAAACCGTTTGCCCTTAAACGGTTTGCTGAAACCGCATAACCAATCAAATTAAAATGATTTGGAGTAGCTATCAAAACTGTTTGGCTTGGTACTTTTCTTTGGATAAGCATCTAGGATGATGTCATCATCACCTTCCTTCGTTCGACCAAGAACAGCAACCATTCTTGATGGAAATTGCAGCAAAGAAACAAAAGTGTTTCAAATTGAAGAAAATAATCAACAAAGCATAGAGAATTGATGCAATAGCAATGATTATGGGTTTAAGTTATAAAACCCGCCTCCAATTGAGCTCCAAAGCTCCAAGACCACGGAAACAATGGTGGATGAAGCTCTTGCAACTCCCGCTAGGCTCGTCCTCAAGCTTTTGGATGAAAAAGTTGGCTAGGGTTGAAGAGGAGATCGAAATAAGAAGGAATCCATAATTTATTTTCAATTTCCACCATGGAATCAAGGAGAACAAAGGTCAAGGGCTTACCAACAGGTTGGGGACGTGCTCCCTGCTCCTCCCTAGCTCCTTGGTCGGTTTTTCAAGCAAGGGGAAGAAGAAAATCTGAAAAAGGCCTTGGTTTGGGCTTGGAAATGGCACTTTTATAAAGAAATTGATGAGAGAGAAAGTGCCTTATTAAAATCCAATTAATCCCAAAAATAGTACCACCTATTCCTCCTTGGTTTGATTGCATACAAAGGCAACTCAAAGACACTGAATTCCCTTTCATTATCCATGGATTAAGGGAAAAGAAAATAAGCACCTTAATCCATTATAATATTAATATATCTTTTTGAGTGGAAATTCTTTTTCTTATAAAAAGGTGAGTGGAATTTCACCTACTTAAGATATTTTCGTTCCTTATCTTGGCAAAAGAACGTCCATCCTTATTCAAAATCAACCAATAACATTTTGGTTGAAGGCCCTTTAATTAATACATTCATTTTTGCCCTAAATTGAATTAGGGTTTCACTTATGATTAAATCTTGATTATTTTAATATCAAGATTCTCTCTCCTCGAAATTAATTCAAATGAGATGCCCTTCTCATTTTATTTGCTCTACATGATGCCAAGTAACATTAAGGACCTTATAGAAGTGGTAATTTGCATATTGAACCCTAGGTTTTGGGTAAATTGCACATTACACCAAAACTAGGTTTTAATGCACATACATTGCTTTATCAGCTCTTTCTTGGTATTCAGGCTATCACAAGCCATACCTCTGCATCATCTTCATTCTCATGATGATTCAACACTTGAGGAACTTATTATCATGCACAATTTGCAATTTAACCACTCAACTTGGGTAATTTGCACTTTAGTCCAAAATTAACAAAACAATGTTTCAACATTATTCAAAAAAGGCTGAAATTGAAATATAAGTTCCTCAAGAGCCTTAATTACCTTTCACAAGATAAGTACAAGCATATAATCAACTTTCTTAATCAAAACACCTAGGGTTAAAGCATAACCCAGGCCAGGGATGTTACAAATTATAAACCCCTAACAAGGATTTCGTCCCCGAAATCCCAGATAAAGGAAACAGATATCATTCATTCACCATATCAACATGTCTCTTCATAATACCTCATTGTTATGGAGACAACATACATTCTTTATTAATATTATGTTTATGCAAAGCATAAACCCCTAACATATGATGTTCATATCATTTTATATCATTAGACTGATTTCATAGTTAACCACTCCAGGTAGTCAACCTAAACCATCTGATATTTCTCAGATACTAGAATTCCTTCCCTTGGTATTTACACATGTGTTGGTAACACATTACATCTTCATTTTCCTTTATAAGTTGATTTATGAGTAAATCAAATTCCTTCATATATCCATTAGAATGTGGTAGAAACATCCATGCCACATCTCCTTCTTCTTTAAATTCTGGAGATTGTTTCATAATGACTACTTGATCAGGGTAGTAAAAAAGATAACAATCTAGATATGTCATACTTACCTTGCCTTCAATAAATGAATACCTGGCCAGGGTATTCAAGAACTGAAATTAGGTAGTATGTATTTGTTTTATATTATGTTTCATATTATGAACATCCCTTTAATTTTCATTACTAGGTATCTTAGTTTTTACATCTTTTCCCTTTTCTGCATGAAAAGAGAAATTTTCAACATATAAGAGAATATTGAACTGAACATAAGTTTTCATCCTTCTTATCTCTTCCTCATATCCTTAAAGTATTATACAGATGATCTGAACAACAACTATTTTTCTTATAGTAGAAAATAGAAGGTAGCTCAAAATAGAAAGTTCTATCTTAACAAGTCTACCTTTAACAAGATAAAAAGCATCTTATCTGTCCCAAAACATGAACTTAGTTGTTATTTATTATTGCCTTTGTCCTCTACTACCAGAAGTAGATGGACCAAACTGTGACACTTGTCTTCGTCCTCCACCATCTACCCCACTGGACTGAGGTCCTTGTGGGTTTTGTAGATTATGCCTTGATTGTTGGGTCATTTAACTATTTCTCCTTGGACATTGTTGTCTAAAATGTCCTAGCTGTCCACATTTATGACAAGCTCGACCCCAACTAGATGACCTCTGCACAGGTGTACTATATTGTGGTTGGACTGGTGAAGATTTTGGTTGTCTGCTGCCACTACTCATTGGTCCCGGTGACTGTGTAGACTTTCTTTTGAGGTTTGTCTCATGTTTCTTTATCGTAGATCTCTCTATCCTCCGTATAGACTCTACAAATGTGGCAAACCTCTCCCTGCTTTCTAGGGCAGATGATGGGATGGACATCTCAGCATTCAATCCTTTCTCAAAACGTCGAATCTTTTTCTCCTCAGTAGTAGTCATCTGGGGGCAAAATCGTAAAATTTCTATGAACGTAACCTCATATTCACTTATTGACATGGCTCCCTGTCGTATTTTCTCAAACTGTGAGATCTTTTCATCTAAATAAGTCTTTGGAAAATACTTATTGACGAATTCTTGACGGAATTCCTCCCATCCAACCTCTTCATCATTCCTTTTTATTTCTTCTATAGCCCACCAGTGTCCAACACTACCTTTCAAAAGGTACACCACATGATTAACTTTGTCAGCCTCTGGGATACTAAGAATCTCAAAGGCTTTTTCTAATTCAGTGAGCTAGAGATCAGCATCTGCTGGGTCAGATGTTCCAGCATATTCTATGGCTCCTACACGACGTAGTCGTTCAAAGGTCTTACCAGATCCATATCCCTCATTGGGAACTGGTGCCCTAGGTGCCGGCGCTGGCATCCTATCTGCTATATACCTCATTGTAGTCATGAGTTCCCCAAAAAGATTATGAACATCGGGGTTTCCTCTCATGATTTCATCAGCATGAGGATTTTCATGCGCTGGTTCCTCCCTTGCCTGATCCCTTGCACCTCCCTCTGGTGCATCAACATTGCTCTCAACAACGTATTCTTCATATCTTTCAGACATCTTTAAGTTATAAATCTTCTTCTGCATAAGCAGAAGATACTATAAGATACACTTAGAACACACTCGATACCTTAGTCCTATGTCTCTGTAGACTCAGCGAACCTAGAGCTCTGATACCACAATTGTAACAACGTCGATCGGACAAACATTATTAACTAAGCGAAAGCAATCACTAATAGCGAATTACCAAAAATCACTAAAAATTAAAAAATTTTGCAAAGAGATTCACACATAGGAAATTTTTTTCTTCAAGAACCAAAGTATAACATTTACATTCTATTTCAAAGTACATGTCTTGCACTATCTCTTCTCGAGATTACAACATCAGCTGTCTCAAGACATAATATAAGCACAACATATAACTTCGAGGCATCAAGCCAAAAATCTCAGATCGATTCGTTAAAACACTAACTGTAAACTCTGAGGACCTGAGAGTACAGAGATGACACATAGGACTTCTATCTACATGACACGACAAACAGTACACTCAACCTGAGTTGTCACTATTGTCCCTGTTGTTGCTGATGTTATTCCTCTGCAAGATATTCTCACTTTCCTCCTTGCTTGTCCACCTAAAAACATTGGATCCCACGGGGGTGAGACAATTGTAAATTGTCCCAGCGGGAGATATAACTCTCCGCCAAAACATTATTATTGCAGTTTAAAGATATGGAACTAAGCATAGGATAAGCAGTTTAAAGCATTCTCAACTTTGATAGCATTGCAACTATTTATGATAGAGCAATATGTCACTTATCCTTTAATGAATATGAAGAACATGTATAACATTTATTCAAACTACAGAATCATTACCACTGCATTAACTCTCTTCAGCCTTAGATTATATATCTAATGCCTGGCATTATCATTGTGGAGTCATGGCCCGTAACCATACTCTTTTCATAAAGTGTTGGGATCTTAATCCCTCAATTTACCATTGGGAATTCTCATTCTTTCACAATTTCAATACCCTAACCATGTGATTCTGGGTATTTAAACCCTTAGCTCATCACCTGAGCATTGTTACCACTTTTCTTGTGACACTCATAAACTTGATATGTCACCCATGAGACATTCTTGTCTCAACTTGTTGGCCTTAGCCAATCTGCTAAACAAATACTGCCAAACATGTGATTATACATCATCATGCCTTACTTAGGTATTGGAATACGCCAATCCCGTGTAACCATTCCAGGCAGTGAACTATGTCAATTCCCGTGTATCCATTCCAGGTATTGATCTATGTCAATCCCGTACAACTATTCCAGGTATTGATCTATGTCAATCATGTGCAACTATTCCAGGCATTGGGATTTAGCCAATCCTGTGCATTCCAGATATTGGGAGTTAGCCAATCCTATGCATTCCAGGTATTGGGAGTTAGCCAATCCCGTGTTATTATTCCAGGTATTGGGAGATAGCCAATCCTGTGCATTCCAGGTATTGAACTTTGTCAATCCTGGGATATTATTCCAGGTATTGGATTATGACCAATCCTGTGCATTCCAGGTATTGGGAGTTAGCCAATCACGTGTTATTATTCCAGGTATTGGGAGTTAGCCAATCCCGTGCATTCCATGTATTGAACTATGTCAATTCCCGTGTATCCATTCCAGGTATTGATCTATGTCAATCCCGTACAACTATTCCAGGTATTGATCTATGTCAATCATGTGCAACTATTCCAGGCATTGGGATTTAGCCAATCTTGTGCATTCCAGATATTGGGAGTTAGCCAATCATGTGCATTCCAGGTATTGGGAGTTAGCCAATCCCGTGTTATTATTCCAGGTATTGGGAGTTAGCCAATCCTGTGCATTCTAGGTATTGAACTTTGTCAATCCTGTGATATTATTCCAGGTATTGGGTTATGACCAATCATGTGCATTCCAGGTATTGAACTATGTCAATTCCCGTGATATTATTCCAGTATTGGGTTATGACCAATCCTGTTTACACCGCCAGACATTGGTCCATAACCAACCCTTATTTCTCAAATCATGGAATATACATTCCTTTAACCCATCATTAATCATCTTGGTGCCTCTTACTATGCTATAATTGTTCTTATGGCTCATAATGTCCATAAAGCATCTTGTTACCTCTCATTAAGCAACATCTGATCATATGACTCACAGTGCCATTCAACATATTGTCACCTATTACTAGGCAACAAAATCATTTCATCTCATGTACTATAATAGTAACACCTCTTTACCCTCAATAGGGTTAGGACTTACTGTTCACATCACATTAGGGTTTCTCACGTCCCATTACCCAATTTAGGGTTAGGGTTTTTCCCCATCTCATATTAGGATTTCATAATTATCAAAGTATATCAACTTTGACATGCTAACTGTGAAGTCTTTCATATCTTGATGTATTACTTTCCTCATTACTTCCAACTTTCTTAAGTTATCAGCTTATCTTGGATTAAGGTATTTCCCATCTTAATCCTTCCATCCACTAACCTATCACTCTTCCATGAATTGCATAGGTTACACATAAGAATGGTCCAACTATCTTTAATGTTATGGACTCATCCTTAAGTTAGGAACTAACAAAATAGACATGTTAGGTCACTTGCAATTCAGTTCCAAGTCAATCATAGAATACCACGGCCGTGCAGCCAGGAACGACCGTGCGAGGGGAAGCCACCACGGACGTGCTACCTTGCACGGTCGTGCAAAGTAAAGCTACCATGGCCGTGCTACCTTGCACGGCCGTGCTGAGTAAAGTCGCCACGGTCGTGCTACATAGGATCACCACATGAATCATATTTATATATATGAATTATATTATTTGATCCTTTCAACTTGATTAGGTCACATCAACCCTTCAATCAAATGCATACAACTATGATTAACATAGTGTACCAAGTCATTTGTGGGCTCTGATCTCCAAACCACGACATAAACACAATTTAAACTTAGCGGAAGCTATTCGATTAGCAGCGGAATACCAAAAATCAGCAGAAATTAAAACTTTTTGAGATAAAGCATTGAAACCATAAAACTTCCTTCATAAAAGGAGATAAACTATTTACATCTCAGATAATTACTTCTTGAGTAATTATATACAACATGATACAAAATCTCAAGAACTCATAACCAAAATCTCAGACTAAAAGACTCCAAGACCTGAGAGTACTGAGGACACATAGGACTGACTCTAACTACACCATATGGCAGGCTAAATCTCCACCTGAGATTTTACTGTTGCCCCTGGTGCTGCTGCTGCTGGTACTGGTCACCTGTAGACCTGTTCCTCCGTCCTCGACGTCCACCTAAAAAGTTGAAGTCTACGGGGTGAGACAATTTTACATAATTGTCCCAGCGAGAGTTATAACTCTCCGCCAGAAGCTTTATTATAGCAACTCAAAGAATAACTTAAACAGTAAAAGCTTCAAAGTATTCAACATCAGATTTAATAGTAAGCATGAGTTCAACAATTATGAAACATGAAGACATTTGCACTATACAGTGTAACATCAATCCATCAACTCGTAGTTATCTCTAACAGGTATGCTAAGCTGTGAATTATGTTTTTCAAACATTATTTTTTTATGCCCTGTGGAGATGAGGTTTACCACTCATCCTCCAACCAATCACTGCTAAGTGCCTTGGTATCATACTAGGTCATCGAAAGAGCCGGATTCTCATGACCTTCACCTTCCTCAGTCAGTAAGAGGATTACTTGTAGGACATCTCGTGCCTCTACTATAATAGCTTACCAGGGTAATCTGGTCCTTCGCTATTTTAGAGTTACAGTGGCGTTCTGTACTCTCTTCGTCATCAGGAGATTTCATGCTTATCTTCCACTGATACGGATATCTGTGCTTTCTTCGTCGTCAGGAGGTTATATGTTTACCATCCACTGATACGGTATAGGATTGTAGTGAAGGATTGATGGATTACACATCTACATCAAACACCTACACTAGGATGTATGGTTCTACACATCCATATACCCCACATACTCAAAAGTATGTGATCCAGGAGTTCCCTTAGGAAAACCTGTTTCACCATCATTTGATCTCTGACAAAGATGGATCTATGATCAGGGCTCTACATTACACTTGATTAGTTAGGTACATTCAGTATCATCATACATTGTTCTTCAAACAATAACATTAGCATAACAACTATGAAATGATAATACTAAATGTAACAAGCCTAACTCTCATCAATCATCATATCTCAATACATTTATCACAAGTCATCTCTAAAGCATGACCTTGATGGTAATTATGGCTCTCACAGCCCATTTTAATCCATAAGTTGCCATTGACAATGCATCAGGATAAATCACTATTCATAAAGCTAAAGCATGCTTTCAATGAATATAGTTTCATAATCCATACCTGGATATGATCATCATCTCATGACAACCTGCATGGTTAATTCAACTGATAACAGTAAACAATTCATTCTAGAAGTTACACTTTCAAACTCTTAGAAGAGTCCAGTTCCCCAATAATCATCAATCTGGGTTTACTATTCACAATACATGTCCTCACCCTAGAATTAGGGTTTACTATTCACCTCATGGCGAATTGAACTCATAACATCATCATGTATGAGAAACATCATCATTAAAGCTCCTAGAATAGATTAAGATTCACTAAACATCATAATTAGGGTTTCCATGATCTCACATAGGTGGATCATACCCTAATCATGCACATTCATGTGTATTGAAGGTACTTTACTTAAGTTTCCACTATAAAAGGGTACTTTCTCTCTCTTATGATACTTTCTCTCTCCTCTTACTAGTAGATGGTGATAACACCACTCTAGATCAGGTTGGGTTAAGTCGTCATTGACTAGCATAAGCCAAAACATCATTAACATGTGATTAGGGTTTTATTAGAAAAAGGTATTCTCAATTAAACCCCTCAAGGGTATTTTGGCAATTTACCTCATGATCACCATCATGGGTCAATTCATTAATCACTTAGTCCCTTAATGTTCTAAGCTACCATTAGGGTTTAGATTAGATCACCATTGAACCAATTACAACTTCAAGTGATTATATATAAATAACCTTGAAAACCTCCAAACGGTTTCAACCTTCAACTACCAAACGGTTTGAAACCGTTTGGGTGTGTTGACCGTTTGCTTGGTTTGACTCCAAGACCGCATGACCTCAAGGTCGTTTGCCCAAACCGTTTGGGTGCGTTGACCGTTTGGAAAGGTTGACTTTCCAAACCGTTTGAGCTTATGCGGTTTGAAACCGTTTGATCAACTTGTCTTGAGATCGATTGGTCCAAACGACCTTGAGATCGTTTGAGCCCAAACGGTCTTGAGATCATTTGGATCCAAACGGTCTTGAGACCGTTTAGCCTCAAACGGTCTTGAGACCGTTTGGATCCAAACGGTCTTGAGACCGTTTGGTCCAAATGGGCTCAAACCGTTTGGACCTCCAACATGGTTCAAAAGTTGCAAATGTTTATGATTAAGTATGTTGAAGCCCTCAATTGGCCAAAGCCATGTTAACCACTTATAAATTGAGTCAATTAGGATGAGCCTCAAGCAATTGGACACCAAATTAACCCTCAATTGAAAGCCAATTAGGGTTAAGTCCATCTCAATTAGAGTTTCAAATCGGATGGTCATCAATATTCAACAATGTGAATCAATTCAAGGTTGAACCTATCAATTGACCTCCAATTGGGCCCAAACTTGGCCCAAACGGTATTGAGATTGTTTTTATGACCTACAAACGGTCTTGAGACCGTTTTCACAAGAATTCATCAAAATCTAAGTTGATTTGATAGGGGTTGAATCTTAATTAAGTCACAAATCAGCAATTTGATTATTTCAATAACCCATTGTAATTGGGCTCTCAATTGATCAAATTACCTTAACCCTAGACCTCCAAACGGTCTTGGGTTGACACCAAACGGTCTTGAGACCGTTTGGATGAGTTCCAAACGGTCTTGAGACCGTTTTCCCATCCAATCTTTGGACTCTAGTGAAAATTCATCAAGGTTTGATCTATTGAGTTGATCATCACATCAATACTTAATTGCAATATGATTTGGTACCTTTGGACGTTTAATTGGTCAACTATACTTGACCCCAGACCTCTAAATGGTCTTGGGTGATCTCCAAACGGTCTTGAGACCGTTTGGATGATTCCCCAAATGGTCTTGAGACCGTTTGGGCTAATCAACCCAAAATCACTAATTAACTCATTGGAATTTCAACACTGATTTCAATTAGGATTTGCCCTATTAATCAACCTTCAACTCATAACTCGTTTGGAATTAATCCATCAAATTTGGTGAATCATTAATCAACATCATTACGAACAGTAATCCAAAATGGTCAACGCTTGGTCAACCATCTTAAACAGTCTTGAGACCGTTTGCCCAAAAAGGGAAAATTAAATAGATTGAAAATCAGAACTTAATTCAATTGGATTTGCTAATTGATTTGCTTATATATCACGATTCCTTTGGAGTTAACCCCTCAATGTTTGTGGGTGATCAGCCTACATAATTAGAAACAGTATTCTCATACGTTCGTTGCTTGGTCAACTGGACCAAATGGTCTTGAAGACCGTTTGCCTCCATGCGACCCTGAAACCGTTTGCCCACCAAACGATTGTGCAAACCGCATGGGCAATATGTTAGGACCGTTTAGTAAAGTGGAAATCCGTGGATAAGCATAGGAATTAACGCCCTTATCTTCTACCTCAAGAACAGAAGCAGTTCTTCACGATTTTACTTGCAAGGATGCAAGGGAAGATAGGAAAGAAGAAGAACTAGCAACTATATGCATAGAAAAAGATGTATAATCAAAGCATAAGGTTTAGAGTTATAAAACCCACCTAAAGGTTGTTCCTTGAGCTCCAAGCTTCCAAGCTTCAGGTCTTTAATGGCGTCTTTGAGCTCCACAGGTCGGCCAAGGTGAATTCTCCAAGGAAAAGTTGGAAAGGAATGACTAGAATGATAAAGCTAGGTGAGCTAGCCATGAATTCAACCTTGAAAACGAGTTTCCTCCATGAATTCAAGAAAAAGGGATGATCCAAACTTACCATGAACTCCCTGGTCGTTCTCCTATGCTCCAGAGCTCTGCCTTAGTCGGTTTGAGCAAGGGGGATAAGTGAGGGAATGAAAGAAACGTTCCTTTGCTTGCAAAGGAAGTGATATATATATTTTGGGTGAAATTTCTCCATAAAGCTTCTACTTTATCCCATTTCTCATTTAAGTCATTCCTTTCTTCTTTTTTCGTCCCTACCCCTTATTTATAAGGACAAACTCCTTCTATGGTCAAGAATTGAAGGCAAAGAGGATCAACCCATCACTAAAGCATACACATAAAAGGGCTATTATACATACACCTTGATTATTCAATCACAAAGGTGTTCTTTATTATATGATTATTCAAATGAAGTGCCCTCTTCATAATTTCTACTCTAAATGATGACAAACGTTATAAAAGATATTTTACATGATGTATTTTACAAGTTGCACCCCTCAAATTGGGTAAATTGCACTTTACACCAATTTAGGGTTTTCAAGTGCAGGGGTTGCTTCCACAGCTGCACCTTGGTGCTCAAGCTTGGGAAATCCCTCAAACTTCATCATAAACATCCTCATGATGTCTCAACATCATAGCAACATATCAACATGTGCAATTTGCAAGTTAATCCCTTAACTGGGTAATTTGCACATAGATCCCTGTATTACAAAACAATGCTACAACTTTATATATAAAGGAGAAAATTTGAAATATATGTTTCTGAGGAACTTAATTACATGTCCAAAGTTAATCACAAGGATTTAATTACATATTTAGGCAAAACACCTAGGGTTAGTTCATAACCCAGGTCAGGGATGTTACATCATTGGTCCAATAAGTAATTAGGGATTCATCCCTTAATTGACACTAATCACTTAGGTACTATTAGGGTTTCAACCTTTGTACCTTCATTGATTATCATTACTAATGATCATTGGATCAATGGATCATTCATTATCTTAATTCTCAAGAGATTCAATCACATTGGACCTCCATTACATTAAACATCCAATTGGATTAGGGTTTCCAATGTTGATTCCTTCAATCATTGGATTCATGGAACCAATCATCAATTTGGACCCACCCTCATACTTCAATTGAGTTTAATAGGTCAACCTTCAACTTATTTGACCCTCAATTGACCCTCAATTGATCATAAATTAGGGTTTGATTCAATTGAATTAGGGTTTGGAATCAATGATTCATCAACACTAATCAATGTAAGACTAGTTGCTTTGAAACCATTGAACCATCATCCAAATTGGGTATGACCTGACCCCAAACGGTCTTGAGGTCGTTTGGATGACCTCCAAACGGTCTTGAGACCATTTGTCCATCATATCATCAATATCAAAGTCAACCAATTAAGGTTTGGATCATTGGATTGAACACCAAATCAGCAATTGATTGCACTTCAGCTTAGTGACATTGGATCTTCAATTGCTTAACCATACTCAACCCTAGACCTCCAAACGGTCTTGGGTGACCCCAAAACAGTCTTGAGACCGTTTGGATGAGTCCCAAACGGTCTTGAGACCGTTTGGCCCATCCAACCTTTGGATTCTAGTGAAAAATCATCAAGGATTGGTCTATTGAGTTGATCAACAAATCAATACTTAGTTGCAATATGATTTGGTACCTTTGGACCTTCAATTGGTCAACTATACTTGACCCCAGACCTCCAAACGGTCTTGGGTGATCCCCAAACGTTCTTGAAACCGTTTGGGTGATCCCAAAATGGTTTTGAAACCGTTTGGGCTAATCAACCCCAAAATCTCAAATTAACTCATTGGAATTTCAACACTGATTTCAATTAGGGTTTGCCCAATTGAATAGCCTTCAACTCACAATTCCTTTGGAACTAATCCATCAAATTTGGTGAGTCCTTAAACAACATCATTAGGAACAGTAATATCAAACGGTCAACCCTTGGTCAACCATCTCAAATGGTTTTGAAACCGTTTGCCCAAAAAGGTCAATTAGATTTCCCTAATTGATTAGTCTTCAACCTATGATTCCTTTGGATTTAACCCCTCAAATTTGGAGGGTTATAAGCCTACATAATTAGGAACAAAATTCCCAAATGGTCAATGCTTGGTACACCATCTCAAACGGTTTTGAAACCGTTTACTCCCAAATGGTTTCAAACCGTTTGCCCTTAAACGGTTTGCTGAAACCGCATAACCAATCAAATTAAAATGATTTGGAGTAGCTATCAAAACTGTTTGGCTTGGTACTTTTATTTGGATAAGCATCTAGGATGATGTCATCATAACCTTCCTTCGTTCAACCAAGAACATCAACTGTTCTTGATGGAAATTGCAGCAAAGAAACAAAAGTGTATCAAATTGAAGAAAACAATGAACAAAGCATAGAGAATTGATGCAATAGCAATGATTATGGGTTTAAGTTATAAAACCCGCCTCCAATTGAGCTCCAAAGCTCCAATACCACGTAAAAAATGGTGGATGAAGCTCTTGCAACTCCCCCTAGGCTCGTGCTCAAGCTTTTGGATGAAAAAGTTGGCTAGGGTTGAAGAGGAGATCGAAATAAGAAGGAATCCATAAGTTATTTTCAATTTCCACCATGGAATCAAGGAGAACAAAGGTCAAGGGCTTACCAACAGGTTGGGGACGTGCTCCCTGCTCCTCCCTAGATCCTTGGTCGGTTTTTCAAGCAAAGGGAAGAAGAAAATCCGAAAAAGGCCTTGGTTAGGGCTTGGAAATGGCACTTTTATAAAGAAATTGATGAGAGAGAAAGTGCCTTATTAAAATCCAATTAATCCCATAAATAGTACCACCTCTTCCTCCTTGGTTTGCTTGCATACAAAGGCAACTCAAAGCCACCGAATTCCCTTTCATTATCCATGGATTAAGGGAAAAGAAAATAAGCACCTTAATCCATTATAATATTAATATATCCTTTTGAGTGGAAATTCTTTTTCTTATAATAAGGTGAGTGGAATTTCACCTACTTAAGATATTTTCGTTCCTTATCTTGGCAAAAGAACGTCCATCCTTATTCAAAATCAACCAATAAAATTTTGGTTGAAGGCCCTTTAATTAATACATTCATTTTTGCCCTAAATTGAATTAGGGTTTCACTTATGATTAAATCTTGATTATTTTAATATCAAGATTCTCTCTCCTCGAAATTAATTCAAATGAGATTCCCTTCTCATTTTCTTTTCTCTACATGATGCCAAGGAACATTAAGGACCTTATAGAAGTGTTAATTTGCATATTGAACCCTAGGTTTTGGGTAAATTGCACATTACACCAAACCTAGGTTTTAATGCACATACATTGCTTTATCAGCTCTTTCTTGGTATTTAGGCTATCACAAGCCATACCTCTGCATCATTTTCATTCTCATGATGCTTCAACGCATGAGGAACTTATTATCATGCACAATTTGCAATTTAACCCCTCAAATTAGGTAATTTGCACTTTAGTTCAAAATTAACAAAACAATGTTTCAACATTATTCAAAAAAGGCTGAAATTGAAATATAAGTTCCTCAAGAGCCTTAATTACCTTTCACAAGATAAGTACAAGCATATAATCAACTTTCTTAATCAAAACACCTAGGGTTAAAGCATAACCCAGGTCAGGGATGTTACAATTTACATCTTCAATGTGTCAATCTCCACCGCTTTTTCCCTAACCCTGGAATACCCTCTTTAGGGTTTGACTTAAGGACACCTTCTCAATCCTGAGCTTGGTGCCTAGGGTCACGTCTCATGGTGCCCTTTAGTCACGCAACATATACCACCTTCTCATTCCCAAGCTTGGTGTCTGGGGTCACCTCTCATGGTGCCCATTGGTCTTCCCTCCTGGGCTTGACCTTTTTGCATCATCCATCAGGGTGGCATGTAGGTGCGAGAATACACACTATATTTATAGTTGTGATAATCGTAGTGACTTTATAATATGTAATTATGAACATCCAAACTGGTTAATTACAATCAATGCGATCAATTCATCCGGAAAACCTTTGGAAAACTAAAGCGATTAACCATAATTAACCACATACCTGTCAAGCTGACCGATTGTAGAAATAATTAAACCAATTAAGAAACCCAGCAAGAACATACCAAATTGATCCTGAAATAGGCATCCAATTTTCTTATCATTAATCATGCCATCATGGTCTATTAAACCTAGCTCACTTTCTAGGGTTTCTAGTCCACTTTTAGGGTTTCCATTGCAATTAGGGTTCCTCTTCATTTTTACTCTTTTAAACCCTAATTTAATATGATTACTCGCAAACCCTAATTATCTCATCTATTCTTCACAAAATATGTTAAGGTTAACATATTACCTTAATTTCGGATAAAAGGCACAATTAACCATCATTTAAGCCCATTATGCCTATTTTACTTTAAAACTACCATTTTTATCCTTTTTAATTCATGACAAGATTATTAGGCCTAATTTTCATCTTTGGTTCCTTCCAGAAAATAACTCATAGTTCATTATGATTTAGTTCACATATGAACTCTATTTGCCATTAATTCTACCTTTATCCATTAGAAAACCCTAATTACTATATTAAGGTTATTTATCCACAATTAGGAATCTTTATACTCAAAATAGCATAGAACTATCATATCTCAATTTTAACCATGAAATTGAATAATTAAAGCCATTAAGAGTCACAATTACTATCATTAGGGTTTCAAGGCCCATTAAAGCATATTCATGCACATGAAATTCTAAATTAAACTAGTTACATGCAAAGTTTACCCTTTTTTGTTCTTAATGTACCGTTTTACAATTAATATGTTAATATCAACTTTAATCATCCATTAAACCCTACTAAATTCATTAATTATCTCAAAATAGGGTTTCTTAATCATTAATACATTAAAGTTGATATATTCCCTTACTTTTCGAATTTCAAGAGGAATTTGCTTTTAAATATATTTTTAGTGGATTCCCCTCATTTTTCCGAGCAACTTTCATATTTTATGCGCATTCATATGATCTACTAATGAGGAGATACGATTTTTGCAAAATGAACTTACTTGAGCTAATGAGGGCCTGACACGTCAGCCAATCCAGTATTCTTTGTGATTTGTGCCTGAGCACGTAGGAAAGACACTCCTACCCTTAATCTCATTCACGAACGCTGGGGGTATACTAGTAAAAACCCATGGCAGCTTCTTCAACCTCCGCTCACCCCTGACCCTGTTCGTGACACAACGCCAGGTCCGGTCAACCTTGAGGTTGACTTCGAGATCTACTACACTGAGGTGCCAAGCGAGGGCACCGACCTCCTTCCTAGGCCACCCCGGACTCAATGACGTCCCACAGCTGAGGTGAGGAAGCCTACAATGGCCGACGATGGTGCCCCTGTGGCCGAGCACAAGAAGGGGGAGGAAGGTATTGCAGTGTCGAAGTTGGGAGCGAGGAGGGGTTCAATTAGTCCTGCAAAATGACTGAGATGGGGTTCCGATCTCAATGGGGTTGCCAATCCCCCTCCCCCGTTATATACCTGTTGGTCTTGATAGGTTTCTCACAAGAGTCTGTTCAATTGGGGAAACCTACTATATCCTACCAAAAGGGGATAAAACCCAGGTCTGTTGGATTCGTCCTGGTCTCACGAACCCAATGGGAAACTTCCCAGGGCTGCCCGATCTTTGCAGGGGGGGGGGGAGAGAAAGCGGTCTCGAATTCTTTGTTTCCCTTTTCTTATCTCTGAGAGGGTGCAAAGAACAACCATTGTTGGATCCTAGATCCAACGAATCTCAACCACTCACCAAGAACAAGGTTACTGATTAATTATGGCATTTAAAGTTATCCTTTACACTTTAGGAAACTTGTAAAATTCATAAATCCCAAACCGTTAATCCTTTTAATCTCAAATTTTATAATACATTCCATAATGATTTAATCCACATATGTACCAAATTTGAGACTCAAACTCGAAATTGTGAGATGCTTTTCTTTATATGCAAGTTATCTCTTATTAAAGCATATTTTCTCTCTCTTAATCTTCTATTTTCTTCATTTGGGTTCCTTTTACCATTAGAAACCATGTGGAACTGAAATCCTATCCAAGATGGATCCATTATCCATATATCCACATATTTCTTGTATTTCATCCTTATTTCACATTTCTTCTTAATAAAGCAATATTTAAATGTTCTTTCCTCTTTCTTGTTGTATTATCTGTGCAACATGGACTCCTTGGACATCAAGGAACCCTAAAGGCATGAAATCCGACTTTGGATAACATTCCTTTGCCTTCTAGAGGTTTATACATCTTTCTTTTCTTCTTTTCTCATTTAATCATTTAATAATTGAATTTCCTTTTTCATTTCCTTGTTATTGGGCCCAATAGCCAATAAAGCCCACAAAACAACCAACAAGGCTATTATAAACGAAATCCATTTATTCAAAACAAATTATATCATTATTTGTTCAAATATCTTTAATATGAGAAATTACATTTCTCACCAAAAGTACTCAAAAATTGGGGTTGTAACATCCTTCCCCTCTTATAGGAATTTTGTCCTCAAAATTCCATCAAGCAAACAACCAATTCAGGATAAGACTTTTCCATGCCCATCATAGCTCCCATGTGGCCTCACCCTTTCCATGGTTCTTCCCAAGAACCTTCATCATTTCATATTCTTCCATCTGAGTTCTTTCTTACCTTGGTATGTCGTACCCTCATAGGTGACTCAGGACATTTCAGCCTCTCATAAAGCTGAATAGGTTCAGGGCTCAGAACATGGCTTGGGTACCTCACATAGTGCTCTAGATCAGACTCATGGAACACATTATACATCATGTTATCTTGAGGGGTAAGGCTAAACACAACCATATCCACCAATCCATCTCAAATGGACCATGCAGTTGGGACTCAACTCTCTTAGCTATAACTTAGAGGGATCGGATTTGCACATTACATACTCTCCTACAATGAAATACATGTCAGTCTGCTTTGCATCAGCTCATGACTCATGTTGCCCCTGGGTTCTCTCTCAGCCATTGCGTGATCCAAGCGACTTCATCTGCACACACTGTGGTTCTTTTCTGACCTTCGTGAGGCCCCTTCACCAACATCATCTTACTGAACTGGTGACCGACACAACCTCCCATACAAAGCTTCTTTACATCCCGACACTAGCTATGGTGGTTATCATCACATATTACCAAAGACAAGAACTATCTCCATGTATCACCATGAACGAGCACACATGCTCTCATCAGACCCTCTAGTCTAGATTGTACTAACCATTAGCTAGGGTAATAAACTATACTAACATTGAGTTCTTCATGTACCCACTTATGGAAGTGAACCTTTAGGTCATACTCAAGAACTTTTGAACTCACATCATGGAGTAGTTGAACCATCTCTTTCTCATATATAATTTAACCGGATCGGTCCCTTGACAGATCTCTTTCTTTCTCCGGTCATATAGGTAAGACGATCTACTATAACCCATATTGCATCTTGACCTTCCTTGGTCTAGGGGAGACTTATCACGACATGCATAGTGGTGAACCCCCATTCCCTCTCGGGGACTCTTCATCCTCTATATCAACTCATTGGGTTACTGGTATTCGTCCTTCACCTCCTGTCATGCATGGCAATATGCCACATGCAACATTATCTTAGGTATCCAAAGTACTATTGTCATTTACTATCTTCATAGTACGGTGTGTGGTGATCTTAAAATCATGATCTCCTGTATGCCATGATTCTTCAAGATCGATTCCTTAGAAACCCTAAACCACTCTCAACAGGGTTTCATCACCTTCCCATCCAAAGAAGTGCATTTGTGGTTCCACAACCTTTCTTTTATTGCATCAAGGCCTAGGTTGGCTAATCCAAACAACTACTAACTTAATCATCAATCTCATTACATCAGAGTGTTATCCAAACATATCTCCCCTTTTTTTTCAAACTTAGGGTTAACCTAACAGCCTCTTCTAGCCTCTAGCTAAACTAGGCAGCTGCTTCTCAACCACTTCACATCCTTAGGTGTTAGGTAATGTTGAAGACATACACCTCCACGTATTCCACTTATCATCTCATCTCAGACTCTAAGTCTATCTTCATCAAGAAACTCTGAGCTCATCCTCTTAGTTTTTGAACTCAATCTTGTATAACTCATAGCTCATGAAAAAACTATCCTTATAAGGTGACTATCTTATCTCTCCTACTGCTTGTAACCTATCCACATATCGTTCACTCCCCCAGGGTATGTTATCATCTCTATCCTCATACCTCATAGCAACGTTCCAACTTACATCATCTTTATCCTTGGTGTATGGCACGCGTACTGTCCTATCTCTCACTCTCATAACAAGAGGAAATAAGCATTTGGCTATAGTCCAAATACAAAGTTCTTCCTATTCCAAGAGTAGAGATGGTACATCCCACCTTGCCAGTACACCTTCAAATCTAAGTTGAAACGTGCAACTTATGTATCTATATTACAATCATCTTGATATCAATGTTACTTTTATGGAGAACTGGTCTCAAACCTACTTGGGCCCACACACAATCCTTGGTCATCTCCTCTAGGTCTATAGGGTGTCGACACTTTTGGGATCATCCCTCTTCCCTTATGCATCCAGAGAGTTCCCTACTCATCCGTCCTTTGGGTCCCATGAGTTCATGAAGGTGATCAATCTCCTAACCCATGGCCCTCATACAATGATATCTATTACCTCCCGACCCGATGGTCATGTGCAACTTATGGAATTAGGCAACTCCTACTTCCATTGGTCTTATCCCTACCTGACCCTAGGATAGACTTAGGATTCTATTATAGTACATGTCTGGCTTAGAACCTTACCCAAGCCTTCATCATCTCTCTCTCTGCATTCATGGGCTGGCTTTCATCCTTTCATAGGGGTCATGGCAACCTGCCTACCTTGGTCAGTCCCCATATCAGTTACCTCCATGGTAACACGCCCACATTCTCTTAGAGATGGTTATCTATGGGTCTACATGTTCATTCTAATACCATGTACTTTTCACTTATCTTCTCAAGATCCTATGAGACCTCCTTAGGTTTCCTGAAAGCCCACAAAACTGGCATACACCCTACCAAAGGGTCCCTCTCCTGGGATGGGAGGAAACTACAACTCTTAACAACAAGGTCACAAACATCCTTAGGGTTTATATTCACATGAGCATGCTTAACCCAACAACTACTAAGGCACAAGAAGATCACCTACTAAACAATGCTAGGTCATACTTTCTCTCATCCTCAACATAGGATCAAGATCATACCTTCCATTGTCATCCACTTAGCTGTGAGGGGTTCATCAAACTTACCCTTAAACTTAAGGGGTTCCCTCTACTATAACCATGAGGAGTACCACGCTCGAATCTATAGAAACTCAAATCTCATCATGAGCATCAGGTACACCACTTCCCCTCTTAGGACTAGGAACCCTAGGTTCACTTTCCTAACAACCAAATGTCTGCTCAACTTTAACCACGAGCCAAGCACATACAGGGTACGACATGCACTTCCTGTCATCCTTCTTCTTGACCAACACTTCAGAGAGGAGTCATCCTCAAGGACAACCGACAAGGTATAAGGCCTCACAACCTATTACTAAACCTCTCCAGGTCTAAGGAACTCTTCTTCTCATCTATACCATAGGTACAGATGTACCACTAGTCTCATCCTCTCTCTAGGGTTTGGTGCCTCTCATGGAAACCAAGACATCATCATCCTCTAGGGACCACAAACATCCACTTAGGTCACATCATCCTCAACTCCCCACTTTTCCTCATATCTCGGAGTCTAGGCTTCCGACCTTCTTGCTTGGGTCATGGTCTCTCTCTCTAGAGATAACTCCACAACTAGCTTTATACTAAAGGTCCTCTCTCCATGAAGATGGATCAAGCTCACAAGCATACCCTTACATGGTGAATCCTATGCTCAAGCTTATGTTTGTTCAAGGTTATCCATAACTCTTTATGCTTATCTCATAATCTATCCCTCATACTCTCCTGGCCAGGGTTTTAGCCTACTGCTCGCACTACTGACGTATTATGGGTGCATACTATGCCATGCCCATAGGGTTTCTATAGGTTCTTTACTAACCTCATCCTTGAAGGATCTATCCTTCACTTTAACATGAATGACCCTGTCCAAGGTTGGGTCACCAAACTTACTAGGTCATCCAACCTCTCATGGCTCACATGAGCCTCCAAAGGCATGTCCACCCCACACACCTAGTCTACTATGACTTCTAACCCAGTATGTCATCTCTCTCTCTAACCACCACTTAGGGCTAGGGTTAGCATCATCCTTAAAGGATTGTGATAGGTCTCTACTTTTAATAGAGATCTCTACCTCCAAGACTAACTCTCTTTACTTATCCTCCTGATAAAAAGGTCTAGCCTCAGGTCTCTCCTGAGGGCATGACAACTTATGTCATACGACCTAAGCATGTATTTATTCCTTTATGCTTAATCTAGTAAGCTTATGTCCATGACATCTTATTTACATGCTTTTTATTGATTTGGTGGAGGATTCCTTAAACCTTAACCTTTCCCATACCTCAAGAGGGTGAGAAAAGAGAGAAAACCCTAATCCTTATAATACTTAACAACATTTGAGTTGAGAAGGGATGAACAAGATGAGAGAGTCCTAAAGGTATCTTATTTTGAGTCCAATCCTGATATATTGGCCAAGCAGTCACACTAATCCGGGAGTCCTCATATTCCAACTAGCGGTGCGGAGGAAAATCTTGCCAGCCCCCAGACGTGATCCTTTTCTAGACACCTCTGTCTTTAGGAAATTCCTCTAATAACTCCCTTGGGTTCTACAGAGTTTGTAAAATTTAATAATTATTACAGATTAAATGAGGAACCTATGCTCTGATACCAAATGTAATGACCCCGCCTCCCAGTAACCCTCAATTAAGGGAGACCAAGAGGTTAGAGCCATTATCCCATTTAACATGATCAAAGGTTCAACAAATAATCAATAACAATTATCAAATTCTACCAAAAGACTGAAAACTGGTATAAAATAAAACTTTGCATAACTTTTTCAAAAACTGGGATATCTACTTCTATCCACATCAGGAGTTTATTCTAACTAATCCTCTTTATACTTTAACTCTTATTTAATTCCACATATGCCACTTTACTGCTTGTCCTTTTCATGCTTGTACCTAAAACGCCGACAAACCAAACGTCGATCAACATATCGAAATATGCCGGCATGTGGGAACAACCAAAATTTCACAAATATGGCTAACAAACTAATTATCACAACCAAGGTAATTAACCAGTCAATTTACATCTTCAATGTGTCAATCTCCACCGCTTTTGCCCTAACCCTAGAATACCCTCTTTAGGGTTTGACTTAAGGCCACCTTCTCAATCCCGAGCTTGGTGCCTAGGGTCACCTCTCATGGTGCCCTTTAGTCACGCAACATAGACCACCTTCTCATTCCCGAGCTTGGTGTCTGGGGTCACCTCTCATGGTGCCCATTGGTCTTCCCTCCTGGGCTTGACCTTTTTGCATCATCCATCAGGGTGGCATGTAGGTGCGAGAATACACACTATATATATAGTTGTGATAATCATAGTGACTTTATAATTTGCAATTATGAACATCCAAATTGATTAATTGCAATCAATGCGATCAATTCATCCGGAAAACCTTCGGGAAACTAAGGTGATTAACCATAATTAGCCACATACCTATCAAGCTGACTTGATTGCAGAAATAATTCAACCAATTAAGAAACCAAGCAAGCACATACCAAGTTGATCCTGAAATAGGCATCCAATTTTCTTATCATTAATCATGCCATCATGGTCTATTAAACCTAGCTCGCTTTCTAGGGTTTCTAGTCCACTTTTAGGGTTTCCATTGCAACTAGGGTTCCTCTTCATTTTTACTCCTTTAGACCCTAATTTAATACAAATACTCGCAAACCCTAATTATCTCATCTATTCTTCACAAAATATGTTAAGGTTAACATATTACCTTAATTTCAGATAAAAGGCACAATTAACCATCATTTAAGCCCATTATGCCTCTTTTACTTTAAAAATACCATTTTTATCCTTTTTAATTCATGACAAGATTATTAGGCCTAATTTTCATCTTTGGTTCCTTCCAGAAAACAATTCATAGTTCATTATGATTTAGTTCACATCTGAACTCTATTTGCTATTAATTCTACCTTTATCCATTAGAAAACCCTAATTACTATATTAAGGTTATTTATCCACAATTAGGAATCTTTATACTCAAAATATCTTAGAACTATCATATCTTATTTTAACCATGAAATTGAATAATTAAAGCCATTAAGAGTCACAATTACTATCATTAGGGTTTCAAGGCCCATTAAAGCATATTCATGCACATGAAATTCTAAATTAAACCAATTACGTGGAAAGTTTATCCTTTTTGTTCTTAATGTACTGTTTTACAATTAATAGGTTAATATCAACTTTAATCATCCATTAAACCCTACTAAATTCATTAATTATCCCAAAATAGGGTTTCTTAATCATTAATACATTAAATTTGATATCTTCCCTTACATTTATAATTTCAAGAGGAATTGGCTTTTAAATATATTTTTATTGGATTCCCCTCATTTTTGGAGCAACTTTCATATTTTATGTGCATTCATCTGAGCTACTAATGAGGAGATACAACTTTTGCAAAATGAACTCACTTGTGCCAATGAGGGCCTGACACGTCAGCCAATCGAGCCTTCTTTGCGATTTGGGCCCGAGCACGTAGGAAAGACACTCCTGCCCTTAATCTACTTCAGGAACGTTGGGGGAATACTAGTAAAAACCCATGGCAGCTTCTTCAACCTCCACTCACCCCCAACCCTATTCGCGACGCAGCGCCAGGTCCGGTCAACCTTGAGGTTGACTTTGAGATCTACTACACCGAGGTGCCAAGTGAGGGCACTGACCTCCTTCCTAGGCCACCCCAGACTCAATGACAACCCATGACTGAGGTGAGGCGGCCTTCAACGGCTGACGGTGGCGCCCCTACAGCCGAGCACAAGAAGGGAAAGGAAGGGTATTGCAGTGGCGAAGTTGGGAGCGTGGAGGGGTTCGATTAGTCATGTGAAGCGACTAGGATGGGGTTCTGATCTCAATGGGGTTGCCTACCCCCTCCCCCGTTATATACCTGTTGGTCTTGACAAGTTTCTTACAAGAGTCTGTTAAATTGGGGAAACCTTCTATATCCTACCAAAAGGGGATAAAACCCAGGTCTATTGGATTTGTCGTGGTCTCATGAACCCAATGGGAAACTTCCCAGGGCTGCCCGATCTTTGCAAGGGGGGGGGAGAAAGCAATCCCGAATTATATGTTTCCATGTTCTTATGTCTAATAGGGTGCAAAGAACAGCCACCGTTGGATCCTAGATCCAACGGCTCTCAGCCACTCACCAAGAACAAGGTTAATGATTAATTATGGCATTTGAAGTTATCCTTTACACTTTAGGAAACTTGTAAAATTCATAACTCCCAAACCGTTAATCCTTTAAATCTCAAATTGTATAAGAAAGTCCATAATTACTTAATCCACGTATGTACCAAATTTGAGACTCAAACTCGAATGTATGAGATGCTTTTCTTTATATGAAAGTTATCTCTTATTAAAGCGTATTTTAAGCATATTTTCTCTCTCTTAATCTTCTATTTTCTTCATTTGGGTTCCTTTTACCATTAGAAACCATGTGGAACCGAAATCTTATCCAATATGGATCCATTATCCATATATCCACATATTTCTTGTATTTCATCCTTATTTCATATTTCTTTTTAAAAAAACAATATTTAATTGATCTTTTCTCTTTCTTATTGTATTATCTTTGCAACTTGGACTCCTTGGACATCAAGGAACCCTAAAGGCACGAAATCCAACTTTGGATAACATTCCTTTGCCTTCTAGAGGTTTCTACATCTTTCTTTTCTTCTTTTCTCATTTAATCATTTAATAATTGAATTTCCTTTTTCATTTCCATGTTATTGGCCCCAATAGCCAATAAAGCCTACAAAACAACCAACAAGGCTATTATAAACGAAATCCATTTATTCAAAATAAATTATATCATTATTTATTCAAATATCTTTAATAGGAGAAATTACATTTCTCACCAAAAGAACCCAAAAATTGGGGTTGTAACAGTGCACTACTTGCAACATGGACTACCATGATATGGCTCCCCTATAAAAGTGAAAACATTCCCAGAGGTAAACTTCATGTGATCAATGTCACCGTCCATGTATGCATCAATGAAACCTTTTATAACTATTCCGAATTATTTAACATCAAACACATACTTTTGGTGGCTCACGATATTTGAAGATCCACTTGACTGCATCCCAATGATCTTTCCCAGTGTTTGAGAGAAACTTATTTGAGAGAAACCTTCTCACAAAACCAACTATAGAGCAATATCAGGATGAGTACACACCATTGTGTACATCAAACACCCACATCATGAAAATAGGAAATCTTGGTCGTCTCCCCGTTCTCAACAATAGATGGACATGATTTCTTACTTTGTTTGAAATGACTTGATAGTGGAGTACTCACGGTGTTGAGTTTGCTCATGTTGAACCGCTACAAAATTTGTTCAATGTAACTCTAGTGTGACAACCACATCTTGTGATTCAACCTATTACATATTGTGTTGGTCCCAAATCCTTCATTTTAATGACTTTGTTAGCTCTATCTTTAGTTTTCTTATAAACTGACATCATGTCCTATTACTAACATATCATCCACATATAATAGTAGAATAATGAACTTGACAATTAGAAACCTCTTGATGCAAACATATGGATCTACACTTGTCTTGTGATACTCATGACTTTACATAAAAGAATTAAACTTCTTGTACCACTGTCTAAGAGACCATTTTAGTCCATCAAATTGTTCTTCAATCTAAATACTAAGTGCTCTTTCGCCTTGACTTGGAATCCTTGTGTCTACTCCATTAAATCTCCTCAGCTAGGTCACCATGAAAAATTATTGTCTTCTCAACTGTCTGCTCAAGATCCATATCAAGACTAGCAACCAAGTCTAGAACTAATCTAATAGAAGTCATCTTCACAACAAGAGAAAATATCTCATCAAAATCCACCCCTAGTGTTTGACTAAAGCCCTTAACAACAAGACTAGATTTATATCTGATATCTTCTTCATCATCTGATGATTGCTCCTAGGAAGAAGCTGAATCATCCTCATACTCATCAATAGAAGAAATGTCACTTGATCTTACAACCTCTACATCATTATTCTCAAGCTCTGTGATGTCTGACTCTCATAGAATGGCACATTGTTGTGTTTTCTTATGGTGTTTTTCATCGAATCTCATTACTTGTAGCCAAACTGATGATCTCCAAAGCTAAGAAAGACACATGACACTCATTTATCATCCAACTTCTGCCACTTTTCCTTTGTAACATTTGCAAATGCCTTGCACTCAAATACTCACAGATGGCTGTATGATGCATCATTTCCTGCCATACCTTCTCAAGCGTCTTAAACCCCAAATAAAATGATGGAGATCAATGAATCAAATAGTAGACAATACTCACTGCCTCATCATTGAATGTCTTTGCCAACTGCATAGTCTTCAACATGCATTTGACTTTCTCCACTATGGTACGGTTCATCCTCTTAGTTGTACCATTGTGTTGTGGTGTGTTGGGATCTGTCCTCTCATGTCATCTTCTGTGTTACATGCAGTAGTCCTCAAACTCCTTGGAGGTGTACTCTCCCTCATTATTTGTGTAGGGGCACCTTAAATTTTTCTATCTTGCACTCTATAATCACATTAAATTTCTAAAAGCACTGAATGACTTGATCCTTGGTCTTCAACAAATAGACCCACACCCCTCTAGATGCATCATCAATGGATGTGACAAAATATATACTGCCACCAAGTGAAGCCCCCTAAAACGGACCACAGAATGTCAAGAATGAATCATCATCATCGTTCTTATCATATGAAATTTTCATCACATTCTTCTTGTTGTCATCCTTCTTATATTTGTCTCCAGACCCATATTTTTTTCTTCCAAACCTTACAATCATTTATAAAATGACACGTCCTTCCATAATGGAAGCATCCTCTACTCTTCAAATTGGATCTACCATGAGCCTTCCTATGATTTTGGAATTCAGTACGGCTCTAGAATCTACCACGATCTCTCACTCTATTTGTGTTCCTATGCTCCATGAAGTGCACCTTTGACTTGTAGTCACATGAAACCCACTGTCGAGTCTTTTTATTCAGTAAACTCTTCACCTGGTCTAGTGCCAACTTTCCTTATGTGCAAAATTGTAGATTGTTACTACAGGTATCTCCCAACTATCAGGTAATTAACCCATAATAAGTAGCATATGAAGTTCATTATCAAAAATCAAATTCATGGATCCTAGATGATTAACAAGGTTTTGGATTTCATTAATGTGCTCGGTGGTGCTACTACTATCCCACTACTCCAGATTCACCAACTTTTTCATCAAGAAAGCTTTATTTTCTAACAGTCTTTTATACATATAACTTTTTGATCTTTCCTCATAGATCTTTGGCATTAGTCTCCTCTAGACATGGTGGAGCACAAATTTTGAACCACTTTCACACTCTTCCCACAATCTTCATGTTTAGTTTTTTTTTAATCTACACCAGAGGTACCCTCTAGTTTTTGTCCCTCAATTTGGATCATATAAATCCTTACAATGCAAAATATCCTCTATCTTGGGTTTCTAAATCTACTAATTTATTCTCATCAACTTTATCATCATCCCAACATCAACCTTCCTTATCTGGATCTGCATCTACACAACTTGCATTGTAATAACACTTGTTGTTGTTGAAGAATATGTGTACATATATTATGCAACCAAGATGCAATGAAAAATAAATTATATAAGAAAGCATTACTTACAAGTATCTAAATCCAAGATAAATTCGCATGTAGATGGAGGGAGAATATTCAAATTTTACATGGAAAATCTTCATGGTGTTTGAGGGAAAAATCACAAGGCCAACGATGGGAAAATTGACGATAAGAAAAAATACACTTGTTCTTCTCAGGTTTTGTCACCAAAATATAGATAATATAGCTAGAAGGAGATACAATAAGCTAACATCAGAACGAGATATTTCTATGATCTCCACCCCAAAGTTTTTTAAGAAGACCCCTCTTCCACAAAGTACACAATAGTATATTCCTTGAAGAAGAATACCTACTATCCCGACAATCCATCCACACTTCCTTTCTTCTTCCATTTTATTTTGTCTCTTCTTCTTCTTTACCTTTTTCTCTTGTCTCCTCCATGAATAAAAACAATGTATTTCATTTTTATTTTCTATCCTTATTGTTTTGTTGACTACTGACAACTTCACAACTGCTAAGATTTATATATCTAGTCATGGTAGTGGTAGCCTAAAGAAAAATCCCTAATGGGACTTGGTCTAGACAAAACATAGGCCCAACAATGTTTTTTTCATTTGAAAAATGAGAATATATTTATTAATATCTTTGGTAGTGAGAATCCTATTAAAGAAGGAGATCTTATAAGGAGCACTAGTTTTATGTCAATGGTCATGGGAGAAAAATCATGTTAGTCATTCAATTGATATTTTGGAGGTATAATTGATGGCAAAGATTCTCTAAACAATCATGAATGCAAACCTGTCACAGTGAATATGTATTAAAACATCACTATAAGGAGTAAGAAATGAGAGGGGATCCACTCCTTACTTAATTTAATAAAATGATTGCATAAAATGCCATTCATCCACAACTATATATAAATACTTACTCTCAAGTAAGAGGGGTGAATAATATTTTCTCAAGCTTGATTGATAAAAGAAACATAATTTTCTAGCAGTTAAAGAAGTAAATCTAACTATTACAAAATTCTTGTCCAGGTTCAATGTTGGGGCCATAAAGGGCAACTAGCGAGATATGAAATCTAAACTAGTAGGATCAATTTGTGGTGAGCAACCTTCCCATCTCCGAAGACATCATGAAGCTAATCTTGAGAAACATCTCGTACTTTGTGGACCTCATCTTATGCAACCTCTGGGTGGCTTGAACGAAAAATACAAAAGAATGAGCAAACAAGAGAAAGGACATCAAGGATGCTTTTTATGTGCAATATTATAGCTACTAGGCATTAATTAAGTCAACATAAGATCAATGTTGGATATATCAATAAAGGAATATTCAAGAGAGGAAGCTTCATGAGGATTAACAAATCAATAGATGAGTCATTTAACAAAAATGTATGATTATAAAAAGTGATTCTTAACATATGACAACATTAACATAATTAGTGCATGTAAAATAACCATATTAGTTTTATTTACATAGAGTTGAAACCCATAAAATCCTAAGTTGGGTGGAAAGGTGCACCATGGGTGGAAAAGCACGCCCTATATCTAATATGAGAGGAAATACACATCCAAATATTATCATAATAAAAATGCACATGCTACTATAAATAAACTTAGTCAACTTGTCCACACAAAAAATATAAAGGCAAGAAATCAATATAGTCAACAACTAAATGATTCAAGTAAAGAGCATGAGATCATCAAAATATTTTATACAAATAAGCCAAAGGTCCTTCAGTCAAAAGATCTCATGAAATTAGTATCAAATTAGGAAATAATGATGTAAAGGAAACTTGATTTTCAAATCGATTCAATAATGCCCAAAGATTAAAACAAGAGATGCCTCATATGATTTATTGATCATACTAGTAATGCCTAGATAATCGGGAAGATGCACATATCTTGACTCAAGTATTTAAATCGAAGACTAAAATTCTATCCTCTCAAACCTAGAGTGTTGTCACGCCAACATATGATGTTTTGTAAAAAGATTAGCATTCAAGAATGTTGCATAGGATGAAACTGTAGAAATCCAAATCTTTAAAAATACCCCATATTTGTTCATGATATTAATCTAGCAAGAGGGTTCAATGTTATTGATTGTACTTTCTGATCCAAGTTCTACATTTTTATTCATTATAATTTTCCATATTTATTAATAAGAGAGTAAGAGAGAACAAAACCCTAAAATCACATCTTTAGCACATTGAAATCAGGTGAGGAAAACCATATTAAAAAATAGGAAAAAAATCTCATGATTCAATATATATATATATATATATATATATATATATATATATATATATTTAAATATATAAATTATTGGAGCATCCAGTAAAAGGTTACAATTTTTACAAGATTCATGTCCTTGATTTATTTATTTGTGAAATTGAGAAATACAAAAAACCAATGTAGTCTTAGATGAACATTCAGGACATTAGATTGTGATAGAGTATTTATCACATTCAAAAATTCATGCGTACATGTGAAAAATTAGATCAAAGTCACTGAAAATGATGAGAATGACCATTCAAGAAATTAATAGTAGAAGGAATGAGGGGGAGAGCAAAACTAGGATTCATTCCTGGCTCATCTTCCCCCCTCCTTCTTGAGCATTGTGGAAGCAACTCCAAGCAGCAAAGGTTCGGGCAAAATTGGGGAAAATGCAATTACATGCAAACTGACGACTTTGTCTAGTAGAGAAAGAAGATGAAGAGATGAAGAACCTTACCTTCAAATGGATTTGAGTGTGAAGAAAAGATGTATCACCAACACTCACTGGAAGACCCAATCCTGAGAGTAAGCAACAACACATAGAGAAAAATCAAATAATTAGCCTTGGAGCACAACTAAGCGGGGTGCGGCAGAAACTATGGTTGAGTTAGATATATGTATAGTGTCGTTTTAGGGCTTCCATGGGGGGTTAGTTTGAGAAAGGCCGAGATGAAATTGGGCAATGCTCGTATAAGGAAAAGTAGATTGCGATCCAACCATCATTTGATGTGAAGTTTTTCAAGGAATTTAATGGAAAAAGAATCATGAAGAAGCATTATGCCATGGGATCATGTGGATCTAGCCTAGGTCAAATATCAGTTGTTCAAACTACAAGGAAAAGGAAAGAAAAAGAAAGTCAGACACATGGCACTAATAATGCAGGAGACCTTAGCACAAAAGGAATCTATTTGAAAACAATTTTACCTTTTGGTGACCTTTAAGACACTAAACTCATGACTTGAGTAAAAAGTTACTTTTAACATATTAATTTATTTCTTTATTTTAATACTCAAATTTTGTGTTTCACTCCTTCTTGCTCATATCCATCTATAGGGAAAATCTAGAATACTTATTTTAAAGTTAAATCTTTTAATGTGGTGAATTTGCATAAAAAGACAAATTAGGATATTATGCTTATTTTTTCTATTAAATCCTCGAACAATGAATTTATTAGTCAAATCACAATATTTAAAGATTAATATCATCCTAATATAGTCTACTATTAAGGAAAGGGCTCTGAAATAAAAGATTACATGAATAAGGAGAAAAGTAAATATGTAACTAAGTTTTGGTATGTTACAACTCTCTGCCCCTTAAAAGAATTTTGTCCTAGAATCTAGAATAAAAATTGAGGGATGAGTTTTCAGCATCTCCCTCTGATCTCCCAAGTCATTTCCTCTAAACCATGGTATTTCCATAAGACTTTCACTAGTTTAATCTATTTGTGGTTTAGTTGCTTCACTTGGGAGTCAAGGATCTACACAATATATTCCTCATAAGTCAGATTTTCACAGATCTCTATAGGTTCTATCAACAACACATGAGATGGATCTTTGATATATTTCTTCAGCACGGACACATGAAAAACATCATGAATCTTATCATAGGGGGTGGGTAGTGCCAAGCAATATGCACACTCTCCAATTTTATCAAGAATCTCCAATGACCCCACATAATGAAGACTTAGCTTTCCCTTCACCTTAGATCTTGCAATGGGCTGAGTCCATTTTATTTTCAAGAAAACATACTCAGTAACTAAAAAGTTCACATCCATCCTCCTCTTATCAGCATACATGTCTATTGATCATGAACTGCTTTCATCCATTTCTTAATAAGACTAATGTCCTTCATTATTTGCATGTCATCAGTCTTCACAATATTATGTTCATCCACATCATCCCAATGCAGAAGGGAATGACAAGGTTGGCCATACATAGCTTTGAAAGGTGGCATACCGATGTTGGCATAGTAGTTGTTATTATAAGAAAACTCGACCAAGGGGAGATATTTGTCCCATACACCTCCTCAATCCATATCACAATCTTGTAAAAGATAATCTAGAATCTAAATCGTCCTCTCAAATAGACCATCATCCTGAGGGTGGTAGGAATTATTGAAAAATAGATCTGATTTCATCTCTTCATGAATTTTCCTCAACACGTGGGACATTAACTTATGATCTCTATCAGACACAATAGATTTGATCACACCATGAAAATGGAATATCCAATCCACATATATTTGTTCCATGTCAAGAACTTTATTTGTGGTCTTGAAAGGTAAGAAATGAGTAGACTTGGTAAGTCAATCTACCACAACAAAAACTACAACAAAATCACTTCTAGATTTTAGAAATCTAGTTACAGGATCCATCATAATATTTTCCCATTTCCCCTCTGGTATAACCAGAGGCTAAAGAAGTCCATCAGGTCTTTGATGTTCAATCTTTATTTGTTGATAGGTCAAATATTTTATGACAAAAGTAGCAATGTCCCTCTTCATATTTTCCACCAGAAACTTTGTATCTAATCCTTGTACATCTTGATGGTGCTAAGGGGAAATGTATATGTTATCCATGAGCCTCACTCAACACCTTCTATCTCAACCATCCACATATGATATCCAAAATCAATGGCAAAAACAAATTGTACCTTCAAGACCAACAAATAATTCTTACTGTAGCTTTTCCGTTAAGGATTTCATCTCATCAAGATGGGGATTAGACATTTGAGCTACAATCACCATAGAAATCCAAGATGGAGTAACTGATAGAATAGCCATGTCTACACACATTCTATCTACAAAAAATGTTATCTATATGATCCTTCAACTCAAGTCTCCATCTAGAAATATAACAACATAGAGATGTGCAAACGACATCCCTCTTATGACTAAGGACATCATTGACTAGATTTTCTTTTCAGGGATTATAAGTGATTATGAAATCGTAATCTTTTAAATACTCCATATAGTGTCCTTGTCTCAGGTTCAAGTCCTTTTGCATAATAAGATAGAAAAGTTGTCATAGAATTCTTTGAATTACACTCTATAAAGATAATGCTTCCAAATCTTGAGAGAATGAACAATGGTTGTGAGCTAAAGATCAAGGGTTGGGCGGTTCTCTTCATTCATATTTAGCTGGTGCAAGGTGTAAACTATAAAATGTCCTCCTTACATGATTATACAACAAAATCTTTGTATGCATCATTGTAGATGACATAAGGCTTTCCTTCAATATGTAGGGCCAAAATAGAGGTAGATGTCAAATTACACTTCAACTCTAGAAAACCCTTTTCACATTTTGTGGTCCACACAAACTTGGTATCCTTACAAGTCAAATTGCTTATAGGATGAGATAGCTTATAAGAATCCTTAATAATCTGTCAGTAATAACCTATAATACCGAAGAAACTTCATATCTTAGAAGGATTCTTTGGAGATTGCCACTTAGTTACAACTTCAAGTTTTACTGGATCTACAACTTTGTGACCGAAAAATATCACGTGGCCTAAGAACATCGTTTCCTTTATCAAAAATTCACACTTTGAAAACTTGGCATAAAGTTGGTTCTCGTGATGAGATTGCAGGACAATCAGTAGATGTTCTCTGTATTGTTCCATTGAGTTAGATTAGATAAGAGTATCATCAATGAACACTACCAAAAAGTCATTAAGGTAGGGACCAACGACCTGATTCATAAGATCCATGAAGGGGCAGGGGCATTAGTAAACCCAAAAAGAATGACTAAGAATTCATAATACCCATAACGAGTTTAGAAAGCCGCCTTCAATATATCCTCATCTTTTACCCGCATTTGATAATATTCACTTCATGTATCCATCTTAAATAACATAGTAGCTTACTTCAACTGGTTGAATAATTCATCTATACACGGTAGAGGACAATATATCTCAAGCATCACTTGATTTAAAATTCTATAATCTATGTACATCATTAAAGAAATATATTTCTTCTTTACAAATAGATAGGACCTCCCCAAGGAGTTACACTAGGGTGAACAAATACCATGTCAATATGTTCTTATAGTTGCTTCTTAAGTTCTACAAGTTCTATAGGTGCCATATGATAAGGCGTTTTTGAGATAGGAGTGGTTCCTAGTATGAGATCAATGGAAAAAGTGACCTCATGAGAAGGTGGGATACTAGTTAGCTCACTAGGAAAGACATCAGAGAAATCTTGTACCACATCTATATTATCCAACTGAGGTGGAGACGGTTCAAGGATAATGGATGCCAAGTAGGATCAACATCCATGTGAGATTAACTTTTTCCGCTTTCATAACCAAGATGATGAATTGTCTATCCTCACATTTTCTACCCTTTATACATAATTTCTTACCATATGGGTGAAGAAACTAACCTTTTTCTCACCACAAACAAAGCCACATCAAACTTTTTCAATCAATCCATGTCTAGAATGACGTTGAAGACGGTCATGTCTAAGGGGATAAAATATATCACAAACATCTTTCCACATATACATAAATAAACAACTAGGATATTTAATAAGAAGAGCATACCCTACCACTATGGATCTAAACACCAAGAACAAAGTCCATCTTTTTAGGTTTTAAATTGAACATTTCAACAAGTTTTAGAAGATATAAAGGTATTTGAAGACCCAAAATCAAGTAGAGCTTTTATAGGATGTAGATTAGGATGCATCATACCTTTAATTACTTCATCATGGTCACCAGTATCCACAACATCCATAGAAAGCACACGACCATCACCCTCTCCATTGGAGAGCATCGACATTGAATGCTATTGTTGTTCCTTGGAGGTGAGTTATAATGAGGTTGTGGATGATTGGCAGGCTGTTATGTAGGTTGTTGGAAAGGAACCAGGCATTGCTGCAATTGAGATACTAGGACCTCAGGTGTCTAGCCTGACTACACTGATGACATATTATTGTCCTACCCTCTCTTTGTGGTGTAGGGTTCCCACCATAACACTTCCTCAGAGGATGATGTTAAGAGCAACACTTGCACTAGTGTCGACATTGTTCATAGTCAAAATTCTTCCTTTTGTTGTTATGAGATGGAGTTTGAAAACTAGGGTGGGACTCAATAGCTAAATCATTACCAATCATCTTCTGGAAAGTAAAAGGAAGTTGTGGGATAAGAGGACCCACATGATAGTTGAGTCCTTCCAAGAACAGAGTAGTCCTACCGTGATAAAGTGAGTTTTTCCTCTATCTTTTGTTCAATTCCAATTTTTCCCTCATTATGTTCACTCATGACCTCAATTTATTTACCTTGGCTACTTAATCAATGTTGATACTCAAATTCAAAATATAATGGCCAATGTGAATTTTATAGACATTATTACACTACAAATTAGGTTAGGTTATCACTTTATCCAAAGAAATATAACTTTATATTTTGGTTCTCAAACTTTCTCTAAAGTTTCTACACATTTTTCTGAACCTATGGTCCAAATTTGTATCAATTGGACATTCCTACAATTTTCTATGAATTCTTGAAGTTAATGTGTTAAAAATCTCATGAAATGGCCTTTTTATTCGACTTTTCCACTTCAACAATCTAGGGCTTGCTCTGGGGACAAACCCCAACCCTTGGATCAACCGTCCATAGATCGCATCCCATTGTGCAGCCATTAGGTCATCCCCTACCTCCCCCAATTAGACGGGAGGAGTTAATAGACCCAAAAGAGCATTTGACTCGATGCGACCCCAATTTGAAAATCTAAGCAAATGAAAATATTCATCTCAAAATTTCACAACAATCTAGCCCTCAATCTGCTTCAAATCCACTTATTTCAAGAACTCATCAGAGAACTCTCTCTTGACCGCCACCATGGGTGTTGTGCTCCACCTAAAACCCTAAATCTAGCCTCAAAACCCTATAAAAACTCCACCCGTACACTTCACAATGCACCTACGCACACCAACGGTACACTAGATCTTACTCTCTTTCTATCCTCACCTTTCACCCCTTTTTCTCTGGTAATATCTCCTCCACGGTGTCTCCTAGCCTTGCACAAGTTATCAACTATGGGAAATGAAATCTCAGTACTCGATCTCGGTTAGCAGTCAAGATCTGACCAAGATTCAACAGCCTCGACACCTCACGTGCATGCCCTCTCTAACCCTTCCCTCATGTGCCTGGAAGCAGGAGCTCTTCCAGTCATGATATCTGGGTGTTGATTAGCATTTGATAAATGACCAACATTTTTCCCTTTTTTGGTACTTACCTCCCCTCTGCTCAGAAAATCCATTGAATGATCAAACCTTGCAAAATGATATCTTTTGATTCCTAGCTCCAGAAATTAGGAATAAACAGTTCACTTTGATCACAAAAACAAAAGAATTGATTGAAAATACTTTTGAAGCCTGATTCTTTATGGATTTCACTAATACACCTAGATTTTGATCTATTGCTTATACTTTTTTCTAAATGACTCATTAATCATGATTAATCTCTGGAAACCCTAATTTTTGACACTGTTGTTTATCTTGAAACACTAAAATTAGACTTGACTAATTAAGAATATAGATCTAACCTTGTCGGCTTATCTACCCTTGAATATGAATCATGTACCCTGAAATAATGTTTAATCTTGATATTATGATTGATCTAAATCTTGTGAAATCCTTTATCATTTGAGCTAATATCTGATCCATGACTTTACTTTTGCATCAATCAAAACTTGATCTAATCTTGAACACCAATGATGCCAATTTATCTTGATGATGATATAGCAACTTGATAATGACTTGAATAAGGATGGTAATAATTAGGGTTAACATATGTTCCTAAAATACCTAAGTGGCCCATTCATACTTGAAATATTCTTGACACTTGAATAAAGTTGGACATCTTGAACTATGGTTGATCATAAGTGAATGACATAACGCCAAGGTAAATAGGAATGAGTAACCCTAATCTTGAATATTGAAATAGGATCTTCTAAACATCATGATCTTGACCCTTGATCCAATCTTGTTGATCTAAGATCTGACTCAAGAGGTTGATCTATTATTTCTTAGAATCCATACTCTACAAATCAACCAAAAAGGTACACTATTACATATCCTCTTGACCAGACTAGTGGTATTGATGATATTTGTATGCACCTCTTGAAATGTATACTTGGCTATGTATTTGTTTGAGCTATCGTTCCCTATTGATTAGTCTTTCGATTTTCCTATATTATAGTTTGCAAAACAACTTGAAAACATAAATGATATTGCCCATTATGACTGTCAGAAATACTTGTTGATATTGATTACAAGTAACCTCCTCATTCGAAGGGTGGAACTTGTACATGTCGATTGATCTCAAACTTGTACATGTCAACTAACCTCGTACCTCATATGGGGAGAAGGAACCAGGTGACCTCCCCCATCTTGTTGGGGCAATGGAGCCACACACACACATATATATATACATTATAAATATACATTATATATATATATATATATATATGATGTCGAATTAATATGTCTTTGGAAAACCGCTTGTTGACTATTTATGAATATAAGTCCTGCCAAATATACTATTTTGATATAAAACTATTTTACTTGTTTTAATAGTGTACCATGAAATTGCATGGACTGTGTCATGATTTTCTTGATTTAGGTAATGCAAAGAACCAAGGATTATCTATTTCATTTAATACATGTTGAAAGTAAAGAATGCTACATCAATTTGGACTCTTCATGGGAGATAATAATAAAGGTATTTAGTTGTTGGTCTAGTTTTCTTATCTACTTTTTCTTTCCATGTTGCCTATGGGCCCTATGTAATAAACATTTTGGTTCATTTTCAATAAAGAAGAATGATATTTCCTTATTTCATATTATTTGTGTGTGATTTTTGGGCCACTCACAGATGTGTGATCTAATTCCCTTAAAACTACCTATTTGGACAGTGGAATTAGGATTAGGGTAAGAATGGTTCTGTTATAGTTGGTATTAGTACCATAACACACTTCATATGCATTAATGAAATGATGTTCTTAATCGCTGAACCAAGGAATCCCTAAAGTTCATTATGGTGAAATTGAGGTGTCTAGAAAGAGCACAAAGGTTGTTTTAGCTTAATCACCTCCTATCCATCTTCACGGTGGATGAGGTTCCCCCTTCTCCACCTGGCCTTTGTGGATCCAAAAATGGATGGAAGGACTTCTTATAACCCTAGAGAGTCTATGACATATCATCTCTTCTTTAAGTACTACCCCAAGCCACCTATCAGAAGAAATTAGTATGACTTCTCATCTTCTGTCTCTCATTAGGATGTTATGAATTGATCTATTACTCTCTCTATTTTGGGTAGTCTAAGGATGGGAAAGAACTAAAATTTGAAAATAATTTAAGAAAGCTTGAACAAAATTTACAAATATTACCATGATCTATGATATCCTTGATTTGAAAATTTTAAATGGAAAAACTTATATCAATTGAACCCTTACAGATGGCCCCAAAAACCAGGATCAATAGGGATGGTGAAGGAACCTCTAGTGCCAAAGATAAGGGAAAGCAACCTCACATGGATGATGATGAAGATGTTGGTTCTTCCAATAAGACCACATATATGGGGGAGTGGGAAATGAATTAGAAAGCCATTATGCATGCCCTCCATGACCTGGCAGTCAGTACAACATCTCTAGTACCCACCCATTACGCAAAACCCATTACCATCCAAGATTTCCTGAAACTTAGACCAGAAGCCTTTTATGGTGAGGATAAGGATGATGTCCTAGATAAGTCTGATGTCTAGTTAATGTCTATGGAGAACACCTTTAGAGTTTTGAGGTGACCTGAACAAGACAAAGTTGGTTTTTCCACCTACCAGTTGAAAGGGGCAGCCATGTTGTGGTGGGAGAATTATGTCTGGTCACAACAGGTCATCCCTGTTAATCGGGAAGTCTTTAAACCCATTTTCACCAAGCAATTCCAACCCACCTATAAAAGGAAAGAGAAACAAAAAAATTCCTTATCGTTACCTAGGGAACCAATACTGTAGCTGAGTATAGTAAAAAATTATGTCTCCTAGAGAGACATGTCACCAACCTCACAATAGAGCTGAAACTGGATCGTTACATTGATGGACTCTTCCTGACGCTCAAAGACTTTGTCTCCTCATCCAAACCAACCTCTTTTCAGGAAGCCTATGACCATTCCTTGTCCATGGAGAGAACCCTGGGGATGGGATACAGGAAGCCACTACCTATCCTTTCCTATCTAGGGCTTACTGAACTTGTACCCTCAAAACCTGAATAGAAAGGGAAAACCCATAATGGTGGCAATAAGAACAAAAACCGACAGAAGAATCCTATAAATCCTCCTTCCCAAAACTATAATCAAGGCCAGAACTAGAATTATAATTGAGGCCCTGCGCATAATCAGAATCCTGGCCAAAACAGAGGTCAAGGTCAAAATCCTAATGTTCCTCATTGCCGCAGCTATGGTAACCTTCATTCTCTCCAATGAAAGTACTCATCTCCAATTTGCCACTTTTGTAAGTAGGAGGGACACCTCATAGACAATTTCCCTCACCCTCCTCTTGCATGGGCCAAACAGGGCGAGCACCGACAAGCCCATGTCTTTGCAGTGATTGTAGATGAGGAAATGCCAATGGAAACAAACTCATGGAAGGTACTATTTAATTCAAAGTTATTTCTAAAAGCATTGTATCATGATTATCATGTACAAAATCCTTACCCTGAACATATATGTATACCTAGGTATGATGCAAATCTATGACCATTCTGTTGTTACTCTATTTGACTCTGGGTCAGCAAACACCTTCATGTCTAAGAGTCTTTCTTCTATGCTCAATCTTGAAACAAGGGACTTGGGGTACATACTTGATGTAACTACCCCAAGTGTGAAAATGTAAGTCACCTACTATATTCTCAAAAAAGACCCTCTAACTTATGTTGGTCATAATCTTGAGTTAGACTTCATACTCTTAGACATGGATGACTTTGACCTTATTTTAGGGATGGATTGGCTCCATAAAAACCATGCTATGATAGATTTTCATGCCAAGAAAGTTATTATATCTAAACCCAACCTCCCCATTCTTGTAAATCCTAGAAGAAAAGATTGGACTCAAAATATTGTCATTTTATTGATTAAAGACCAAACCTTGATATCCATAGGGTGTAAGGCATACCTGGAAAATGTAACTATAGTCAATATTGATACGAGTGCCATAGAAAACATTGATATAGTGTGTGAGTACCTAAGTATTATTCCTAAGGAGCTCTCTGGGCTACCACCTGGTTGTGACATTGAATTCTCTATTGCCTTGGCACCTGATACTGTGCCTATTTCTCGGGCACCCTATCGAATGGATCCTGCTGAATTGACTGAATTGAAAAAACAGTGTAGGAATTATTAAATAAGGGTTTCATCCTCCCTAGTACATCTCTTTGGGGTGCACACATTCTATTTGTCAAGAAAATGGATCTCTTCACATGTGCATTGATTACTGTATGTCAAGCTATTGTAAAGAATAAATATCCACTATCCAGAATTGATAACCTTTTCGATCAACTTCATTCTACCCATGTCTTTTCAAAAATTATCTTTGTTCTGGTAAGGCATCCCTAAAACTGCCTTTCGAACTCAATACGAGCATTATGAATTTATGGTCCTGGCATTTGGGTTGACCAATGCCCCAAGTGTGTTTATGAACTTGATGAATAGTGTCTTCCAAACTTTCTTTGATGAGTTTGTAGTGGTCTTCATTGATGCCATATTGATATATTCAAATGACACTGAGTCACATCGTACTCAACTTTATAAGGTTCTCGATATTCTCTGATCCCAGAAATTCTATGTAAAATTGTCAAAATGTGAATTCTGGATTTCTGAAGTCAAGTTCTTGGGTCACATAATTTCTGGTAGGAAAATTTCTATTGACCCCACCAAAGTCTTGGTTGTTCTTGAGAGGTGAGCTCCCAAAAATGTTTCTAAAATTCAAAGTTTTTTAGATCTTGCTGGCTATTACCGATGCTTCATACCCAACTTCAGCAAGATCGCCTTGCCCCTCATGGAGCTCACCAAGAAAGGAGAGCGGTTCGTATGGTCGAAGAAGTGTGAGTCTGGTTTTTAGGAGCAGAAGACAAAACTGACAACTGCACCTATCTTGACCCTCCCTTTGGGAAATGATAGATTTGTCATATTCACTGACACATCAAAGTTTAGTCTGTCTTGTGTCCTCACACAAGATACGAAGGCAGTTCCCTATGCATCTCAACAATTGAAGCCAAATGAGGTCTACTACCCAACCCATGACGTCAAGATTGTCGCCATCATTTATGCTCTAAAGATATGGTGAAACTACTTGTATGGTGCCACCTTTGACATCCTCACCTACCACAAGAGTTTGAATTACATCCTAACACAAAAGGATCTCAATCTCAGACAGAGGCGATGGCTTGAGTATCTCAAAGACTATGACTTCAACGTTGCCTAACACCATGGTAAGGCAAACATGGTGGCCAATGCACTTAATGTGAAGTAGGCTAAATGTGCTGCCATTTTCACCGTTGAATGGAGAAACTTGGAAGTCATGTCACCTTGGGCCTCGAGGAGTATGGGTGAAGTTCTCATATTGGCCAGTATCCAGGTCAAACCAGGCCTCCAGTCTAAGATTTTGACAACCTAGAAGAATAGCTAGAGTCTTGAAGAGATGACTAAGCTTCTCTACGAACCCAGGTACATCTGACGATCAGTATGAATGGTGGAATCTGGCACAAACAATGCATATGGGTTCTAGAGGATTCAAATATGATAGAAAGGGTACTACGAGAAGCTCATGGATCAAAATATATAGTGCATCCTGGATCGACTAAAATGTACAAGGATCTGTAGAGGCACTTCTGGTGGAGAAATATGAAGACTGACATCGCTACTTTCATCTCTAGGTGTTTGACCTGCCAACTAATCAAGGATGAACATCAATGTCTAGGAGGTCTTCTACAACCCCTACCTATCCCTTAATGGAAATGAGAAAATATCACCATGGATTTTGTGGTGGGTCTACCCAGGACAAGGAAAGGGAGTGACACCATTTGGCTTGTAGTTGATCGTATGACTAAATCATCCAATTTTATTTCGTTCAAGACAACAACCAAAGTCCCAGAGTTGGTAGATCTTTGCATTCATGAGATATTCAAATTGCATGGGATTCATGTATCTATTGTGTCAGATCTTGATGCAAAGTTCACTTCCCACTTGTGGCGACAAGTGTAGGAAGAACTAGGAACTCAATTGAACTTCAGTACTGCATATCATCCACAAACTAACAGACAGCCTGAGAGGACAACTCAGGTTCTAGACACTTGCTGAGATCATGTGTACTTGATTAGGGTGGTTCGTGGGACCATGGCCTTCCTCTTATTGAGTTCACCTATAACAATAGCTACCAATCCAGTGTAGGCATGCCTTTGTATGAAGCCTTATATGGAAGACTATGTATATCTCCGGTTTACTGGGATGAAATAGGCGAAAGAGGGATTCTGAAGTCTGAGGAGCTACAAATTTATTATAATAATGTCAACCTAATCAAGCAAAGACTGAAAATGACACATGACCATCAGAAGTCTTATAGTGACACACATGGGACTAATACTTAGTTTTTGGTAGATGACCATGTTTTTCTGAAGATTCAACCAATTTGAGCTATTGCGAAGAACAAAGGAAAACTTGGCCCTAGATATGTGGGTCCATTTTAAATTTTGGACCATATTGGGGAATGTGCGTACAGATTGGTTTTACCTCCATAATATAGCATGATGCACAATGTCTTTCATGTGTCGAACCTAAAGCGGTATGTCAAGGACCCTAACCATGTTCTCAATCAAGAATTGAATGAATTGAAAGACACCCTTGTATACCAGGAAATTCCAATCAAGATACATGATACTCAGACCAAGGATCTTAGCAATAAGAAAATCGATATTGTTAAGGTGTTCTTGAAGCACCATGATAGTGATGATGCTACCTGGGGGTTGAAGTAGATATGGAGGAAAGATTTCCTGAACTTTTCAAGGAAGTTTGAATTTTGGGGACAAAATTTCTATTAAGGAGGGGAGGATGTGATAAAGTGAGTTTTTCCTCTATCATTTTGTTCAATTCCAATTTTGCCCTCATTATGTTCACTCATGACCTATGTTGATACTCAAATTCAAAATGCAATGACCAATGTGAATTTTATACACATTATGACACTACAAACTAGGTTAAGTTATCACTTTGTCCAAAGAAGTAAAATTTTCTATGTAACTTTATCTTTTGGTTATCGAACTTTTTCTAAAGGTTATACAAATTTTTGTGAACCTATGATCCACATTTCATCTCTATTGGACATTCCTGCAATTTTCTATGAATTCTTGAAGTTAATGTGTTGAAAATCACTTTAAATGGTCCTTTTATTTGACTTTTCCACGTCAACGACCTAGGGCTCGCTTTGGGAAAAAAACCCTACCCTTGGATCAGCCATCCATGGATCATGACCTGTTCGTGCGACCATTAGGTCATCCCCTAACTCCCACAATCAGCGGACATGAGTTAGTAGAACCAAAAGAGCATTTGACTCAACGCGACCCCGATTTGTAAATCTAAGCGAATGAAAAAATTTATCTCATGATATCACACTAATCTAGCCCTCAATCTACTTCAAATCGACATGCTTCATGAACATATGAGAGCAATCTCTCTTGACCACCTCCATGGTTGTTGTGCTCCACCCGAAACCCTAAATCTAGCCTTGAAACCCTATAAAAACTCCACCCCAACTTCGTGATACACCTACGAACACCAAATGCACACTAGATTTTATTATCTTTCTCTCCTTGACTTTCACCAATTTTTCTCAGGTTACAATTCTACCACAATACCACCTTGCCTTGCGCAAGTTATCAGTTGTAGGTGACAAAATCTCAGCCCTCGATCTGGGTCAATAGTCAAGATCTGACCGAGATCCAACGAACTCAACACCTCACACACCTAGCCTCTCTGCCTCCCTTCACTCACATGGTTGGGAGCAGGTGCTCTTCCTACTGTGAGATTGGGGTGTTGGTTAGCATTTGACTGGATGATCAATGACCAACATTTTTTCCTTTTTCTGGTAATTACCCCCTGCTCGAAAAATCCATTAAATAATCAAACCTTGCAAAAATGATATCTTATGATTCCTAGCTCCAAAAATTATGAATAAATAGTCCATTTTGATAAAAAAAATTCAAGGAATTGACTAAAAATACTTTTGGAGCTTGATTATTTATGTATTCCATTGATATCCCTAGATTTTGATCTCTTTCTTATACTTTTGTCTAAATGACTCATTGATCATGATTAATCTCTGGAAACCCTTATATTTGACTCTGATGATTATCTTGAAACACTAAAATCAGACTTGACTAATTAAGAATCTAGATTAACCTTGTTAGCTTATCTACCCTTGAATATGAATCATGTACCCTGAAATAATGTTTAATCTTGGTATTATGATTGATCTAAATTTTGTGAAATCCTTGATCATTTGACCTAATATCTAATCCATGACATTACTTTTACATCAATCAAAACTAGATATAATCTTGAACACCAATGATGCCAATTCATCTTGATGATGATCTAGAGACTTGATAATGACTTGAATAAGGATGACAATAATTAGGGTTAACATATGTTCCTAAAATACCTAAGTGGGTCATTCATACTTGAAATATTCTTGACACTTGAATAATGATGGACATCATGAAATATTGTTTATCATAAGTGAATGACCTAACCCTAATGTTAAATAGGAATGAGTAACCCTAATATTGAATATTGAAACATGATCTTCTAAACATCATGATTTTGACCCTTGATCGAATCTTGTTGATCTAGGATCTGACTCAAGGGGTTGATCTATTATTTCTTGCAATCCATACTCTAAAAATCAACCAAGAAGGTAAGCTATTATATCTCCTCCTTGACCAGAATAGTGGTATTAATGATATTTGTATGTACCTCTTGAAATGTATACTTGTCTATGTATTTGTTTGAGCTATTTCTCCCCCTACTGATTAGTCTTCCAATTTTCCATAATATAGTTTGCAAAAAAACTTGAAAAAATAAATGATATTGCCCATTATGACTGTTGTCAATACTTGTTGATATTGAGTACAAGTGACCTCCTCATTCAGAGGGGAGAACTTGTACATGTCCATTGGTATCAAACATGTACATGTCAATTGACCTCCTACCTCATATGGAGAGTAAAAGCCTTGTGACCTCCCCCATCTCATTGTGGCAATGGACCCACATAAATATATATATGCATGCTTCTTGAATATTAGCATAATGGGGAATGTGTAATAAAATCTTGTCGAACAAATATGTCTTTGGAAAGTCGCTTGTTGACTATTTTGGAATATAAGTCATGCCTAGTATACTATTTTCATATAAAACTATTTTACTTGTTTTCTATAGCGTACCATGCAATTGCATTGTTTGTGTCATGATTTTCTTGATTTTAGGTAATGCAAAGAACTGAGGATTATCTATTTCATTTGATACCTGCTGAAAGGTAAAGATTCTTACATCAATATGGACTCTACATGGGAGATAATATTAAAGGGATGTCGTTGTTATTCTAGTTTTTGTATCTGCTTTTTCTTTCCATGTCACCTACGGGCCCTATATAATAAACATTTTGCTTCATTTTCAATAAAGAAGAATGTCTTGTCCTTTTTGCATATTATCTCTGTCTGATTTTCAGTCCACTCAGGGACAGGCACTCTAATCCCTTTAACATTGCCCAATTGGACAGTGGGATTGGGATTAGGGTAAGAATGGTTCCATAATACCTTCAATCCTCACTCAATCCAGTAATGTATCACTCAAGCAACATGAATTTTTGCACATGGTTAGGAACAAATAGGGAACCTTGCTTCAGACTATAGAATTATGTTTCCTTCTTCCTAAGAGAAGAAGTTCATATGAATTTCTCATGAAAGAGTGCCAAAAATTGTTCTCAAGACAAGGTAGAAGTATTAAGAGATTGGACTATCCCATTCTACTGGAGTCGTGCTGGCTCATCCAGCACATAAGAGATAAATCTAACCTTCTGGTGTGGAGGGCATGCCCTACCCTCAAATGTCCTATCTAAAGCTAAAATACAATACACAACCTTGTCAACCATCTCTAGCTCACCCTCACCATTGAAGTAGGGTGGTTGCATCTTCACAAAATTATTCTCTCGTATTTGTTTGGCTTATCAAAAATAGGAAAGGTGTTCAAGTTTCCCATTATAACCATGGTTAGAAACTATCAAAGCAAGGCTAGCTCCTACTTAGGGGAGATGCCAGTCGACGTGGCAGTGGTGGAAATGGAGACACTCTTAGTCACAGGGTTTACCTGGGAGCTTGAGTTGTCTCTTGAAGGGGGATCCCTTCACATGCCAAAATGAGGGTTAATCAATGTAGTGAACCTATATGAAATGGCAAACTGAGGGGTAACACTGGTGTCAACAAGTTGGTTCTCCTGATACGTAGTCATAACTTATAAGGGAAAATGCTCAAAGGATGAAATTTGATATAGTCAAATCATTGAGCATAAAAATACTTTGATACCATCTTGTAAGGAATGGGACCCGAGAGGGGATCCACTCATTACTTCATTTAATAAAATGATTTCATAAAACCCCATTCATTCATAACCTGTGAAAATACTAACTCTCAAGTAATAGGGGTGCATAATATTTTCTCAAATAGATAGGTAAAAGAAACATAGTTTTGTAGCAGCAGAATAATAAATTTAACTGTTACAAAATTCTTGTCAAGGTTCAACAGTGGGGCCACAATGGGCAACAAATGAGATATGAAATCTAAACTACTAGGATCGATTTGTGATGAGAAACCTACCCATATCAAAAGACATCCTGAAGCTAGTCTTGAGCAACACCTCCTACTTCTTGGACCTTAGTTTGTGAAATACCTCTGGGTGAGTTGAAAGAAACACCTAGAAGAAGGAGAAAATAAGAGAAAGGACATTAGCAAAATTATGTATGTTTAATATTATAATAATTGGGCATTACTTAAGGCAAAGTAAGACCAATGCTAGATATATCAAGAAAAGGATAGTCAATAGAGGAAGTTTAAAGAGGATTAACAAGTAAATAGATTATACATTTATTAAAAGGATTTGATTATCAGAAATGATTCATGCCATATAACAACATTAAAATAGTTGGTGCATGTAAAACAATCGTACTAATTTTATATATGTAGGACTAAGACGCATAAAATCTTAAGCCGAAGTTGGGTGGAAAGCCACACCCTGGGCGGAAAGGTTCACCCAATATATCTAATTCGAGTGGAAATTCGGACTCAAATATTATGGTAGTAGGGATGTACATACTACTATAAATAAACTTAGTCTACTTGTACACACACAAACTATAAAGACAAGAAATAAGTTTAGTCAACATCAAAATGATTCAAGTAAAGAGGATGAGGTCAACCAAATATTTTATAAAATATGTTAGAGGACCTTCAGTCATAAGATCTCATGAAATCCATATCAAATTAGGAAATAATGATGTCAAGGAAATATGATTAAACTAAGTGATTACTTATATGGGAATAGTTCATATAGTAATGACTAGATAATCAGAAAGATACACATACCTTGACTCGAGTATTTAAGTTTGAAACCAAAGTTCTATCCTCTCAAACCTAGAGTCATCTCACACCTACATCTATTGTTTTGTACATAGATTAGGGTTCAAGAATGTTACATAGGATTAAACCCTACAAATCCAAATCTTTGGAGAAAACCAAGATTTGTTCGTGATATAATCTACCATGAGGGATCAATGTTACTAATTATAATTTTGATCCAAGTTCTTAATTTTTTTTCATAATAATATTTTCTCAATTATTAGTAAGATAATAAGAGAGAGAAAACCCCTAAAAATCACGTCTTGAAAACTTTAGAATCAAACAATGTAAACCATACCAAATGATATAGAAAGATCTTACGATTACAAAATAAATTCTTTTTTTAGCTTCAAGTAAAAAGTGATGATTTTTACAAGATTTGTATCCTTTATTTATTTATTTGTGAAATTAGAAAATACAATAAACCAATATAGCCTTAGATGAACATTCAAGACATTAGATCATGATAGGGTATAAATGTCATATACATATCTGTGTGTCCATGTGACAAGTTAAATAAAAATCACTAGAAATGATGAGAATGCCATGCTAAAATTAACAGTAGAAGGACCAAAGGGGAGGACTAAATTGGGATTCAATCATATCACATCTTCCCTCCTCTTGCTCGAGCACCATGGAAGCAACTTCAACTAGCAATGGTTGGGACATAGTTGGGGAAAAAGCAATTAGGTGCAAATTGACAACTTTTTATAGTAGAGAAAGTAAAGAAAGAACGAAAGAACCTTATCTTGAAATAATTTGACTACGGAGAGAAGATGTACCACCAACATTTTCTGGAAGACCCAATCCATAGAGCGAGTAGTTATTCGTATAGACTGAAAATCAAATAATCGACTTTGGGTCACAATTAAGAGGGGTGCGGTGGAAACTATGGTTGAGTTAGATATACATAGGGTTTTGTGTTAGGGATTCCATGGGGGTTGGTTCGAGAAACACCAAAACAAAATTGAGAAAAACTCTAATAAGGAAAACTTGGTCACAAGCTAACCATCGTTGGATGTGAAGTTTTGCAAGGAATTTAATGGAAAAAGAATTGGGAAGACTCATTATCCATGGAGTGAGTAATGGATCACAGAAATCTCCCTACTCACCTTTATTCAGACTTGCAATTTTTTAGGGGAAGAAGACAATCCCTAGGCCATTGAATCATGTGGATCTGATGAGGGTTAGATCTTATCCATCCAAACTGCACAAAAAAGAAAAGAAAAAGAAAATTAGGCATGTGACATTGAAATGAGGGAGACCTTATCCCAAAAGGAAACTTAATAAAATGGATGGGTATTTATTATCTTTTTCCTTTTCTAAACAAATTGGAGTAGCAAAAAAACCCAAATAAGATGAAAATTGACATATAGACTAATTGAGATCCAAGGAATATGAATTTGAAGCCAATTGTACCTTTTTGTGACCTGTAATACGTAAAACTCATTACTTGAGGAAAAAATTACTTTAACATTTTAATTCATTCCTTTATCATTTAATACTCATATTTCATGTTTCACTCCTTCATGCCCATATCTACCCGAAAAAAAATCTAGAAGACTTATTTTGAGGTTAAATCCTTTACTGTGGTGAATTTTCATAAAAAGGTCCAAATTAGGATATTATCTTATTTCTTTTGTTAAAGCCTCGAATAATGGATCTACTAGTCAAAACACTATGTTTAGATATTTACATCCTAATATAGGCTAAGTTCAGGAAGGGTTTTGAAATAAAAGTTTACATGACTAAGGACAAAAAGTGAATATGTGCATAAGTTTTGGTATGTTACAATCACTAACACATGGTCAGTGAAAACTAAAGATATATTTAATTGTCCATATTTAACTAATAATACTTCTTATAATTGACAACAAAATTACTACATTGACCTAACTTTTTGGCCAGAACCCTATTAAAAATATAGATACAAAACTTGAAAAATTGTGGCTACATAAGGATGAAGGGACAACCCCTTTGAGATCACATAATACTTTATCATTGTGAAAAGTTATAGGAGAATTAGATATTTTGTTGGATGCATAACTATATTTTGACCAATAAAAATCAAAGGTTTGTTCCACGTTGTTAAACTCATAAGTTCCTTCTTACTTTATGTGTCATTGTGTTGTGAGGTAAATAAGGAGGTACACCCCTAATATATGTGGTGGGATGATCTAAATAAATTATTTTAACTCACTACAATTAGTACTAATATGCTTGCACACATGTACATGCATCTTACACCACAAGGGAGTTTTAGATCTACCCTTTTGATTCCCCAGGATGAGCGTACAAGACTAGATTTCTCCATTTTATACAAATAATTTAGTCTATGAGGCCAGTCTCATTGCATCACACTTATGCCCAGTGGAAGATCCACATGTGGACTGGGGAGGGTATGCCCTACCCAACCTTTTGAAATGCACTTTAAAATAAGATATCAACCTACTAGTCTGATCTGTAAATTGCATTAGTGACCTCTAATTATCATCTCAACTTCTCTCTTTGTTGCAATTTGAATAGGTGTCTGACCACTCAGATTTTTTTGGCTCCGCCCCTGCTCACGTTAGCATGTGAATGAAATCAAACATATATATTGTTTTGTTAGCTATTCTTGTTGTTATTTCATAGTGATAATTTCTACTTTTGCAAAATGAGAAATGCTCAATATTAATTGCCTCCAAATGTTTTATTCCTTCTTCTTTCTGCAATCACTTGGTAGAATGATCCATAGTCATTAGCTTCAATATGATGTGTGTGTTCATGATTGATGTTGACAATCATTATTTGATACTAAAGAATAGTGATGTTGCAAACTTTCTACACCAATTCCATCGTCAAGAGGCATATAAGTTTTCTTGGGATAAATATTCTTGATACCTCAGTATCTTGTATATGATTGTTTTTAAACTTATACTATATAAACTTTTACATGGAGTGCCTGCAATAATAATATTAATAATCTTTTATTCTTTGGGTTCTATGATAGGCGATTTTACACTACTTTGACATTATTGACTCGTGTCTATGTGAGGCCTCCTAGTTCCTATTCTCCACACTTGTAAACATTCCCGAATGATGGACCAACCCAAATGAATTAATGAAACTCCTGTCCAATACCAACAGTCTAATTTATGATAGATCTCACATCACCACACGAATCTCTTTGTGGGGAGAAACAAAACATGTTTATGTTAGTGATCATTTTTTTTTTCATTTTTTCCCTTGTTGGTGAGCATAGAAAAATATGGTTTCCTCATCTAATGCAAAAAAGCAGTGTATGAGACTGATTGTATATCACTACTCTCACGTGTTTGTGGGAAGCAATGAAACATATATGTTTTTATTCAAGCCATTATTTTTTTTACTTTGTAAATTGCATTATTCATTCCTCTTTTAACAAATCAAGAAGAACCAAGACTTCATTATTTGAACTTGTTGTCTTTCTTCTTGCTAGGTACAATGAATAAGAATCGTCCACTCCTATCTGATTCATATGTGCATGCTGTACAATCGTTGTCTGATCTTAAGACAATAGTGATGTCTAAGTTATTACACACATTTTTATCATCGATAGACGTAGAACCTTTTTTTGCAACCACCCTTGTACACACTTCATTATCTTCTACTTAATAATATATAGACAATTATTATCTCCACTTGTACTTGGACCGCATACAACATAATCAAAAGAATATTTATATTTTATTTTGTTAGTACTAGTATGGTTCCCAAACTCCCTCAACATTATTAATTCATATTTATGTGAGGTCCCTTAACACTCATTCTTAGCCTATAATCGTATCTCTCATTATGCATAACTTGTAGAGATATGGAAGCGGGGCTAGTTAAATGAGTTCATTCCAGCTCACCCTGCTAATGAATAGAACAGGGTGCATCACGCCATGCACCACAATGCATGCGAATATGTTCTTTTGAAGCACTTGCAGGTCATCATGCAAGAATTGGTTTTGTTACTTCGTTCAGTACCATTAATTCGACCTATGTGACAGTTCTCCCCATGATGATATTTGTTGTCTTTGTTGTATTTTCTGCCTTATTTCGAACCAAAGACAAAAAGTTTAGTCTCATACTCCTTGTTTCAGAGAATTCCCTCCTCTTTTTATAAGGATCCTTATCCATCCATAGGATATTTGAGGAAAAAAAGAGGACGTCTTACGTACACGCATGGTGGGGCACCCCAAGGACGTTTGGGCCGAACTGGTCCGAGAACTCTTTAATTGGGTGTGTCGGCGCATGCCACATCCCTCAAATATAGATTAAGTAGATATACTTAAAATCCTAGCAAGGATCATTGGATGCTCTACATAGAGTTTCAAGATACTTAAAAGGTACAATTAATCATGGATTTATTTTTTGGAATATCCAACTGTGCTAGAAGGATTTTGTGATGCCAATTGGATTTTTGATTCAGGTGAATTGAAATCTACAAGTGGCTACATTTTCACCATGGGGGGAGGTGCTCTGTCTTGGAAATCCACCAAACAAACATGTATAGCTTGTTTCACTATGAAATCTGAGTTTATTGACTTGGAAAAGGCTAGAACTAAAGCCGAATGGCTAAGACATGTTCTAATAGATCGTCACATTTCAGAGAAACCTTCTCTACCAGTGTTTGTTCACTGTGATAATCGAGCTGCCATAGCAAGAGCTAAAAACAAAGATTATAATGGGAAGTGTAGACAAATTTGTCTACGTCATAACGTTGTGAGCCGGCTTATATGTGATAGCATAATCTCAATGGATTGTGTAAAGTCAAAATTAAACTTGGTCGATCCTCTGACGAAGCCATTAAGTCAAAGACTAGTGTGCAACACATCGATAAGAATGGGATCATGCCCATATCAGAAGTCAAAGTGATGGATACCCAACCTTCATGAACGATGATCTCGAGAAGGAGGTTCAACGTGAAAAACTAAGTCACAAGATGACTCAATATATTGTAATAATTTGTATCTCATTCTTATGATGTAAACAACAATTTACAATGATTAAGTTGAAGATATTTTCTTTGTGGATTTCATAGCCATTGGCGGTGGTGTATATAATTGAAATTTATACTTGATTAAAGTTCAACTATGTGAGTGTGTAGTGGGCCCACTCCTATTGAGATTTGGGAAGATCTCTAGAGCACTCATAAATTTTTTCAGTAGGTACATGGCTTTAACGCGTCAAACCGTAAGAATAGTAATTGATTTTATGAATGTGATGTTAATAATGAATCTCTAATCAGATAAAAGGGGAATTGGTTCAAGAACATAGTTCTACCAATCTTTTATAGATTACATTCATCTACTCCATGCTTTAGTTCAAAGAATTAAGTTCTATTAAATTTTATACATTTCATTTGTTTAAGTTCTTCCAGTGATTTACTTGAATTATTTTTATGTTTCTTTGAAATAGTGGGGGATTATTGTATTTTCTATCTTATTTCAAACCAAAGGCAAAAAGTTTAGTCTCATACTCCTTATTTTAGAGACTTCCCTCCTCCTTATATATGGATCCTTATCCATAGGATATTTGAGGAGAAAAAGAGGAGATATGCTACACACGCGCTTGGTGGGGCACCCCAAGGGTTTTTGGGACGGACCAGTTTGGTCTGAAAACGCTTGGTGGGGGGTACAAATCTGGCCTCCCAAGGCCTCTTGTGTGGGTGTGGCCCCGGTTTGTTTTTTGTCCTTCAGGCTACTAAATGAATTTTTGATATGTGCTACATCTTTTCGAGACTGCAGTTGCACCCTCATTTTTTGGCAACCGCAACCGCTCACAATCTTTTACTAGTGTTTGTTTCTATAAAATAGAGTTTGCAACAAGTCTCTCGTACAATGAAAAATGCTCTCACTTTCACAAATTTTTCTTCTCTTTTTTTTTGGTGCCTTTGACGATGTTCAACTGATCACTGGAAGAACGATCAATCATTATTCATTGAAGGCATTGGATTGTGTGTGCACACATCGTCGCCTCAATCATTATTGGATCCTGGGAGAGTAGTCGTCGTCAATGACTACTACACTGACGCTCGCCGTCAAGTGTCGCAAAAATACTCTTAAGGACAGTTCATCTTGCACGCCTCAATGCCATTTCTCTGGTATAATCTTTCATATTTACTGCTTCATTGTAGTTTGTACCCCTTTCTCTAACATCAATCTTAAGAGTATTTATATTCTAATGAGTACTAATATGGAAGGTTTGAAACCCCCCTTTACGCCTGTGACACCGTCAAATAATAAAAATCAAATTGTCATTGTTTCTACTATTTTGCAAACATTGTTGTCTGATGTTATGAAAATTGGATAGTTTAATGGACAACACTATAGGCATTAGAAAGAAAAAATTCTTACTTCTTTAGAAGTTTCTAATGTATCATTTGCTTTATCTGAATGCAAACCTAAATATGATTTTGTTGATTGGGAAAAAACAAATTGTATCTTTCGACATGTTATTCTAACCACATTATCTAACCAACTGTTTGATGCATACTTTTCAATTAAAATTTTATCCGAAATTTAGGAAAGCATAAATAAGAAATACATTCTGGAAAAAGCTTCTTCCCAAAAATTTACTATTGTGAATTGCTAGATTTTCATATGACTGAAGATAAAGAAATAATCACTCAAATTCATGATTTTCATATCTTACTAGAGCACCGAAAAATGAAAATATTAATCTTCCCAAGTCTTTCATTGTGGGGTCTTTAATTTAAAAATTGCCTGGTTCTTAGAAATGTTACAAGAACAACTTAAAGCACAAAAGAAAGACTATGTCACTGGATGATGTAATAATACACATCCGAGTTAAAGATCAGAATCGTACTAGAGAAAAATTTGATTCGAATAAAGAGTTATCATGTACTTCAAACTTTGTTAACAATGAAGTTAAAAATCATTCTCATGATCAGTCTAAAAATAACTGGAACAATAAGAAAGGGAAAGGAAATAAAAATAACAATAAAGGAAAGAAAGATATTAAGAAAATGAATATTTTTTGATATGTTTGTGGAAAACTTGGTCATACTTTTGCTAAATGCAGACACAGGATAAAGCAAGTAGTTCAGGATTCTAAGAAAAAGACAACCAACCTTGTCACTGAGGACGTGTTTGTGACATTCATCAGCCTCGTCAACATGGGATCATTTCAACAACATGATTGGATCATCGACTCCAGGGCTAGTCGCCACATTAGTGGCAACAGAGATTCCTTGGTGACCTACTTAGAAGTAGGATAGGATGAGCATCAGGTTGTCATGGGAAACTTCAGTGCTTCTTTAGTGACCAAAAAAGGGCAATGTCATGATCAAGATGACTTCTGGAAAAATTCTGTTGATCAAAGACGTATTGTATGTTCCAGACATTAGGGTTAAGTTGATTTTTGTCTCTCAACTTGTTAAGTTTGGGGTCAAGGTGTCATTTGAATTAAATAAGGCCATTCTCTCTAAATATGGGACTACCTTGGTATGGGGTACTGTTCAAATGGTATTTTTTATTTAATGTACCAAACTCTTATGCTAATGAAATTTCCTCTTCTGCTTATATCGTTGACTCTTTTGATACATGGAATAATTGACTTAGATATATTAATTTTAAATATGTACAATACATGAAATCTTTATGATTGTTAAAAGATATACATGGTATTTTTGATTTAAATATTAAATGCCGAGTATGTGATGAAACTAAATCTACAAAGAATCAATGTCCTCAAATTTCATATAGAAATTCTGAATTATAGATTTAGTGCACATAGATCTTAGAGATTTAAAAGGAAATTTGACTAGAGGTGCGAAAAGGTTCTATATTATTTTTGTAGATGTTCTCACGCTATAAAAAATTATATTTGTTACATTCAAAGGATGAAGCCTTTCAAATATTTGTTAAATATAAAATAGAAGTAGAAAATCAACTCAATAAGAAAATCAAACGTCTTTGCTTGGATAGGGGTGGTGAATATGATTGTTCTCCTTTTAATGAGTTTTGTGTAACCCATGGTATTATACATGAATACACTCCTCCATATTCACCAAATGAGATTGTTAAATATAAAAATAGAAAACCAAATAAAATGATGAATTCTATTTTAATTAATTTAGGAACACCCAACAACTTGTGGGGGAAGTGATTTAATCATCTTATTTTCTTCAAAATCGTATTCCTAATAGGATGATGAATAACGCACCATATGAATTATGGAAAGGATATCCTCTTAATTTGAAATATCTCAGTGTGGGGGTGTTTAGCTAAAGTCTTATAAATTGAACCTAGAAACAAAATTTGGAATCTAGAACTCTAGATGGTATTTTTATAGTTTATGCCCAAAATAGTGCAACATATATATTCCTGGTTCTTAGAAGTAACAACAATTTTGTAGAGCCTAATACTATTGTTGAATCTTAAAATGTTAATTTTTTTGAGCATATCTTTCCTATGAAAACTCCTTTTGAAAAATTATCTAATCCTTCAAATGAAATTTTAGATACCATTCCAAGTACATCCAATACTAATTATACTTTAGAACCTGATGATATAGAACCTAGAAGATCCACTGGGGTGAGGAAGGAAAAGAATCTCATTGATGACTTCTGTTCCTTCATTGTAGATAATGATCCTCAATCTTACAATGATGCAATTAATTCATCTGATTCCTCCTTATGGAAGGAAGTAATTACTAGTGAGATTGAATTTATATTATCTAATCACACATGGGAATTAGTGGATCTTCAACTAGATGTCAAACCCATTGGTTGTAAATGGATATTTAAAAGAAAATAAAAAAATTGATGGTACTGTTGATAAATATAAAGCTCAATTAGTTGCCAACGGATTCAAACAACAAATGGATATTGACTATTTTGACACTTTTTCTCCTATAGCTAGAATATCTTCAATTGAGATTTTAATTTCTTTGGCATCTATCAAGAAATTAATTATACATCAAATGGATTTTAAAATTGCCTTTCTGAATGGAGATTTAGATGAAGAAATTTATATGGATCAACTAGAAGGTTATATTGTTTAGGGAAAGGAACATATGGTATGTAGACTAATCAAATCTCTCTATGTCTTGAAATAAGCACCTAAACAATGGCATGAGAAATTTGATAAAGTCATTGTATTATATGGTTTTCATATAAATGAAGGAGACAAATGTATATATTCAAAAGTTGATAACCAATGGTGGTGTCTTGATGCACCTAGGTCGATGATTCTTCTTGTGTAGTGCACCAACTGATGGTGACACTAGGGTTTTGCTTGGTGACCAAGGGAAGACAACAACTGATGGGCCACCTATTGTTGGGGGTCGATGGCTCCTCTAGGGTTGACATCTGATGGAAAACCTAACTTCCACAACCAATGGCTGACCTGGTTTTGCATGGAAGAGATGTATTGACCTTGGACACATGGCATGCATGGCTTGACACCTCTTCCTTCCTTTCTCTTTCACCCTAAGTTGTATATATCTCCCTCCTTTCATGCAAACAAATTCTTTACATGCCTACCTCACCCTCTTTGTCTTCCTTTCGGCTTGGATCTCATCCCTCTTGCTTTGTGGAAAAGTACAAGATCAAGGTAGAAGAAGCTTGACCAATCTTGCTTGCATGTGCACCTTGGGTTCGGATCTACCCTCTCTTCAAGCTTGTAGATTTTCTTTAGCTTGCTCTTAACTTATGCAAGTAAGATTTTCCTCTTTCCTTTCATTTTCCTTACTACCCTACCTTCTGTCTCTTCCTTCTTAGTCATATCCATTGTGTTTCTTGATATAGAATGCTCTAGAACTTGAAGAACACCTTCTTTCTTGTTCCATTGACCTGGATTTGCTTCTTCTTGAAAAAGGAGCTAGCTTGGATGACAGAGTGATCAAGCTAGGGTTTGTTCTCTCTCTCTCTCTATCTGTCTCTCTCTTCGTGCTACCTTCCTATTTGGACCTTCTTTGAGGTAATTTATATAACTTTTTCCATGTTTATTGCTTACTCCTAATTTGCATGGACATGATCTTCCTCTAAAAATGTAGTTTTAAGTTGAAAGATGATACTTTTTCCTAGGGTATGAGTTATGAGGTAGTTTTTGAGCAGATAATCTCCCTATGCACACCCCTAATACCTTATGCACATTTCTACCATGGAAGTGAAAGCTCTAGACCTTGAATGCATGTGGAAATCATGGTTTTGTTTCTACAAATGATGACTTTTTCTCTAGTGCTTTGAGCTGATTTCTCTTTGTTTCCATAACCCGATGGTTTGATTTCCTTACATCAAATGATGGCTTGACTTATTGTTTCTTATATGGACCTTCTTGTGCCTAGAACCAATGGCTATATTGCTCTAGTTTTGTTGGAATTGATTCTCACTATAACTAGTTTCAATCGATGGTTTTCCTCCCTCTAATAAATGATGCTTTACTTAATGTTTTGGACTTGTTTGTGCACCTAGTGATAACATTTGATGGTGCTTCTGGGTTCACAACTGAAGGTCCTACTAGATCCATAGTCCATGGTCCTACTGGATCAATGGTTTGTGGTCCTATTGGATCCAAGGTCGATGGTTTCACAAGGATCCATGGTCGATGGTTTGGTGGAAGTCCACAACCGATGGTGGACCTAATGGCCACAACTGATGGTTCTTCTAAAGTCATCAAATGATGGCATTTCTAGGTGTATAATCATATGGCTTCTCATGCTCCAATGGTGGTGGTTAATACATTTGATTCAATGGCCTTGTTTGTCTTGAGCCTGATAGGTTTATGTGTGGTCTATGATTCAATGGTTCATGTTTGCTGCATCAGATCTGGGGGTTGTATTTGATGACTTAGAATCAATGATTTTAAGTCAATAATTTTGTATTCTTACCTTTTCCCTGTAATTAATACAAACCTATTATTATTTTAGAGTGTTGATTTGTAATTTTAACTCAACTTGCTTTGTTGAACCTGTTCTACCATGATTAAGTGATGATGATGGCTAGTTGCAATTAAACTTCCTTTTATGATGGTTATGTAGGAGGAATAATCTCATGATGCTTATGGTAATCTTGCTTCGTTATGTGTTGAACCTCATAGCTCTAATGATAAATGCAATGTTATGTTAAATCATGTAAGATTGTAAGATGGTGATTGTTGAGCCTTTTACAAAGGGTGGAAAGATAATGATGCATTTGTAGGAACTTATGAGAGTGGTTTTAATGACATTTGGGCATGGTTGATCCATAATGGAGGTGTAATCCCTTTCATGATGGAACAAGGATTGGTATCATGTGATGGTGTGATAAGAATTATATCTCATATTTTTTATATGTTCTGGAGTTGTGACATAGCGATGTTTTTTTAGAACTCTTTTAGAGTTTGTATGTAACTTGATTGATGCAGTTAAAATATACCCAATTGGCATTAACTAATCAAGTGAAACCCTAATCATGTAGTGCCCTATTATGTAGAACCATTCTAGTGTCATGATTTTCTTGATGACGAAACATGTATTCCTGAAAGGAAGCCCAAAGTTGTAAATTATGGAGTGTATGTAGTTGCAAAAGATTGTGTGAGATTTACATCCCCATCCCAAGGTTTTGAGGATGCCTGCGGTCATACATCAATAGGAGAATGATTGCGTTTGTATCTCAGATACATGTATATGGCATGTGTTGAGTATAGTTGTATTTGTACCTCAGACGATAGGGTTTGTATACCCTAGTTACTAGTGTCATGACCTATATACCAATGATAGACTAGGTTGTTTGCAACTTGACCTTATGTTTCATAGCGGCTGAGTTGTACTGACTGAGGGAGAATGAGATCTTAGGATTTCGACTCTCCTAGATCTTGTAGGAAACTGAGTTTGACTTAGCAGTAGTCAATTGAAAGTTTGACTGGTATACCTCAAAATCACTAGGGCTTAATAAAAGATTTAATCTAACCATGTAGCATATCTGGTAGGGTTAAATATGATTCACATTGGTTGATAACCCTTGCTTGTTTCTTATAGTCTTTAGTTATTATATAATGCGGTAAGAGAAATCAAGTATTTAGAAAGGATAGTTTCATTTGTTCCTTTACATATCATGTTAAGTAACCTTGTTGTTATGATATATGCTTAATCTATTTAATTTGTTTAGCTTGTTCATTAAATAACTAGCTATAATCAATAACCGTTGTTGTAAGACCCCTTGCCTAGCTTAGTGCTTGATCTTGCTTTATTTTTCTTAATAAGATGCTTAGACCTTAACCTAGTCATGTCGTGAGCCTTGATAACATGTGAAATGCTTATGTTTTTTAGTTTGGTCCAGTTTGCATGATGTTTGACCTGGTTATGTTATATATGTGCTTGTTTTGGACCAAATTGCAATTTATGCATGCTGAGGGTGTATATTGCAATTTGTCACATGTTGGACCTATGTTTTGAAATTATGACAAAGAATGATGCTTAGGGGCTCCTTTTTGTACCTTGTATGTTGAGGAGAGAAGTGCTGACATCATGTGTGGAGGTTAGGGTACACTTTGGTGTTTTGTGTAGATGGTTGACCTTCCTTGAGTGTTGGCCATTTAAGTGGGTTTTCAGTGACCACCTTTGTGTGTTTTTGGATCTAATCTCTATGGTCAATGATGTGTTGGGTATGACCTGACTTCCCTTCAACTGAAGATGCTTCTAGCTCTCTCTTTGGTCGATGAGAGGCCTAGGGTGTTGATATGTTTTGGTCTTCGACCGATGAGCCATATATGCCATGTTTCTCTTCGACCGAATGTCCTCTATAACCAAGGTGGGTCTCTGATCAACCTTGGTTTTCATGACCCTTCTTGCATGCATAGTTTTAGTGGTTGCATGGTTGTGCTATCGTGGACAACTGGCATGTTTAGTTGGACACATATCCTTGCACATCTCTCTCCTACCCTTGAGTATATAGACCTCCCTCTTTGCATGCATATGATCCTTTTGCTTCCTCTCTTCCTCTCCTATTCTTTTGAGCTCATCCTTTTGGTGCTTGGAAGAGAAGGAGCTCAAGCTGGGTGCACGAAGGTCGAACCTTACATGTGGTGATCTAGGGTTGGAGCATATTTTCTTTCTTGATCCTTTGGTGATCCTTGTGCTAGGTAAGTGGTTTATCCTTCTTTATCTTGTTTTCCTGAACGTTACCTTTTCTCTTCTTATCTTGACCAAACTCGTGGTTCTCCATAGTGGTCCTTTTGGGGAACTTCTCTTCAATAGAGGTCGAATCCATGGTTTTCCATGATAGTACCTATTTGAGATGGACATGTCCTCTTTCCTTCTTTCCCCTTTCCTTTTTGTCTTTAGGTTTTTACGCTCTTCTCTTAAGATTCCCGTTGACCTTGGTTTACTTTTCTTCTCTTGAGGTGATCTTACTTGACCATGGTGTTTATCTAGGCTGTGGTTTCTTCATTTTTGGAGCTTCTTGGATTTTAGGAGCTGATCTTCAACTCAAGGCAAGTTATATAACTTCCCCCTCTACTATTGTTGCACCTTAATCTTACATGAAAAGTTTACCTTATCTCTAAAATGTGATGATATGTTTCTTGATGATAATACCTTGTTCTATGGTTTATGATTATGTAGTAATATTGCATAGATTATATTTTTCTCCTAAACCTTAATTCTTGTCTCCAAATCTTATGAGTGGTGGAGGTGTTGGGTTTGACATGCATCATGGTTTCTCATCATGGATATGGATCAGGTTCTCTCTTTGGTGATGGTGATTTTGGATGCATATGATGGTTTGAAATGATGATTTTTCTTTCATAAGCATGGTTTGATGATCCCTATGTTTAGGATGATTAGATTCTAGGGTTTTGAAGGATGGCTTCCTTGGTGAACTCCACTCCTTGAGATTTTGGTTTTATGTTGCTAAACCATCTATTTTGATCTGTTTTTGACGAGTGGTTTTCCCTCCCTTGATGACCTTTGTGTTGTGGTCCAAGTGGTTGAAGGTTTGGTGGTGGTTCATGGTTGATGAGAATGCTTTTGGTCTCTGATTTCGATGTTGTTTTGATCGTTGACCTTGTTGTTGTTGTGGTCGCTTAAGTAGGGTGTTTTTCTCTACGACCAATGACCCTTAGCCATGTTGGTTGGTCGTTGATCTTCCCTCATGAATGGTCACTAAGATGACCATCTTTAGTGATCAGTTGGGTGCATGATTATCAGAGACTGATGATCACATAATAGCATAGTTTTTTAGTGACCTTGTATCTCTAATTTCAGCAATCAACCCTAGTGTACAACGGTCAACTATGTGCATTACCTTCAACAACATACTACCTATGTTTTTTGTGGTCATGTGGTGTGGATTCGAAGTCAATATGGAGTTGACTATGACGATAGTAGTGCTAATCCTATATGTTTTAATAATATGGGAATTAATGTACTTTAGGGTTTGGTTATCATGGTACTATTGAGAAATCCAAATCAGTTAGCTATGATCCTAATATGAGATCATAATGGTTAATGAAATGTTTGGTTGATTTACGAACATAATGATGAGTATATATTTTCTCTTCCCTACATGTGTAACACTTATGTTGTAGGTTGGATGAGCATCTTAGCTTCTGAATGTTGTGATACCCTTATGTAACATAAGGTGATGGTTATGAGCCTTGGTAAAACATGGTAAGAGAATGATGATGTATTTGGGTCATATGACCTGGTAGAGGCTTTGTGCCTAGATTGAGGTGATATCCTCCACTGATGTGATGAGGGATGATTATCCCAGGATGTTATGATAATGGTGATGGTCTGGTATAAGGCAGTGAGACAATATCATGTGATGGTGTGATCAGCTTTAATTTAATCTGTTTTATATCTTCACACTTTGCAATGTACCCTTATTCTTGTAGTATTTGTTTAGGGTTTGTACATTGTAACTTGATTGATGCTTTTAAATATACCCAATTGGAAATAATTAATCAAGTGGAACCCTAATCATGTAGGTTGCTCTGATCCATAGATCCAGCTTCAGTGTTAGTACTTGTTGGATGGTGAAATGAGTAATTCCTGTGGGAAATTGGGAGCGCATATAGTTGAATATACAGGGATGCAAGTTGAGGACATGTCCTTGAATCCACAACAATAGATTTAGAGGATGACTACAGTCATACCTTGGTAGGAGAACGATTGAGGATGTATCTCAGATGATATGTTTTTAGGGATGGTTTTGATCATACCTTGGAAGGAGAACAACTACAGTCGTATCTCACTAGTGTTGTACCTATATACCAAGGCGGACTAGGATGATTTGTAGTTTGACTCTACATGTCACTATAGAGGACATAGACTGATTGAGAGTGTGGGAGATGATAGGAGCCCATCTCTCCTAGATCTTATATGGCACTGATTTTGACTTAGAAGTGTTTGGTTGGAGCATGAGTGGTATACCTCATCTCCATAGGGCATAATAAAAGACATAATACATTTGTGTAGAATTTTTTCTTAGGGTCAAACATGATTCACATTGGATGACCCTTTGCTGTATTTCTTATAATGTTTAGTTAATAACAATTACACAAGTTTTTCATATTCCTTCTAAATGAATATGATGTTCTACTGCTCAGATTTAGCTGCTTAAATTTCTCAATCTGTGTTGTCAGTTTTTAAGTATTCATTTAGTTGAATCTACTCATCTTGTTAATAGTATTATTTCCTACTATACATATATATCTATGTTAACAATAGTTTTTGTTGGAGAGTTATATCTCTCACTAGGATGTTGGTCTCACTCTATGGGTTTCCACATCTTTTAGGTGGTCATGCACGATACAGTAGAGGTTGTGTGGTTGAGGAAGAGCAGCAAGGAGAATAGTAGTTGTTGAAGGTTGGATATGTTTCTAGTATTTTGCAGTAGAGTCCTATGTATATTCCCTATACTCTTAGGTCCTTGGGGTGTTTTGTATATGTTGTACCTCAAAATGTGGTTTTGGCAGTATGCTATGGTTGTATGTGTATGGCTTGTATATATAAATAGGTTACTTTTGTGACAACTTGTGTCAAGTTGGCCAGTGAACAATGATGTTTATAACTTTGTGGTATGACATGTAATACATGTGACACAGTTTGTAGACTTGGATGTAATATGTTTTTGCTTATGAATATATAAGTGATCAGTTATAATTTACCATGTTTTCTGGTAATATGGATGTTTAGTATTATTTCATCACTTTGTATTGAGTATTCTCACTCATGTGGCATTGGGTTTTCATAGTTGTTGAGAGTTATATCTCTCGCTAGGACATGGGTCTCACCTCGTGGGTCACCACATCTTTTTAGGTGATCGTCAGTGATGTCGTCAGGTTTGTGGTAGTGAGGAGTAGCTCAAAGATAGTAGGAGTAGAAGGTTGGCTAGTAGTTAGTGTGTCTTATAGTTGTCACTATGCTCTCAGGTTTGGGAAGGGGATGTTTTGTAGATGATATGTATATCGACTCAAGTTTTTGGCAGCATAATAATGTTTTTATATGGCTTGTATATGTGGAACATGTCTTTTGTATACAAGTTGTGGCCTCAACCACTAGACTTATTTGTAAATACCTGATATCGTATGTGTTGTTATACATGTTATCAGACTTATATGTAATTATCCTTGAACTTGTTGGTAATGTTTTAGTTTGTTTTAATTTACCCTCTTTTTTGCATATGTGGTTAATTAATGATTGATCACATGTTTTGTTGAGTAATCTCATTTAACGTGACAAGGTGTCACAGTTTAGTTGGTATCAGATCTTTAGGTTCACTAAGTTTATAGGAATTAGGTTTTGTGTCTGTTCTTACATAATCTAACATATATGATCATATCTTATGCTTATGTAGATATATCTAGAGAATGTGAAGAGCATGTGGAGAGTAGCTACGTCACGCAATGAGGTGTTGGTAGGAGGCTGATACATGATGGTAGAGTGCCAGTAACGGGGCCAAAACATCCCGAAGTGCCTCAGTTTGACCCTACAACCATGGAAAATCCAAATTTCCATTCCATGTTTGGACAACTCATGGCGAAAATTATGCACTTAAGGGATAGATCTCCTATACCTCAAGCTAGGGAAGTCGTCCCTAATGCAAAATCTCAAGTTTTGGGAAGACATTTGAGTGGTTGAGACGTGTTGGAGCTATCAAGTATGTGGGTACGACAGAACTAGATGACACAGACATGTAGTTAACTGATCTTGAGAAGGTGTTCAAGATCCTAAACATCCTAGAAGAGGACAAGGTGAAGCACACTATTTATCTGTTGAAGGGAAATGTTGCCATTGGTAGGCCATCAAAGACGAGAAGAGATCCGGAGTTGTGGTGAGTTGGGAAGAGTTTCAGAGGGAGTTCATGAGTCGTTACTTCCCTGAGATAAGGTTGAAAAGTTGTGCCAAAGTTCAATGTCTATCAACGAGTAAGAGGTAAGGTTTATAGAGCTTTTGAGGTTTTGTCCTCATACGACCGTGATAGAGAAGGAGAGGATTCATAGATTTGACAAGGGTCTAAGTTTAGAGTTATGTACGAAAACATCTTCTTTAGAGAATAGAGAGAAGTTATCTAACTTTGTGGAGCCAATAAGGAGGATTGAGAGGTCTTCTAATGAGAAGCGTGAAGTCAACGGTAGGAAGAGGCTAGGTTAGTTTCAAGGAGAGTCATCTAGAGGCTTTAAGAAGCCAAGGTTTTCTTCACCGCAGTCACAATAGAGATTGACCTTTATTGAATCATGATCAGGAGTGTCTTCACAGTTGTCCCCAAGTAAGGGTACAACTCACAACCTCCCACCAACAGGAGCATGTAGTGCAGTCTCATTTTTAGTGATAGGGCCATCTAGGTTGCAGTATGACACAGAACTAGTCACAGGTGTGGACAGGTAGGGAATTTGAGGTGGGCATGCTCTATGAAGGATTAGGAAGTGATACTATAGTAGAGGTAGAGCCAACAAGGTTTGTAGCAACAACAAAATAGCAGTGGTGGTGGTAGAGGATTTGGTCAGGTTTTACAAGTAGAGTCATCTAGACCAGCTAGCATAGGATGAGGATGACAACAAGCAATGACTAGATTCTATGCTATGAGTCAGCTAGAGGGAGTGGTCAATCCATGGGTCGGGACATGATAGATGGAACCTATTCATTCTAACTTATCTACTTCTTCTTTTGTATCTATTTTGTTTGACCCAGGTGCAAGACACTCTTTTATCCCCAATGAGATGATAGTAGCTGTAATTTCCATGTTTGTAGTATATTTGATAGCCTCTTTCTAGAAACTCCTTTAGTTGGTTCCGTTGAGTTGCGAGAGGTGTGTTCATCTTGTGTTCTTTTTTTTACGGCGCAACATTCAAGTGGACCTTATTCCACTTGATATGCATGGATTCAACGTGATACTAGGGATGAATACCTTGGAGAAGTACATGGTTTTTTTGGACTATAGTTCCAAGGTAGCGAAGTTCTATGATGGAGATTTCTCTTGGATTTTCCATGGAAATAGGAATATTCTTCCTAATTGTCTAGTGTTGGCTATGATGGAAGAGAGGTTGATGAGGCAAGGATGTGAGGCTTTCTTAGCACGTGTTGTGGATACCAAGAGGAGGAGCCCTAGTATCTAGGAGGTACTGGTAGTGTGAGAGTTTGAGGATGTCTTTCCTAAAGATTTTGCTGGTGTTCCCCCTCCTAAAGAGATTGATTTTGATATCAATCTTGTTCCTAAAACACCACCCATAGCGCAGTCACCTTATAGGATGGAACTGATAGAGATGCAGGGGTTGAAGAAATAGTTGTAAGATTTGATGGAGAAGGGTTTCATAAAACTGAGCACTTCCCCTTGGGTGCTCCCATGTTGTTTGTGAAGAATAAGGATGACTTCATGAGACTTTTCATAGATTACTGACAGTTGAACAAGGTTATAGTGTAGAACAAGTATCTGTTGTTGAGGATTAATAATCTATTTGATTAGTTAAGAGGTGCTACAGTGTTCTCGAGGATAGTCTTGAGATGAGGATATGACCAGTTGAGGATCATAGTGGATGACATACCTAAGACTACTTTTAGGACTAGGTATTGTCACTATGAGTTCGTGATTATGCCGTTTGGGCTAACCAATGCACCAGCAAATTTTATAGATCTAATGAACATGGTTTTTAGACCATATCTTGATCAGTTTGTAGATGTGTTCATAGATGATATCTTGATATACTCCAGGGACAACCATCTGCATGAGAAACATCTTTGCCAGGTGTTAACATTGTTGAGGCAGTATTGGATATGCCAAGCTCAGTTAGTGTGAGTTCTAGTTGATCGAGGTGTCTTTTCTATGCCACATCATATCTGCTAAGGGTGTTCCTGTAAATCCAAAGAAGGCGGAGTCAGTGTTGAGTGGGAACAACCCAAGACACCTACTGAAGTTGAAGTTTCCTAAGTTTGGCTGGTTACTACAAGAGATTCATTAAGGATTTTAGTGTTGTAGCTTTAACCCTAACCAAGTTGATCAAAGAAAGTGTTCCTTTTGTTTGGGTTCACAAGATTCAGTGTGCTTTCTAGTTGTTAAAGGAGAACTTGACCGGTACTCCAGTGTTAGTGCTATCAGAGCAAGGTAAAGGATACATTGTCTTTTTTGATGCTTCAGAAATTGCTTGGGATGCATGTTGATGCATGACAAGAACATGATTTCTTTTTCTTCATGACATATAAAGAAACACAATGAGAACTACCCAACACACGATGTGGAGCTAGATGGTGTGGTTCATACACTGAATATTTGGAGGTACTATCTATATGGAGAGAAGTGTTAGATCTTCAGTGACCACAAGAATCTTCAGTATATCTTCTCGAAGTAGGACCTAAACATGAGATAGAGAAGATGGATGGAGCTCATCAAGGACTATGATTGCACGATAGACTACCATCCATGCAAGATGATTGTGGTGGTTGATCCATTGAGAAGGAAGTCATCTTGTCGTCTCCTGCAGACATGTCACAGTTACACTTTGTGGTGTGTCATAAGTGGGATATGTTGATATTTCTTGGTGAGATGAATGTACAGATGGAAGTATCTCTATTGACTGGATTGCTATCATAGTTGTAGGTAAATACTAACTTCATACAACAGACTGGGTATGCACAGAAGAATGATTTTGTGATATAGAATATCCAATCATAGTTTGGCAGCAGGAATCATGATGGCTTCCATGAGACAGATGATGGGACATTTTGTTTTCTTAACATGACAATAATTCTAGATGTTGATGGCCTAAGGAAGATGGTAATTGAGGAAGCTCATTCCTCAATTTAAGAGATGCACCCTGGCAGTACCAAGATGTACCATAATCTGAAGGATTTGCACTGGTGGCCAGGTCAGAAGCATGATGTGGCAAAGTTTATTACTAAGTGTCCAGTTTGTCAACATGTCAATACTGAGCATCATAATCCTGCAAGGAGGTTACAACCTCTACCAATACTATAGTAGAAATGAGACTATATAACCATGTTGGTCTTCATAGGACAGCCAAAGGTCATGATTCCCTTTGGGTGATAGTTGATAGTTTGACCAAGTCAGCTCACTTCTTGCCAGTCAAGATGACATATAAAACATAGAAGTTAGCATAAATCTATGCGGATGAGATAGTTTGTCTGCAAGGTTCTAGTTACCATAGTATTTGATAGAGGTCCACAATTTACAAGTCAGTTTTAGGAATGTCTACATATAGCTTTGGGGACACAACTGAGATTTAGCAAAACTTTTCACCCATAGTTAGGGAGGACCATTCAGACTTCAGAGGATCTTTTGAGAGAATGTGGTCTACATTTTCTTTCTAATTTAGACATCCATCTAAATTTGATAGTGTTTTCATACAACAACAACAACTATCAGAGAAGTATAGACATGGCATCATATGAGGCGTTGTACGGGAGGCATTTTAAGTCACCGCTTTGTTGGTATGAGGCATGTGAGATCATCTTTTGGGTCCGAATCTAGTATAGCAGACTATAGAGAAGATCAAGGTGATACATCAACAATTGAAGGCATCCCAAGATAGATAGAAGTCTTATGTCGATAACCATCACAGACCGTTTGAGTTTCAAGTTGGAGACCATGTGTATCTCAAGTTTTCCCCTTGGAAGGATGTGTTGAGGTTTGATAAGAAGGGTAAGTTGGCTCCTAGATTGATGGGACTATACCCTATCCTGGCACGTGTTGAGAAACTGGCATATAAGTTGGAGTTACCACCAAAGTTGCATTAGTTGCACAACGTATTTCATGTCTCCATGTTGAGCAAGTGCCACCCTGATACCAAACACATGATACAACCAGTGAAATTTGGGTTGGAGGAGGATGTGTCTTATGTTGAGGGTCATGTGTTGATCTTGGATAAGCATGTGAAAAAGGTTAAGAAGAAGGATATAGCCTTAATGAAGGTTTTGTGGAATCATTGTGGTGTGGAGGAAGACATGTGGGAGTTAGAGGATGATATGCATAGGAAGTACCCATCCTTGTTTGCTGAGCATTTTAGGGGTAAAATCCTTATTAGGGGTTTATGGTTGTAAGACCCCAAACCTAGTATTATGGATAGACATTCTTAATTAACTTATTTAGATGTTTAAAACCTTAATCAAACCCTAATATGTTCTTAATATCATGTGATGTAGCTAAGTTTCAAGTTTGGTCTAGTTTGGACACTATTTGAGCAAGTTATGCTATATATGTGTTGTTTTGGGGTTTTATGCAATTTACCCATATCTAGTCATTTTATTGTAATGTGTCACATGATTTTTGTGCCTCACATGTTTTAATATCATTTTTTATATATTTTCACCTTGGGGATCCTTGTTGTACCTTATTTTAGTGGTGACATCTAACTTAGGGCTTAGGCTAGATTCCCTCACCTAGATGGCCTAACTCGAAGGTCTACCATTTAGATGATGGGATCTGATGGTTCACCTCTAGGTGGTGGGATCTTATGTTGGTCTCATTATGTTTTAAGTTTGATGGTTTCCATCTTGAGGCACTTAGGTCGGTGGTTCTGCTTGTGTAGTATACCAACCCATGGTGACACTAGGGTTTTGCTTTGTGTCCAAGGGAAGGTAGCAACCTATGGGTCACCTATTGTTGGGGGTCGACATATCCTATAGGGTTGACATCCGATGGACAACCTAGCTTCCACAACCAATGTATGACCTAGTTTTTCATGTATGAGATGTTTTTACCTTGGACACATGGCATGCATGGCTTGACACCTCTACCTTCCTTTCTCTTTCATCCTAAGCTTTATATACCTCCCTCCTTGCATGAAAATGAGTTCTTTACACACCTACATCAACCTCATCATCTTCCTTGTTTCTTGGAGCTCGTCCCTCTTTAATGATGGAAAAAGAGGAGCTCAAGGTAGACGAAGCTTGGCTGATCTTGCTTGCATGTGCACCTAGGGTTCAAATCTACCTTCTCTTCTAGCTTGTGGAGCTTCCTTAGCTTGTTCTTGACCTAAGCAAGTAAGATATTCCTATTTCCTTACATTTTCCTTGTTTCCCTACCTTCTCTCGCTTACTTCTTGGTTGGATCCAAGGTGTTTCTTCATAGAGCATGTGCTAAAGCTTGAAGAACACCTTCTATCTTGCTCCTTTGACCTAGGGTTTGCTTGTTCTTGGAGAAGGAGCTGGCTTGGACAAGAGTAGTGCTAAAGCTAGGGTTTCTTCTCTCTCTCTCTCTCTCTCTCTTTGTGCTAATTTTCTTTTTGGATGTTCTTTGTGGAGAGTTATATAATTTTATCCACGTTTATTGCTTACTCCTAACTTGCATGTTGAAGATCTTGCTCTAAAATGTGGTTCTAAGTAGAAAAATGATACCTTTGACTAGGGTTTGAGTTATGAGGTATTTTTTGAATACATAATCTCCCTAGATGCACCCCTAATACCTTATACACGTTTCTACCTTGGAAGTGAAAGCTCTAGACCTTGCATACATGTGTAAATCATGGTTTTGTTTCCACAAACAATGGTTTTTTCTCTAGTGCTTTGAGCTAATTTCTCTTTGTTTCCATAACTCGATGGTTTGATTTCCTTACAGTAAAGGATGGTTTGACGTAGTGCTATTTTGATGTACCTTCTTGTGACTATAACTAATTGCTATGTTTGTCTAGTTTTTTTGTACTTGATTCTCATAATAAGTATTTTCAATCAATGGTTCCCCCCTAACACACAATGGTTTACTTGATGTTTTGGATTTGTTTCTCCACCTAGTTAAAACACTTGATGGTATTCTAGGTTCACAACTTATTGTCTTATTGGATCCATGGTCGATAGTCCTATTGGTTCCATGGTCGATGGTCCTACTAGATCCATGGTCGATGGTTTCAATAGGATCCATGGTCGATGGTTTCATTTAGTCTTAGTCGATGGTTTGGTGGAAGGCCACAACCGATGGTGGACCAGATATCCACAACCGATGGTGCTTATGAACTCAACATACAATGGCCTTTCTAGGTGTATACTCCTATGACTTCTCATGATCTAATGGTGGTTGTTACAACATATGATTCATTTCTCTTGCTTTCCTTGAACCTGATACTTTTATGTGTGGTCTATGATTCGATGGTTTGTGTTTGCTGCACCTGATCCGATGGGTTGGATTTGATGACTTAGAATTGATGATTTTAAGTCCATAATTTTTTAGTCTTACCTTTTCCCTCAAATGAATACAAACCTATGGTTGTTTTAGAGTGCTTATTTGTAATGTTAGCTCAACTTTCTTTATTGAACCAAGTCTAAATTGATTAAATGATGATGATTAGCTGCAATCAACCTTCCTTTTATGATGGCTATGTAGTAGGAAAAATCTCATGATGTTTATGGTAATCCTGCTTTGTTATCTGTTGAACCTCATTACTCTCATGATTAATACAATGTTATGTTAAACAATGTAAGATTGTAAGATGGTGATTGTTGAGCCTTTTACAAAGGGTGGAAAGATAATGATGATCTTATAGGAACTTATTAGAGTTGTCTTAATGATGTTTGGATATTGTTGAGCCCTAATGGATATGCAATCCTCTTCATGATGTAACAAGAACTGGTATCCTATGATAATATGTGTTAAGAATCATATCTCATACATTTTATTAGAGTTGTAACATGCCCATGTTTTTGTAGAAATATTTTAGGGTTTGTATGTAAACTTGATTGATGTAGTTAAAATATACCCAATTGACATTAACTAATCAAGTGAAACCCTAATCATGTACTTCCATGTTTTTTAGAACCACTCTAGTGTTAGGATTATTTGAATGGAGAAATGGGTATTCCTAAAAGGTAACCCAGAGTCGTATTCTGTTGAGAATATGTAGGTTCAAGAGAGTGTATGTCCTTGACATACTAATCCCAAGATTTTAAGGATGATTGCGGTCATACCTCAGCAGGACAATAACTGCAGTTGTATCTTAGATTTATGTATATGCAATGTATTGAGGACAACTGCAGTTGTACCTTGGATGATAGGGTTTGTATACCCTGGTTACTAGTGTCATGACCTACATGCCAAGGGAATACTAGGATATTTTTAGCTTGACCTTATGTCTTGTTTTGGAAGACTCATACAAACTTAGGGTGGATGAGATCTTAGGATTCCAACTCCCCTAGATCTTATACGGAACTGATTTCAACTTAACAGTGGTCAGTTGGAAGTTTGAGTGGTATACCTCAAACTCCCCAAGGTTTAATAAAAGATGTAATCTAGCCATGTAGCATGTTTTTTAGGGTTAAATACGATTTACATTGGTTGATAACCTTGCTTGTTTCTTAACGTGTTTACTTGTTATATAATGTGGTAAGAGAAATCAACTATTTAGAAATGGTAGTTTTATATGTTCCTTTACATATCAAGTTAAGTATATGTTCCTTTACATATCAAGTTAAGTATCCTTGTTGTTATACTAACTACTTCATCTACTTAATCTATTTAACTTGTTCATTAAATAACATATTGTAATGAATAACCGTTGATGAGAGTTATATCTCTCGATGGGACATGTGTCTCACCTCGTGGGTTACCACATCTTTTTAGGTGATCGTAAGGTTCATGGTAATGAGGAAGAGAATCTTGGTGAGAAATAGGAGTAGAAGGTTGGCCAGTATTTAGTATCTCCTAGAGTTGTCTGTGTACTCTCAGATCCAGGCATGGCATGTTTTGTAGATGATATGTATATTGACTCAAGGTTTTGGAAGTATACTGATGTTTCTATATGGCATGTATATGTGGAACACCTTTTTTGTATACAGTTTGTGGCCTCAGCCACTAGTCATACATGTAAATACCTAATATGGTATGTGTTGTTATACATGTAGTCAGACTTATATGTAATTATCACTGAACAATCGGTTTTAATTTATCCTCTTTTCTAGATATGTGGTTAATTAGGGATCAATCACGTCTTTTATTTTAAGTAATCTCATTTAGCATGGTGGGGTGTCACATATAGAGTCTCCTATTTCACCACATTTACATCCTTATGAGGATCCAATTACAAGGAGATAGATTAATAAATAAAACACCGCATACAAGTCTACGCTTCTAGACATGTCACTTCTTGAACATTCAGTACTAAGGGGTGGTATAGGATGTAGTAAGGTGTACTTCAATGTTTTCCTCCTATCCATACTCTACTATACTCTTAGCCAAGTTATAGGGAATAAACACACACACACACACACACACACACACACACACACACACACATATATATATATATATATATATATATATATATATATATATATATATATATATATATATATATATATATATATATATATATATATATATATATATATATATATATATATATATGCCAATATGTCTCACCTAGGGATAGTGGATAAGGAATACATTTGGCTAGACATGAATCTATCAAGTTCCAACAAGGAAAGTTGTCTATTTTGCACCTATTTTACATTATAACTCTACTTCCTAATCCTCCCATATCATAAAAGTCATTAAAATAATAAGGAGATACAATAAAAATTCCAATCATGAATCTATCCCTAATTTAACAATAAGTAATGGTTTACATGATCAATCCAAAATCCATATAATATCAATGTCCCACGTTCCAAACAGACAAAAAAAGAGATTGTTACTCATAAGCACATCAACAACATGGAAGAAGAAGAAAGAGAGAGATCCATGGAGACTGAATTTAATTTTGTGGCTTCTTTTTCCTTCTCAAGATGCCCTTGATATAGAGCCTAGGCCCTTCAATCTGGACTAATTATTATAGGGGAAATGTAAGATGAAGGGGATTGTGGATAGGTTTTGGGTTTAAAGGTGGAATATGGAGGGAATGGTGTTGAGATAGGGGACATCAGGAAATGATGGTAGTTTGGGTGGAGGTTCTAGGTTAGGCTTTACTTAATGTTTTTAAAGTAGTCTATGTTGCTAGAGCTAGGTTGGGGTGTAGTTGATAGATAAACAACAATTTTTGGTTTTTGGGTGTCTAGGTAGGCTTTTCTTACTCATTGCAACCATGGTATATTTTAGGAAGAACATTCATGATGGATGGCCATAACCACAGTGGAAAATAGAGAAGGTGGTCATGTAATTTTGGGTTTTAGGGGCCTCCACCATGACTTTGGTGGTGCAACATAGTCTGATGGTCATTGTTGACAGTGGAAGTTATACTTTTCCATGGGTTTTCTACTTAGGCTAAAATTAATGTGATCTGCATATTTCCTTAGTAGTTGTACCACATAGATTTTAAGTATCATATCCTTTATAGGCTTTTTGGGCTGCACTTTGGTACCTTTCCTAGATTTCATGGTGTTTTTGCATATATATGACCATTAAGCTTTTTGGATCATTTAGAGTTTCCATGGAAGGATCTTAGCTTCCTACATATGATCACTTTTATTGTTTTTCTTTAGCCATTAATGTTGACTTATGATTGCTTGATTAAAGGAATAAGTGAATAGGGGGAAGTATTTGCCAACCCACAATTTTTGTAGTGTGGAAAAATTCTTATTTTCTAGATCTTGAACATAGAAGAGAGGTAGAATGGTGAAAGAAATATAGCAATTCGAGAGACCAATTGACATGGATTTCATTCTACAGTTTCCATTTAAACAGATTGCTTCAAGTAACTTTACCAAAACTTGATTGTGTTAATATGAATAAGCACTATTAAAATCACATGTTTTTGATAGAGTTTGATCGACACTAACATTTGCAATTTTATTGATCACAACTCATCTATAAAAGATGTATTGGAGGAGAACACATGGGTAAAACTAAAGAATCACTTAGAAGTCGGAAAATATATGAAAGGATATCTCATTAATGGTTAAAAAATTAAACAAGAAAGGAGGAGATAAACTTCAAACATCTTTTAGGATGTGCAAGTTCCATTATAAAATCAGTGACCTAAAACATACTTTGAATAACTCATAAGAATGCAAAGCATCCGATATTACCTACTACGCTATAAATTGCAAGACATAAACAATTAAATGTGAAACTATCACACAAACAAATTACAACAATCTAAATGATATGCATGACATAGCAGGGAAATAAAAGAAAGTAAAAAAGTAATAGACATTAAAGAAAAATGTAATAATAAGTTTGAATTCCATGAGAATGAATGAATGTAGGGTGTAACAACCTGGCACCCAAAACCTTTAATCATATATTCCTCAATTTCAAATTTGGTTTAGGATGACGGGGGAGGAAAACTAATGATTTGTAGAAATACAATGACAAGAAGTACGGAATAGGACTTGAATTTCAAGAGAATGCAAATGTTCCTCTAAGGAACACTATGATGTACAAAATTTTTTAGGCCCTATCACTTTTTTCCAACTACATCTCTCTTCTCAAGATGCATATAAAGTCCTTCTAAATGTGTTTTAGACTTGAAAATGTTCAACAATATCTTCATGTTCATGAAATACATGACCATATTTCTGACTTGCACATGATTTTTACATCATCGGTAACCAAGAATGGTCATCCCAAGAGATGGGAACGTGCCTATTGTTAGGTTCTAAATCTAAGAAGAAAATCTTCTAGAATCAGTGAGGAGGTTTTTTTATTAAGCATCATCCACCAATGTCATTCATCCACAGAACACATGTTCAAAATAGCAGCTATTTAACCTGGTCCATTAAGGATCAAATTTTATATTTATTACTAAAAAAGATAGGACATTAGGAACGATATAAGAGATTAAAGAAATGAGACAAAATGGAACACACAAATGTGGGGGAAATTTGGTTGTCTCATATTTTTCCTTTACTCAACTAAGCGAAACATATTGGTGGGTAACACGTGTGCAACTAAAAGAAGGAAAGGAAAACAAATAAAGTAAATCAAAGAAAAAATATTCTATCAAATCCTAATAAATAATAGAAGGGTTTCATACTATGCAACCATGAATTAGACTATCTATGTACCTTGTCTAAGGTATAGAAAAACCTCAAACACGCTAGCTAGAAACGAACATCCTGACTCAACATTTACCATGATAGATCTATCTTTAGGGTCATCCCACTCACTCTTGCATAACATGAATAAAACCTCATCAATTAATCAATACCAATTTTTAAAATCATGGACAAACGCTACCATGGATTACCTTTTGGATACAAAGTAGTTGGTATTGGGAAATACAAGAACAAAGTATAGAACCAAACTTTTTTTTATCTATATGTATTCCCATAACAACAAGATCACGTCAACTACTATGAAATAGGAAGGATGGTTAAATGACTTATACCTGGTCTTGGAGAAAGTGCAGCGACAACAACTTGCTTTAATACAACTGTAAACTAGTTGCACTTGGACGATGGTTGTGTAGCTCGTGATCTTCACAAAAAACAACAAACACGACATCTTCAACAACACTCTTGTGGTCTTGCCATGGACTGCAGGCTAACTTTTCTCTCCGAGCAGCAGCCAAAGGACTCCTGCCTATATAGTAGTCCACACAGACCAACTAGAACTAGTGTCGTTCAACTAGAATAGACTGGAAGTAGTTGTCCCTCCCGTTGGTGTACCAGTCACCATCTTTTTCTCCAACAACAACCACTCTGAGTTGTTCTCCCCTGTAGATATTGCTCCCTAGTCGGGTAGTGTAACATGTGACACCCTGCGCCACACAAAGAAAGATTACTCAAAACATAACCACATAAGAAAAATTAACAAACATATTACTTGGAAAACACTAAAAATGAAAACCATTTTTATAAAGCTACCAAACAGCAAGAACCTTCACATATAAGTGGTTTCATGCCTCAAAGCATATACAAGGCATGCTACCAACCTGTTATTGAAGAATTGTTCCAAAACATATTTACATGATTCCAGCACATCCGTACATAATAGGTATGCAAGCCAACCACATAAAGAAAGTGCATTCACAAAACATCTACAAAATATTCCCAAAGACTCGAGTGTATATGGACGACTCTAGGACTCTATCAACAAAAGACATTTAGCAGCACTGCCAACCTCGTCAGCTACTAGCCCTCCTACTGCTCCTCAACCTTCGCTGCATGATCTCTACCTTTTCGTGCTCATCCACCTAAAAAGGGTGTCGGAAACTGACGTGTATTTTACTACGCGCTTAAACGCAAGTATACGCGTCGAGTAATATAGGCCTTGTGAGGCCCGAGTCGAACTCAGGGATACGTGAATTATTGGGGACTTTTACTAACTAATCGCAATCAGCTAGACCGATTAACAAAGTAGGGTTTTGTTGTTCAAATTAAAAAGAAAATAAAAATCAAACAAAGAAAACAATCGATTAAAGGTTAATTTAAGCAATTCAAAAGGATATCTTTAGGATGGCGGTTTCACCGCGGGTCAACATTGTATTAGGTTTCATATAATTCCTCACACTTCTCTCTCTATCCGAGTAGTGGCCTGAAAACAGAATTACCCACTGTCGTGGTGTAATTCATTACTTAGGTTTAGGTTGATTCCACCGTCGTAGTAATCATTCCCCTAAACTAAGCGCATTAAAAACGGTCTCTCAGTTCCCACCATTAATTTTACAACTCCTTTATCAAGGGTTTTATTAATTAATGTAGATTTCGTCTCTTTTCAACCGTTAATCCTTCTGTCGAAGTGATTAAGGGTATTAAGTTATTATTATGGTGATCAAGCATAACAATAGAAATGGAGAAAACGAATCTATACCATGGATTTGAGAGAAAAATATGAATTATTGATATAAAAATGTCATACAATGCATTCCCGGGCTACTCCCGGTCCTAAAGATTGAGGGTTTTAGCCTCTCATGTTCATCTCACACGAATACATGGTAGAAATTGGGGAATTCATAAGAAAAACGGGAAATAAATGGGAAAACCCCTGAACGGAGAAGAACCGGTGGATCCTTGGCGTAAAACACGAGCTTCCCCGCCTATCGGTGGTGGAAATCGTCTTCGGCAGCATCCGAATCACCCGGGATGAGCTTCTCGGCCTCCGTTCTCCTTTTCTCCTCCTCGGCACTCATGCAATCCAAAAATGAGATCCCCTTCTCGTGTGGGCGGCCGTCATTAGGTATAAGTCCCTAATTAGGTCGTCAAATAACAACAGCCGTCCGATCGAGATCAAAATAGATCCAACGCATATCTGCCGGCGTCGATACCATCGACGCGGGTCGATGGTATCGACGCAGCGGATTAGCGGCAGCTTTCCTTTCTTTTATTCTGAGCGCCTGTGGTGATCTCGATACCATCGACGCGGGCGTCGATTTTGTCTTCTAGCGACACTGTAGCTCTCCTTGTGTCGATGGCATCGACTTTCGTCGATGGTATCGACTGCATCCTTGCCAGCAACCTGAAGTGATCTCGATGCCATCGACTTAGGTGTTGATGGTATCGACTCTGTATTGCTCTTCTCGGCTGAAAACCTGTGGCTTGGTCGATGGTATCGACTTCTGTCGATGGTATCGATAGAAGCAGATACTTGTTTTTCCTGAAATTTCACAACAAGACCAAGTAAATCCACACAATTTATAATAAGATGATAAATGATGCTCACAATAGTAAAACAAAGGGGATTTGATATAATATGATGGCAAAGACCAAATTAAGTGAATTATGCAATATTATCCATGAAAATGAGTAATTAGAGCACAAAACACATATGAAATAGGTCTATAAATGCGACTCAAAATCATCGCATCAAACTCCCCTAAGCTTAAACATTGCTCGCTATCGAGCAACTAATGCTTAGAATAGAATTGCAGATGTCAACTAACAATCAACATACCAACCTACATCACACATGACTCCCACTGGACGTTCTCAAACCGGCCTTTCCTAATCACAGAACAGTAATTACCCTACAGGCGACAATAATCATCAATAAAAGAAATTATCCTTCAAACCGATGAACACTATCACATAAGGTAGTTAACATAATAAAATTTGCCGATTCAGCATTGGTGCATCTTGTGATCGCCTACACTACGTTGCTCGCCCTAACTACCATCTACATGGAAGCAGTTCTCCTGATAAACATGAGTGAGGAGAAAATCACGGTGGCCTACCAATCCGAGCAACAGGTGGATGGAATGGGTGGTTCATGGAAGAATTTGGAAGTATTACACAGTTTCAAAATGCATAAAGCAAAATGCCCTAAATGATGTGAATGCACATTAAAAATGCCCTAATGCCTATAATTGGGTGGAATGATGCATGCACTAACCTTCCACCTCAAAAAGAGATAGAAATCTAATTAAGCCACATCATGTACTCAATTTCCTTGTTATGCAAGTGATATCATGTTCCTTTCTCCCTCTTATTCCATTTCCTTCTAAATTCTCTTTTTTTTTTCTTTTCTCAATTTTTTCAGATTTTCAGAATTTTTTTTTTCCTTAGCCCACATATCCATAATTACTTAGAGGTACATGTGTTAGGCTATTTTCTTCATGATTGGAAATCTTTGTACTATTTCGAGGGTATGGAACAATTTAGATCACTTTTTAAGACAACCTGAGGTACATGGTGTACTTATGCGTGAAAATCATGAAAGTTATGAGTGCAACTACATGACATGCACCTAAAGGTAATGTGCATGAATCACTATACATTTTTTTTCGTTTTATGCAAAAGTATGAAAATAACAATGCAAATCCTATCTACATGCTATGCACGCAAGAAGGAATTAAAACTGTACTTTACTTCCAATTCTTTGGTAGATTATGGAAAAATATGAAGTGGAATGATCACAAGATTAAGTTACTGAACCTTAGAAAAATATCATGTGTCCCTCCTTACTGACATGTGTAGTAGTTCAAAGGGTTCTTTCTCTTATATCCAATTAAGGTCTCATTACCATTTGATTAGGTTAGGCTCAAACAACCGTTACTATCCACTTTTCATGAGTCAATGGGGGTGTGGGTGTGACATATTGCTTCAAAGTTGACATAATCAATCATTTTCATAGGACAAGTTCCCCAAGGACAACCACGTTAAGCTATCCAAAAGACACAGAAAATTTTAAATTCCCTTAAATTTCCCATGAAAACAGCGAGATGACAATTTTTAAGACATCCACGATTACACTAGATAGATGTGGATCCTAAACAAACTAAAATTGCAAGACAAATAACAAGGCAAAAACTAAAAACAACTAAAGAAAAGATAAAAGATAAAGCTGTTCCAGCCTCCCCCCTAAGCTTGAATTCGACTATGGCCTCATAGTCAAAAACCAACTTAAGGGTGGAACAGTGATACCCTGATCAATCTTGCGGAGGCGGTGGTGGGTATTGCGGTGCCGTAGGATCCCAAGACGGGTACTCCCCCTGGAAGCTTGGATCATATTGGGTCCTCGGCGGAGGCTGTGGAGAGCCTCCAAAGTAGTCTTGACTCCAGTAATGGTCGAAGAAAGGCTCCTGTTGCGTCTCTATCCGCTGCAACCGGTTGTGCATTTGCTCTTGGTTGGCGAGGATGAGCCGCTCGTTCTCGAACATAGCCCATTGGTTGTCAAGTACCTGGCTCGTAGTCTCATGAATGCCGGTATACATAACCATGTGCTGCTGCTGAGTCTGCTGGATGTCCTGCAGCATGGTGTACATCCCCTGCATGGAATAGGGATCCTCGGTTGGCTGCTCGTGCTGTGGTGATGGCGGCGGGGGCTGAGATGATGAAGAAGCACCCGGATGCATCCTAGGACGTTTCCGTGGTGCCACACGTGCTCGAAGAGGTGTGAAAGCCTCCTCTTCCTCTGCAGCCTCGCCTTCTTGCTCGTCACCTCCGCCTTCTTCCTCGGAGGACTCGATGGCTATGATTGGCCACCGGAAGTACTGCTTGCCCTCTATGTTGAAGACGTCGTCCGGTAGGGAGCTCTCCTGATAAGCTTGGTTGACGTGGCAATGAGCGTACGCCAACCCGTCCCAGAGAAGAATGAGGTTTGAACGGTGCAAGTGTTGCACGTTCACCTTGCTCCTCGTAGAGATCAGAGTCATGGACTGAAAGTTCAGCCCCAAGTAAAGCGCCAACTTGGTGACAAGACCACCAAAATGGATTGGAGCCTTCCTTGTGCTCCTCTTCACCGCCAGGACGCGCTGTAGCCAGAACGCCCCCCAGTTGCATGGTTGACGCTTCAGGAGTGCGTAAAGGAAGAACAAGTCACTCTCCTAAAACTTGCTCAAAGCAAGATCACTTCGAGCGAAGAATGTCAAGCTCAACATCCTATGCAAGACCCGGACGGACGGGTGCTCAAAATCTGCTACCGCTGCATTGTGGTAGCTCACGGTCTTCCCCGCCGGCACTGTAACTAGCTCGGAGAAGATCTTTGCATAGTCGGTGCGGGAGTCCGGCCTTCGGTGATCATGTGGAGAGTGGAACCAGTTGAAGATTTGATTGAACTGGACCAGTGTGAGATTGTAGTTGTTGTTGAAGAGTCGGAAGGACACCCTTCCCTTGATCCATTCCCAGTCCGATGCTACCACGTCGTTTGGTACGACGCAGACGTCGAGAGACGCCATGAACTCCGCCACCAGTTCCTTGTAGGTGGGCCATTCGCCGAAAAACGGCTGCCCATCCGCATGGTACTGCATCTCGTCAGGGCGTAGGCTTCTTCTGGTGTTGCGTGCTTGTCCATGAAGCACATAGGCCAAGTTGGCCTCGAATCCCAACTCCTGGATCATGCCCCGGTCCACATACCGGGTGGGCTCGAACTTTCGCTTCATTATCTCCTCGTAGACCTTCCTCACCTCCATGTTGGCATGAATTAGGCGTGGACGAGGGATGGAAGCGGTTGGGGGAGGAACGAACTCCTCGATCTCCATAGGGTGTGCGCTTGAGGATGACGCTCCGGTGACGTGCACCATGGTTGCGAGAAGATGGGATTAGAAGAAAAGAGCTCGGTGAAGATGGAGAAGAAATTCTCCGCTCGATGAAGATCTCCGCTCGATGACGCTTCTCTTCAGTCTTGGAGGGCTCGGGGGAGTGCTCGGCGCAAAGGAGGATACTTGCTCTGAAGGTGTGACGTCAAATGACGCTGCAAGTCCCCTTAAATAGGCTTGATCGGCGCCCTTGTTGACCCGTCGATACCATCGACGCGGGTCGATGGTATCGACACATCTCACGGGTAGCCGCCTCCCTCGCGAGTATCGACGGCTGACGTTTGCTGGATCGAGAAACCCGGATTGCTTACGGGTCAATACCATCGACGGAAGTCGATGGTATCGACGCAGCACCCGGATCGCTGACGTGGCTGTTGCGATCGTCGTCGAAGTCTGTGTGCGGATCGGTGACATGTCCGTCGATACCATCGACGGATGTCGATGGTATCGACTTGATTTTATTACGACACCGCCGTTGTGTTGCATTCAACTTGTGATGATGTCGATACCATCGACGAGGACGTCGATGGTATCGAGTTGACTGAGCAAAATTCGTCTGAATATCTCCAGAGATCTCGATGGTATCGACTGGGGTGTCGATACCATCGACACTTTTATTGTGACCTGTCTGTGACCATGTCGATACCATCGACGGGGGTGTCGATAGTATCGACGCAATGCGATTTTTGCTGGTGTCAACCTGAACCCATGTCGATACCATCGACGAGTGTGTCGATGGTATCGACCCTGCCTGTGCCTGCACATTCAACAAACGGATCAAGGTATCATTTTTAAACTAAAATTTAAACGAAATAAAAGCAATCTATGACTAAAATTAAACTATCCTAATGTACCGATGGTTGGGTTGCCTCCCAACAAGCGCCCTTCTTTAGCGTCTTAGGCTAGACGTCTTCCCTTCATCTCATTCATGCACAAGTGAAATGAGTTTGACCTCATTCACTTTCCTCTTGTAATTCTCACCAAAATACAACTTCAAGCGTTGCCCGTTCACCAAGAACGTGGCATCTCCATCACGCACGAGAATAGCTCCGTGCGGTCTCACTTCTTCCACCTCGAAGGGTCCACTCCACCGGGATTTCAGCTTCCCGGGATGCAGTTTGAGACGGGAGTTGAACAATAGAACGTTGTATCCCTTCTTGAACGTTCGCATCTCAATATGGCGATCATGGATCAGCTTTGTGCGCTCCTTGTAGATGCGGGCATTCTCATATGCCGTCATGCGTAGCTCATCCAATTCATTCAATTCAAACATCCTTTTTCTCCCGGCCTCATCATAGAGCAAGTTCAGCCTTCTTAGCGCCCAATGGGCCTTGTGCTCCAATTCCACCGGAAGGTGGCAAGCCCGGCCATACGCCAGCCTAAAAGGCGTGGTGCCTATAGGTGTTTTGTACGCCGTTCGATAAGCCCAAAGCGCGTCCGGTAGCAATACACTCCAATTCTTCCTTGTGGATGCTACGGTCCTTTCTAAAATCTTCTTGATTTCTCTATTTGATACCTCCACTTGTCCTTGCGTCTGTGGATGATATGGGGTGCCAATGTTGTGCTTGACCCCATATTTCTTTAAAAGTGTTGCGAATTTCTGATTTCGAAAATGTGTGCCTCCGTCACTTATGATCATTCGGGGAATCCTGAACCTGTAGAAAATGTTCTCTTTGACAAACCTGCACACTACATTCGAATCATTAGTCCTTGTGGGGATTGCCTCCACCCACTTCGATACATAATCTACAGCAAGTAAGATATAAAGATTTGAATTTGAGGACACAAAGGGTCCCATTAAGTCAATGCCCCATAAATCAAATACCTCAACTTCCTGAAATACATTCAGGGGAATTTCTTGTCTCCTTGAGATGTTACCTGTGCGCTGGCACGGGTCACATTGCCTAACAAAATCATAGGCATCCCGGAACAAAGTGGGCCAATAAAGGCCGCTCTCCAACACCTTGGCTGTTGTCCGTGAGCTAGCATGGTGTCCTCCTGTAGGCAACGCATGACAGTGGTGGAGAACACTCTCGTACTCCACCTCCGGCACGCACCTGCGAAGAATACCATCCCTGTACTGCTTCAAGAGAATCGGGTCATCCCAAAAATAATATCTCAATGAATGAAAGAATTTCTTTTTCTCTTGATAGGACCAATCCTCCGGGATGATCCCACAAGCCAAATAATTCACAATTTCCGCAAACCATGGTTCTTTAGAATCAATTTTTAAAAGTTGTTCATCGGGAAAGGTCTCGGTAATGGGTATGTGCAAACCTTGTTCATCAACCCTCTCTAACCTAGACAAGTGGTCAGCCACCACATTTTCAATTCCCGATTTGTCCTTGATTTCAATATCGAATTCTTGTAGGAGCAAAATCCACCTAATTAGTCTAGGCTTCGCATCCTTCTTCTCCATCAAATACTTTATTTCAGCGTGATCAGTCCATACAACCACCTTAGAACCCACTAAGTACTGCCGAAATTTTTCAAAGGCGAACACGACGGCCAGTAACTCCTTTTCCGTGGTTGTGTAGTTCAATTGAGCATCATTAAGCATTTTTGAGGCGTAGAAAATCACAGCAGGCTTGTTATCTACCCTTTGCCCCAAAACAGCTCCCACAGCATAATCGGACGCATCACACATCAACTCGAATGGCTTTGTCCAATCCGGCGTTTGAACAACCGGAGCTGAAATCAACTTTTCCTTCAAAACCTCGAATGCGTGAAGACATTTCTCATTGAAATAAAAAACTGCGTCTTTTTCCAACAATTCCGATAATGGCTTTGCGATTTTTGAAAAATCCTTGATAAATCGCCGATAAAACCCGGCGTGTCCTAAAAAGCTTCTCACCCCTTTTACAGAATTTGGTGGGGGTAGCTTAGAAATCACCTCAATTTTTACGGGGTCTACCTCAAGACCCTTGCTAGACACCTTGTGTCCTAGCACAATTCCTTCCGTCACCATCATGTGACATTTCTCCCAATTGAGGACCAAGTGTGTGTCCTCGCACTGCTGCAATACCTTATCTAAGTTATAAAGGCATTCATCAAAAGACGCTCCATACACCGAGAAGTCATCCATGAAAACTTCAAGACACCGCTCCACCATGTCAGAGAATATGGCGAGCATGCAGCGTTGAAAAGTCGCCGGCGCATTGCATAAACCAAACGGCATACGGCGGTAAGCAAACGTCCCATAGGGACATGTAAACGTAGACTTCTCTTGATCCAAAGGATCAATAAAAATCTGGTTGTACCCCGAATAGCCATCTAGAAAACAAAAATGTGACCGACCAGCTAGACGTTCCAAAATCTGATCGATAAATGGCAATGGAAAATGATATTTAAGAGTTGCGGCATTCAATCAGCGGTAGTGTTGGTTGTTTACATTAACGAGTTTCAATCATAAGATGATCTTTTACTCAACTAGCTATATCCCGCAAGTATACGAGAGTAGTTGTAGTCGAGGTCGAACACAAGGAGCGTTGGTTAGTTAGGCGCAAGAGTTATGATTTTCAATAATCTAGATCGTTGTACACAAGATGATTGGATTAGAACAACTAAATTATAGATCTAAAACAAAACAGTAAATTATCACTTAAGAAAGGTTAAGATTCAGATTTGGAAGGATCTTAGACTTGGGATTTCACTATCACATCATAGCTTATATTAAAATATGAATTCAAACATGTTAATTAACTTGTAAAGGAGGTTTGTAGTCATCACTCACCTCTCGGTGAATTAATGATGATTCTAACTCCATACATCACTCTCGTGCATGTATTTCATTTTGAATCACAAACCTTGCTCCTCAACTTAATCCCAGCCACTCTCGCGGTCAAGGACAAGTTTCCAAAAGAGTAACACCATACTCTCAAACACATCTTCTCAGATTATGAAAGAAAGCATAAAACATGCAAGTATGATGGCCAATCACACAAACAAGCATTTCAGATCTGAAACAACTCTTGGAACATGCAAGAAACTAACATTTAGTACGAAATTCATATGTTCATACAAGCTATGACATGGGAGTTACTCTCCCATGTCCAAGATTTGGATTCTACTCATCCATGATCATGTATTGCAGAAATGCTACAGAATTTTCAGAGTTTAACATGGTTTATAGAAGGAAAAGCTAGGAGAATTGAAAGTGTAACCCAAGAGAAGTAGAATTCCATCTTGGGGACGAAATTCCACTCCCAAAGCTACTCCAAAACGGACTGGCTCCTCTCCCGAGAAACTGCACGAAGTTGGGGAAGCTTGGCTGCACCTTGGAGAATACAATGAAGAAGAAGAGAAGAAGAAATGGACTCCTTTCCCAAGAAACCACCCTTTTTCTCCTCCAAATCGTCCTCCTCCGCTCTAGGGTTGCTCTGGGAGGAGGGAACTAACTAAAATGACCAAGCATAACCGCCCATTAAGTTCCCACTTCGTTTTAAACAAAAACTCGTATTTTTCAAAATGCTGAAACTGCCAGGTGCACGGCGTGCAACTTTCCAGAAACTTTCAATTTGCTCGATGCTCCAGGTGCACGGCGTGCACTTTAAAGTGCACGGCGTGCACTTGGCTGTTCTAGGCTGTTGTGTATTTTGATCATAACTTTCAGCGTGTAGGTCCAAATGACATGCCGTAAAAAGTGGTATTTGCGTAGTTTCGAACCCCAAAACATGTAGATACTTGAGGAGTGATCCAATAAGAGATAATATGATATATTCCTCATCATTTCATTGCAAAATATAGTACCTACAATCCAAACCATGAGACAAGTAAGAATAGCTAAAAATATAGAATGTAGCATGAATGAGAGTGATAATTGAGTCAAAACAACATGGATATGCAACCAAACATGATCCAAAAGATGATATGATTTGTACACATCAAATCCCCCTAAGCTTAAACCATTGCTTGTCCTCAAGCAAAAAGAGCATAGAAACACAAATGAAGAATTGTCAAGTTCATGCATAGATCAAATGAAATGAAAGGTGTGTATAAGACCAAACCAACCATGATCAACATGTTTATGCTCATAGCCATAAATTCAACTTAAACACCCAAGAAAGAGATTTTTAGTTCAGCAGGGGTGGTCACAATTAAATGAATCAATCAATTAAACAACACTAAGTAGAATTTGGATGACCAAGTCAAACAATTAGTGGATGTGCAACTCAAACTCTCAACTATTAAGGATACAAATGATGAAATATTAGTTAAAATTAACAATTTAGTTGTACTCTCCTTCTTTCCAAAAAATGATATGACAATGGATTATGGGTTCCGTCACTCGGCTGCTAATGTAGGCTTATGCACACATGGAGTGTCGGTTGGGGTATTTACCCTCTTTTAAGACATACCACCTAACCATCATGGCCAGATCGGACTTACACTAGGCTAGCATGATATGTGGGCAGTTTAGCCATCTTTTATGGGGTATAAAGATGAGATAAGTCAACATATTTTTTTTAAACATAGGAGAGTCAACTAAATTGCACATTAGCTAGATTTCATTCATTTGTTTTTTTTTCATTGAAAGAGTGGTTGAAAATGCACTAAGAGCTTGGCAAGGGCATCTCGTATTCCAAATGATGTTGTAAAGTTGATTTACTCACAAAAATTGAAACCATTACATGTTTTAAGAAATCAAGGATGTGAAAGATGAATGTTCAGGCTAGAAGCATAAACCAGAGTTAAGCACATGTTGATGGCCAAAAGGTTTCATTTGATTAATGCATGCCTTTTACAATTTCTCCAAATTATATTTCTCATCAAAAGAGGACAATCAATTAAGCATAGGAGTTCTATCCACATATAAAAGATAAACCCCAAATCATACTAGATTTTCCACAAGAAGAGCATAATTGAAAACAAAAGACTGAAATGTGAACACAAAACAAAAGCAAATGACAAGAAGCAAATAACATGAAAGGGAAAAGCTAAAAGAACTAGGCTACCATCCGGTTTCTCCCCCCTAAGCTTGAAATCTGCAGTGTCCTCACTGCATAAATCAAACTAAAAAGGTTGCAACCGGGTACCTCATCATGGTGGAAATATCAAAGTCCATGGAGGACCGGTGCTCTGATTTGCAGCTGGAAATTGTTGTGCTAAATATTGATGCCTCCTTGCAAATATGTCCTTGATTTGGGGCAAGCAAAAGCACCTATGAGCTGCAGCAAGAATAGTCTTTTGTATGCCAATACTAGTTGCCTTTTCATTCTCCTTTGAAGCATCACCAAAATATGAGTTGAGAAGAGTGTTCTCATTATAAAGCAATGTGTCATCTAGAGTGTGAGGAGGAAAGACATGTGACTTGCTTGAAGAATCAACATGTAGAGCATGCGTTGTATCTTTCTCCCCTTTAGTTGCAACTTCATAATCATCATGGATATCAACATCATCATACTTTGAAGGATATACCTCTATGAAAACTCCATTCTTCAATGTCACCGACCTCAAATATGTAGGATTTGTCTCTGGTGGGCTAGGCAAGAAAGGTGGAAATGCTTCTTTGCTAGGAAGAGCTTGTTGGGCAATTTGTTTCTCCAAGATATGTGCATGAGTGGCTATAGTCTCCACCTTAGAAGAGAGTTGGAAAATGGCACCCTTCATTGATTGGCTTTGTTGATGGAGCTCCTCATTTTGCTGCATTTGAGTTGAAATAAATGTTGCAAGCATGGACTCTAATCTAGAAGTTACTTGTGGTTGTTGTGGCTGAATGAAATTCGAGTTTGCATTGCTGTAGAAATCTGATGGAGTGTAGTCCATTGGAGAATAAATAGAAGAAGCATAAGATGTAGAAGATGAGTGTCTAAACAACCCACATGCATCACAAATAATATTAGCTGCTTGAAATGGTTGTGTGCTTAGCTTCTCAAACCTTTGTGATAAAGTGTCTAGCTTTGCTGCAATTATTTCTATAGCACCAACTGTGTGATCTTCCACTTGCATTCCAGAAGTAGTATGTGAAAAGGATGGGTGGTAGCTTGTAGCCGGACTCCATTGGCAATGATTTACTGCAATATCTTCAATAATAGCATATGCTTCTCTATAAGATTTGTTCATTAGAGCTCCATTTGCAGCTGCATCAATAGACATCCTTGTATTGTAGCACAAACCATTATAGAAAGATTGCAATAGAAGCCAATTTCTTAGACCATGATTTGGACAAAGATGTTGAATATCTTTGAACCTCTCCCATGTATCATACAAGGTCTCTCCATCTCTTTGAGAATAATTGACGAGTTGACTCCTTAGCTGCAAAGTTTTGCTAGGTGGAAAATATCTTGCCAAAAAGACCTTTAGAAGCTCCTCCCAAGTGTTGATTGACTTCTTTGGCAAAGTATAGAGCCATGCCTTGGCTCTATCTTTAAGAGAGAATGGAAAAAGAATTAGGCGTATCCCATTAGTAGGAACACCATATATCTTTATGGTGCTTAGCAACTGCAGAAATTCAGCAATGTGGAGGTTTGGATCCTCCGTTGGCGTCCCTCCAAATCCATTCAGCTGTAGTAATTGTATGATGGATGGGCTGATAGAAAACTCCTCTGCCTCAAATTCTGAAATATTAATAGGCCCACTCATGTGTATTGCAGCTGTACCAAAGTAGTCCTTAAGAGGAAGGTCATCCTCCTTGACTAGTTCTTCATGTGGATTCGGAGGATTAGGTAGATGTGGCGTAGATGGTGGTGGTGTATGTGGTATGGGTGTTGGTGGTGTATATGATGGTGGTGAATTAGGTGTGAATGATGGTGGTGTGGATGAAGGATGTGTGGATGAGGGTGGGGCATATGATGGTGACATGGATGATGGTTGTGTGGGTTGTAATTCCTCCATACATGTTTGGGTTTCACTCCTTCTTGCTCCATGAGGGCTGCAAATGATGTGTTCATTTTCTGAAAGTAGAGATATGCATGGTTCAAGGATCTTTTTATGAACACCCCATATGCTCCTGCAAATAAACAAGGTGAGTGAGATAAAAAAACAAACATGGAAGATACAACAAATTATGATGATCATGATGAATTATGATTTATGGATATGATGGTGGATATGAAGGTTGTGATCTAGTCTCATTTACTTATCAACAACTCTTACTCTAACAGGAATACCGATGCTCCCCGGCAACGGCGCCAAAAACTTGTTGGTTGTTTACATTAACGAGTTTCAATCATAAGATGATCTTTTACTCAACTAGCTATATCCCGCAAGTATACGAGAGTAGTTGTAGTCGAGGTCGAACACAAGGAGCGTTGGTTAGTTAGGCGCAAGAGTTATGATTTTCAATAATCTAGATCGTTGTACACAAGATGATTGGATTAGAACAACTAAATTATAGATCTAAAACAAAACAGTAAATTATCACTTAAGAAAGGTTAAGATTCAGATTTGGAAGGATCTTAGACTTGGGATTTCACTATCACATCATAGCTTATATTAAAATATGAATTCAAACATGTTAATTAACTTGCAAAGGAGGTTTGTAGTCATCACTCACCTCTCGGTGAATTAATGATGATTCTAACTCCATACATCACTCTCGTGCATGTATTTCATTTTGAATCACAAACCTTGCTCCTCAACTTAATCCCAGCCACTCTCGCGGTCAAGGACAAGTTGCCAAAAGAGTAACACCATACTCTCAAACACATCTTCTCAGATTATGAAAGAAAGCATAAAACATGCAAGTATGATGGCCAATCACACAAATAAGCATTTCAGATCTGAAACAACTCTTGGAACATGCAAGAAACTAACATTTAGTACGAAATTCATATGTTCATACAAGCTATGACATGGGAGTTACTCTCCCATGTCCAAGATTTGGATTCTACTCATCCATGATCATGTATTGCAGAAATGCTACAAAATTTTCAGAGTTTAACATGGTTTATAGAAGGAAAAGCTAGGAGAATTGAAAGTGTAACCCAAGAGAAGTAGAATTCCGTCATGGGGACGAAATTCCACTCCCAAAGCTACTCCAAAACGGACTGGCTCCTCTCCCGAGAAACTGCACGAAGTTGGGGAAGCTTGGCTGCACCTTGGAGAAGACAATGAAGAAGAAGAGAAGAAGAAATGGACTCCTTTCCCAAGAAACCACCCTTTTTCTCCTCCAAATCGTCCTCCTCCGCTCTAGGGTTGCTCTGGGAGGAGGGAACTAACAAAAATGACCAAGCATAACCGCCCATTAAGTTCCCACTTCGTTTTAAACAAAAACTCATATTTTTCAAAATGCTGAAACTGCCAGGTGCACGGCGTGCAACTTTCCAGAAACTTTCAATTTGCTCGATGCTCCAGGTGCACGACGTGCACTTTAAAGTGCACGGCGTGCACTTGGCTGTTCTGGGCTGTTGTGTATTTTGATCATAACTTTCAGCGTGTAGGTCCAAATGACATGCCGTAAAAAGTGGTATTTGCATAGTTTCGAACCCCAAAACATGTAGATACTTGAGGAGTGATCCAATAAGAGATAATATGATATATTCCTCATCATTTCATTGCAAAATATAGTACCTACAATCCAAACCATGAGACAAGTAAGAATAGCTAAAAATATAGAATGTAGCATGAATGAGAGTGATAATTGAGTCAAAACAACATGGATATGCAACCAAACATGATCCAAAAGATGATATGATTTGTACACATCAGGTAGTCAATGCAAACACGCCACCCGGTTACCAATCGGGTGGTGACAGGTTCATTCAAAAGATTTGTAGTGACAGTGATTCCCCCCTTTTTAGGGACTACCTGTGTGGGACTCACCCACGTCGAATCGGATATGGCATAAATGATCCCTGCAGCAAGAAGCTTTATGACTTCCTTCTTGACAACCTCCATCATGCTTGGATTTAGACGTCTTTGAGGCTGTATGACTGGCTTGGCTCCCTCCTCGAGCCGTATCTTGTGTTGACAAAGTGTAGGGGAGATCCCCTTGATGTCCGCCACAGACCACCCAAAAGCTCCACGGTGGTTCTTGAGCACTATCATTTTTTACGGGGTCTACCTCAAGACCCTTGCTAGACACCTTGTGTCCTAGCACAATTCCTTCCGTCACCATCATGTGACATTTCTCCCAATTGAGGACCAAGTGTGTGTCCTCGCACCGCTGCAATACCTTATCTAAGTTATAAAGGCATTCATCAAAAGACGCTCCATACACCGAGAAGTCATCCATGAAAGCTTCAAGACACCGCTCCACCATGTCAGAGAATATGGCGAGCATGCAGCGTTGAAAAGTCGCCGGCGCATTGCATAAACCAAACGGAATACGGCGGTAAGCAAACGTCCCATAGGGACATGTAAACGTAGACTTCTCTTGATCCAAAGGATCAATAGAAATCTGGTTGTACCCCGAATAGCCATCTAGAAAACAAAAATGCGATCGACCAGCTAGACGTTCCAAAATCTGATCGATAAATGGCAATGGAAAATGATCTTTAAGAGTTGCGGCATTCAATCGGAGGTAGTCAATGCAAACACGCCACCCGGTTACCAATCGGGTGGTGACAGGTTTATTCAAAAGATTTGTAGTGACAGTGATTCCCCCCTTTTTAGGGACTACCTGTGTGGGACTCACCCACGTCGAATCGGATATGGCATAAATGATCCCTGCAGCAAGAAGCTTTATGACTTCCTTCTTGACAACCTCCATCATGCTTGGATTTAGACGTCTTTGAGGCTGTATGACTGGCTTGGCTCCCTCCTCGAGCCGTATCTTATGTTGACAAAGTGTAGGGGAGATCCCCTTGATGTCCGCCATAGACCACCCAAAAGCTCCATGGTGGTTCTTGAGCACTATCAGTAGTTGCTCCTCCTCATCTGCACTCAAGTATGCAGATACAATCACTGGTAACTTGTCCTCCTCAGCTAGAAAGACGTACTTCAGATGCGGGGGCAATGGCTTCAACTCCAGATCAGGTGGGCAAATAAGAGATGATTGTAGCGGTGGGGGAAGTGTACCCAAATCTTCATAGTGCCTCGTGTAGAAACATGGAAGCATTTGAATCATCTTGGCGCACTCCTTGAGTGAATTACTCTGCATCCAATCATAAGTGACATTTAGCAAGCACGCTTCCAAAGGCAATTCCAGATATGCGTCGGAAACAGGAGTAATAATCGCATCATCCTCCCATGAAGGTGGAATGTCCTCATTCTCATCATTTGGAAACCCAACAGCCTTGCATAAAGAGACAACTTTAGTTTGCTCCATAAGGTCCACTGCTAGGGTCCCATTATCTATCCTGCTCATCACATGAGCCATATCCAAAAATGGCTTCCCAAGACAAAGTGAGATATTTTGTTCCACATGCTTAACCATGTTGCACTGTGCTTTTGCTTTAGTGGATGCATTGCTATTGGGCATGACCATCTCAAAGCGATCATCCGCAATGCCCAAGGTCAAGCGACCTCTCCCCATCTCCAGGATCATATCAGTTGTTGCTTGGAATGGGCGACCAAGTAGCAACTCATTGCCGTGCTCGTCCTGCATTTCCATCACAACGAAATCAGCCGGAAAGACAAAGCGGTCTACCTTTACCAAGACATCCTCACAGATCCCATACGGTTTCACCACAGAATTATCGGCCAATTGGATGGTCATGTTACTTGGCCTCGACTCCTTCAATCCAAGTTTCTTGAACGTAGAAAGGGGCATCAGATTGATGCTTGCCCCGGAATCACAAAGTGCCTCTCCAAATTTGAACTTCCCGATAAAACAAGAAATATTAAAACAACCGGGGTCCTGTCTCTTTGGCGGCAAAGTGCCCATAATAAAAGCACTCACTTGCTCCTTCAATACCACAACCTCAGTGTCGGGTATTTTCCTCTTCTTTGTGATTACATCTTTAAGAAACTTCCCATAAGACGGTTTTTGCTCAATTGCCTCTAGTAAAGGAATATTCACTGATAACTTCCTAAAGCTGTCTAGAAATTTCTTAAACTGTGCATCCACCTTTCTTGCTTTTGCACTATTGGGATAGGGGACTGGAACGGTATGTACCCTTTGGTGAGGTGGCACATAGGGAGTTAATTTTTGTGGTTCCTCCTCAGTGGCTTGTTCTTCCTTACCATCTTCAGCTATGTCCTCAGTTTGCTCTATGACAGGTGCGGGCTGCTCTTTGACTGTTGCTTCTTCAACTGTGTCCTGCGGTGTGCTTGTGTCATCCGCCCTTGGATTTAACATTTTCTTACCACTCCTCAATAAGATGGCCTTGGCCTGTTGGTTTCCCCCGGGAACATTGGTGTTCCCCGGAAAACCCAGATGTGCCGGCTTCTTCAAGCTTGCAATCTCGGCTGCCATCTGCGCCATGGAAGTCTCTATAGTTCTCATTTGAGCCCCGTGGCTCTGCAACGTCTGCCCAAACTGGTTCATGTATTCACCTTGTTGCTTTATTTGCTGCCCAAAAGTGTTCATCAACTCTTGATTTTGCTTTATGACTTGATTGAGCAACTCCGTGCTCTTATCCTCCGTGACCGGTGCAGGCTTGGCGTCCGGATCCTGCAAAAAATTGTTTGGATCCTTCCATGAAAATTTCTTATCCTTCCGCCATGAATAATCGTTATTCCTGTACCCTTACTGTTGCCTCATATACTTGACCTGAGCCTCATCCTCGGACTCATTGTCTTCCTTCTGCATCAACTTCTTTGCGAGAAGATCCATCTTCTCATTCATCTCTCTCATTGCCTTTGACTCACTGGCAACTCTTGCTTGCTCAACTGGGCCTCGTTCTCTTTCTCCCCAAGATTGCTTTCGTGCCATATTCTTCAGTATTTCCCAGCATCTTGTATCAGTGTTATTTAAGAAAAATTCGGAGCCAGCCGAGTCCAAATTGCTTCTATCATGCTCGGAGAGAGCAAAGTAGAAGATCTTCACTTGGGTTTCCTTGTCCAGTCCATGGTGTGGACATCTCCTCAACATGACTTGGAATCGCTCCCAAGTCTCAGAATAAGTTTCACCCGCCTGTTGGGTGAAATTGTGGATCTTCCGGATCATATCATTGGTCTTCTCAGGAGGGAAGAACCTCTCGAACAAAACCTCCACCATGTGATCCCATGATTCAACAAACTCGTCGTCGAGGTTATGAAGCCACTCTCTTGCCACTCCAGCCAAGGAACTCGGGAATAACTTGAGGTAAAGCACATCCTGTGGAAATCGATCTATCTTCACCATATCACAGTTCTCCACGAACTGGCTGATGTGGGCCACTGGATCTTCATTTTTCAATCCGTGAAATGCGTTTGATTTAACTAGGTTAATCAATGCTGGATCGATCTTGTAGGTTGGAATGTTTAGCCCCTGTTTCTTTATAGGCCCCTTTGATGCCGAGGAAGAAGACGCCTTGATCTTCTCCCATATTGTCTGTGCTTCAGCCATTGCTTCTTCTTGTTCTTGCTCAGATTCAGAATTTATATCACTTTGGTTCTCCTGCTCGTAGTAGTCCTCGTCCTCTGGTCCCGCAGATGGAACCTCAGGTGTGCGATTCACGTAGTCTCGACTACGTGTGTGCACCATGCAAAGTACCTGAAATATGGAAATAGGGGTTCAGTACAATGCTTTGAATGAGTCAACACAATTATAGATAAATAAAGGAATTTTTGAAATTGTTTTAAAATAAAAAAATGTGGCCTAGAGTGGCCGCTCTTAGCACTCAAAGTGCCAATAATTCGCCGTATCCCCGGCAACGGTTCCAAAAACTTGACGTGCATTTTACTACGCGCTTAAATGCAAGTATACGCGTCGAGTAATATAGGCCTTGTGAGGCCCGAGTCGAACTCAGGGATACGTGAATTATTGGGGACTTTTACTAACTAATCACAATCAGCTAGACCGATTAACAAAGTAGGGTTTTGTTGTTCAAATTAAAAAGAAAATAAAAATCAAACAAAGAAAACAATCGATTAAAGGTTAAATTAATCAATTCAAAAGGATATCTTTAGGATGGCAGTTTCACCGCGGGTCAACATTGTATTAGGTTTCATATAATTCCTCACACTTCTCTCTCTATCCGGGTAGTGGCCTGAAAACAGAATTACCCACTGTCGTGGTGTAATTCACTACTTAGGTTTAGGTTGATTCCACCATCGTAGTAATCATTCCCCTAAACTAAGCGCATTAAAAACGGTCTCTCAGTTCCCACCATTAATTTTACAACTCCTTTATCAAGGGTTTTATTAATTAATGTAGATTTCATCTCTTTTCAACCGTTAATCCTTCTGTCGAAGTGATTAAGGGTATTAAGTTATTATTATGGTGATCAAGCATAACAATAGAAATGGAGAAAACGAATCTATACCACGGATTTGAGAGAAAAATATGAATTATTGATATAAAAATGTCATACAATGCATTCCCGGGCTACTCCCGGTCCTAAAGATTGACGGTTTTAGCCTCTCATGTTCATCTCACACGAATACATGGTAGAAATTGAGGAATTCATAAGAAAAACGGGAAATAAATGGGAAAACCCCTGAACGGAGAAGAACCGGTGGATCCTTGGCGTAAAACATGAGCTTCCCCGCCTATCGGTGGTGGAAATCGTCTTCGGCAGCGTCCGAATCACCCGGGATGAGCTTCTCGGCCTCCGTTCTCCTTTTCTCTTCCTCGGCACTCGTGCAATCCAAAAATGAGATCCCCTTCTCGTGTGGGCAGCCGTCATTAGGTATAAGTCCCTAATTAGGTCGTCAAATAACAACAGCCGTCCGATCGAGATCAAAATAGATCCAACACATATCTGCCGGCGTCGATACCATCGACGTGGGTCGATGGTATCGACGCAGCGGATTAGCGGCAGCTTTCCTTTCTTTTATTCTGAGCGCCTGTGGTGATCTTGATACCATCGACGTGGGCGTCGATTTTGTCTTCTAGCGACGCTGTAGCTCTCCTTATGTCGATGGCATCGACTTTCGTCGATGGTATCGACTGCATCCTCGCCAGCAACCTGAAGTGATCTCGATGCCATCGACTTAGGTGTCGATGGTATCGACTCTGTATTGCTCTTCTCGGCTGACAACCTGTGGCTTGGTCGATGGTATCGACTTCCGTCGATGGTATCGGCGGAAGCAGATACTTGTTTTTCCTGAAATTTCACAACAAGACCAAGTAAATCCACACAATTTATAATAAGATGATAAATGATGCTCACAATAGTAAAACAAAGGGGATTTGATATAATATGATGGCAAAGACCAAATTAAGTGAATTATGCAATATTATCCATGAAAATTAGTAATTAGAGCACAAAACACATATGAAATAGGTCTATAAATGCGACTCAAAATCATCGCATCAGAAACCCAAGGGGTGAGACTCCAAATCTCAACGGGAGACATAACTCACCACCAAATCTATATTATCACAGATAAGATAAACAAAGCAGTAGTAAAGTTACAACTATGTGAAATAGGTAATTATTATTAATAGGAAAATCATTTAATGTCTGATTTATGAAACATATTAATAATTTAAAAGGAATATGAAGAACATGTATATTTTCTATCAACAACATTGTATAAATATCAAGCAAGGCCTCATCCAATGTTTTTATATTTTAATCCTACACAAATAAACTACATGGCTGATTACACATTTTATTATGTCCTGAGGATTTGAGTCGTACCGCCCAAACCCCACCAAACACTTGATAAGTTGAAATCAGTTCCATACAAGGTCTAATGGAAGATCTAGAATCCACGACCTCACCACACCTCTTGGTCAGCACTAGAGAAAACACCGCAGAGACATATCACTCAACTGCAACAATGACATATAGTCAAATTTAGGGATTGGCCCACACATGTCCATCCACATATATAATTATAACTAGCCCACCTTGGTACATGTATGACACTAGAAGAATAGGCTCACGCATGGCCATTCTAACATGTATTTTCTCACACATGGCCATCCATACCACCACGACATAGAATCATGCATGGTCATATCACACATCTTGTAGTTAAGGATACAAAGAAGTACTCGACTTGTACCCCACATATTAAAAAATATGTGCTCCGAGTTAAACTCATTTCACCATTTAGCAAATGCTGACACTAAATGGATATATGCATAGGGAAAGCTATAAGATTAAGTTCCACTTGATTGACTAGGTTATTTTACACCTTTCAGCATCAATCAAGTTAATATGTACAACCTCTTAACAAATTCTACATAACAAGGGCATAACACATCACCAGAACATACTGAAGCACATAAGGTGTGATATCATCACTTCATGTTTGTTTCCAACCTGCATCCATCACAAGGACAACATATCTTGGGGTGACAACCCCTCCTCCATCATCATTGAGAAAAATCATCTCATGCAAGGCAATAAGACACCATTAGGTCATAAGACCATTTACTCCTCTCTTTGTGTTATCATAACACATGTGCCTCACAAGGCTTATTCAAAGATACCATAATTACCATAGCTCATACCTGGCTATGCATATCATTTAGTGTAACCTGCATGGTTAGAACTTGCAACAAGAAGAGTGACACGACATCAACACTATCATATCATAAGATTTATGTTAAACATATTACATCTTTTAGGTTTAAGCTTCCTCTATAACTGATTAGGGTTTTCAAGGTTGGATCAAAAACTACCCTTAGATCATTACTTCCATCATCATTATGAGGTATGCTATGAGGTAAATAAACATATCTCTCAACATCATTCATACAACTACTCCATAAGGTATCACATTATGCCATGTGACCCTACCATCAACATGGTGTAACTTAAACACCATCACGAAGCATCGATTAGGGTGTACAATATAGGATATCGAATTGACCCCTAAGATGTCGGGAAACCATACCAATGTAGGGTATCAGTTTAGGGTATACTAGGTGAGCAACCTGGGTGTTGGCCTGCCAACAAAGAAGGGTGTATCAGTTAAGCATCACCATATAGGTGTATTGAACAATGACACTTCAAGGAAAGGGTGTCATCCAACCCCTTTTATCAAGCAACATCAACACATGATGCGATGGGCATCACATGTAGCAGGCAACACCCTAGTGTATCAGGAAACTTAGGGTTTTACTGATGCCTCTAAGCCCTGATGGGATGTCAGGGGATATCGAGCATCAACCCTTCTCAAGGTGTGACGACCAGAGCTTGATGGGAAACACTCTCTACACAACACGCCCCCAGCCATAATGTTCGATCCCCACATCACCGTACATCATCAATGCCTCCTCCAACACATAATGATCTGTCTCTAGACCTAACAGTTGAAAAACCCATATCATGACGACCAACTTCTCGAAATGTAGTAGCATCCATTTTCTATCATTCTAGGTGTTGCCAAGCCATGACGGTTATAAGAAAATCATGTCAAACTAAGCCACCTAAATGTTGTGACTACATCACTCAAGGGTGATAGACAATGGCACCACAGGTCGTGACAACCACCCAAGGTATATTGTCCCACTCATCTTCAACCTTAGGACATGCGTTACAAGCAGGGCAAGGAGGTGAAACACAAGGGAAGCAACTAAGCAAGGTTCTTCTCCAAAAATAGAATAGAAAACTACTAAGAAGAACTACTAGCATGAAAGAGATAACTAGTCAAGGATAAAGAACAAGATAACAAGTAAGAGGTGTTAATAATAAAGAGGGTTTAGAGTTATATAACCCACCTCAAGGATCACCACCAAGCTCCAAGCTTCACGAGCTCAAGGTAGAGGAAGATCTTCCATGCTTGATCACCACAACACCTCTAAGAGACACTACTACAGAAATGGCTTCTAACATCACTTTTAACGGCGTCGGTTGTAATAATACACCGAAACCTAAAAAATACAGTGTCAGTTTATAAAATAAACCGACATCAATCTGTGAAGGGTGACCAGACATGGGTATCACTTTTATTCAGTGTCGGTTCCTTAATAAGAAACTGACGCCTAAAAGTAACCGCCAAAACCAAAATTTCCAGCGAAAAAAATTACCTCCAAAATAACATACATCGTCAGTTTTTAAAACAGAAACTGACGACTAAAGGTTTTCTGTGAGACAAAAATTTGACCAATTTTTATTGTCAGTTTTGTGACAATAACTGACGCCATTATGTTTTCGCGTGCATAACTGCGAAAATTTTCACCTCCCTTTAGTGTTGGTGTGTTGTTGCAAACCGAAACTTATAGTGTTTATTGTCGGTTGTTGTTAATAACTGATACCTATTGTTAACTTAACAAAGCAAGGCAGACTCTTCCCCTTATGTTTCATTCATTTCCGTTGAGGGTTTGCTGGTCTCCGGCGATTCCTCTGCTCCACTGCCGCTCACTACTGCTCTGCCTCCACCTCTACCTCCATTGTCGTTTGCTGGCCATGCTTTGGTCGCCGACACCACCGGCACTCGCCGTCACTGATCTTCCTCCGCACCTCTACTTCTAGCTCTGCTCTCTATCACTACTCTGCTCTGACCACAGCTCCCGCCCGCTGCCCCGCCTGTCGATGATCGTGCCTGCCGATGACTACGCCGTGCACTGGAGACCAGGCACCCGACGACCTTCTGCCCGACACCGGTGACTAGCTCTCCACCCAGAGCCCTTCTGCTCGATGACCAGCCCTTCGCCCACTTCCTGGATGCTTCCCTCTTCTCAGAGACACCACATTTGCAATACTTGGCCACCTACTGTCACTCCTCTTCTCAGGCGCCGCTGCCGCTCCCGCTCCTGCCGTTGGACCAGCACAAGTAGGAAGCAGCTTGATTAGCCGTCGCTCCCCTCCTCTGGCTGCCATTATCAGGTTTTCCCCTAACCTTCCCCCCTATTCTTACTTTTTCCTATATCCCCTCCAATCCAAAATCAATCAGAGGACATGATTGTTGACACTCGGAAGAGTGGAATGGTTGAAGAATCCTATGGCTGTGCCTGTGTGCAATTTTTCTTCCATGTTATTGTGGAGCAGAGTTGCTATGCGATTTATTTATTTGAACAACATTATTTGAGGTGCACTGCCTTCTTGTTTAGTAGACACCCAATCTTATTGTGGCTCCCCAGTTTGCAAACCTATCTCTTTAACTTATTCATGGTTGTCTTATTTAGATCACTCCAGTATATAATTATGTGATCCCAACATCTTAAATTGAATTAGAATAATTTTAATGAATTATAGGGTTTTAAAGTTGATAATCATGTACGTACATGCGGAAATAGGGTTATTAAACCAATAGTTAGTCTGTCTACTAGAGTGTGGGGATTAACCATGTTGCCTGTAGTTTATAACATTGGATTGTGAATTATTGCATGTTCGAAACTATTGATTTATTTATTTATTATTTAATAATGCTCTATAGATTAGGATTAACCATGTTGCCTGTAGTTTATACACATTTATTATATATAAGAATGACAACACATGAATTTTTTGGCCTAGAAACCCGTCCAAAATTTACTCATTAGGAGTAAATCTTGGATAGTCCCCAGTTTGGGACTGTTCTTGAACACCTAATCTCACTTAGGATGTAAGTGTATAATGTGTATTGGATTTTCAAGAAAATTTCGACAACATTTCCCTGTTTGTTCTCTAAGTACACATGTACTTAGAGAACAGCGGGGAAATGCTGCCGAAATTTTCTTGAAAACCCAATACACATTATACACTTACTAGTGAGATTAGGTGTTCAAGAATGGGATAGGTGGTACACATTTATTATATATAAGAATGACAGCACATGGAATGTCCATTCGCAATCGCTGCACCCCTGTGAATGTGTACTTTACAATGTGAACTTTACAATTAGTGTTACTTTACAATGTGAAATTTATAATTTGAATGCGAACTTTCAGATGGATGATCAGGACCGTGCTGATGATCACCATGAGGGTGAGGACGTGCTTGCACCGCCTGACAATGTAAGTTTTAAGAATATATCCCTGATGTTTCTATCTATATGTTCACTTATAATTATATTATGTAAGTGTGTTTTTCATCAAATTTTAGGTTGGTGATGTACCCCCTGAAGAAATTACAACACTTGATGAGCAGCAAAAGAAAATTGAGAAAGTGAGGGGCATCACAATGATGAATAAGTTAATACAACAAAGGGGCAATGGACCCAAATTGGCTGTGGATTTCGATCAGGCAGGAAATCCATATAGAGTGAACCGCAACTCATTTGTTTCATATCTTGGGGTTCTTACTCACAACCATTGCAATCCTATCCTAGAATCATGGAATAAAGTTCCTAAGGGGAAGAAAGACCACATATGGAAGGAACTATGCATGAGTTATTATTATTTGTAATTCTATTTGTGTAGATTACTAATTTTTAGGATACTAGTTAATAGCAATTCTATTTAATTTGCAGAGCAAATTTGATCTGGATGAAAAGCTGCATCGTAAATGTGTGATGCAACATTGTGGGAGGGTCCTAAGGAACTACAGGACCAATCTCACCCAAGATTACATACGCGATGCTGAGAATAGGTTCTTGATTGATTCCAATTCTTGACATTGATTAGTATTATTTCACTAACTCTACACTAATAATTTTTGTTTGTATTCTCTTTGAAAAATAAATATAGGAAGAAGGAAGCCACACAACAATGGAACTACTTGGACCCCAAAGAATGGGAGGAGTTTGTTACCCAAAGAAAAAAAGATGAATTCAAGGTATTAAGTGCCACTCCCAATTTAATTAATATACATTTTTATGTATTCACCTATTCAAGATTAACCTTTAGTGTTACTAACCAAATCAATGTGCTAACTAACTAGGCTATCATCGATGCTCAACGAGCAAGGCATGCACTGAATGTGCACAACCACACAATGGGTCCAAGAGGATATGCAGGCATTCGCCAAAGACTACAGGCTGAGTCTACTCAGCCTACTGCTACTCAGGAGACTGCAGAGTCATCTACAGATCTTTTGGAGTTGTTTAGTTATGAATGGTTGAACACATCTATGATAGAGATGTGGATATGGTGAGATTAATGCATATGGAAATCTAGTTTATACATCCATATACCATGTTTTATATATGGCAATCTGGTTTCTTATATATTAATGCATACATAATACATGTTTTTGCAGCCACTTATACAAGACATGTACAGATTTTGGGTTTTCCCATGTGGGATTTTTGGTTCCATCTTTGATTAGTCTTGTAGTTACAGACCCTTCTTCAGTTACTTCATGCTGCTATGATTCTTTTGAATATTTTGGTAAAAATAATAAGACGGTGATAATAGCTCCATTGAATGTCGAGTAAGTTTACTTTGCTTGTAATTTGGACTTAAGCAAATTACATTTTTATTGGGGATATTGAGTTATTAATTTTCTACTTTCTTACCTATAGTTCTAAGAATTGGGAGTTATTAGTTATTGTCCCAAAGACATTCACCGTCTATTATCTAGATCCTGCGGGGAGTGAGTTGGATGTATTATATGGATATGCAATTAAAAGGCCATTATTCTCGTGAGAAATAATTTATGTTTTTATAGCTGTTAACATCTGTTACTGCATTACTATTTAATTATGCAATTTAATGTGTTACATTAACATATATAGGGCTTTACAAGAGTAAAAAAAAGCTAGAGGAAAGGTCCCCAGGAAAAAAACATGACACTCATTTGGGAGAATGTGAAAGTAATTTCCTTACTCCAATGTATATATTATTTATGTGAACTATGCTTATTTGTATTTTTGAATATTTTGTATGTTTCAATTTATAGTGTGCTACACAAGACAATGGCTGGGCATGTGCCTACTATGTGATGCGATTTATGGACCTAATCATCAAACATGTTGTAATATTGGAAATTGATAACATACAATAGGTATAATACATAGTCTCGTTAGATAATATGAAATATATGAATCTTATTATATATTATTATAATTATGTATGTACGTCATTCTCTTTGTAGGTCTTTAAAACAGAGGACTTGAACACAGGTGCAAAGCATTTCGATGGACATTCTCCCTATACAAGAGATGAATTAGATGTTGTAAGAGAAGATTGGGCAAAAGCCCTACAAAGAGTGGGAATTTTTCAATATGATTTTGATGACAATGATGACAATGATAAATAAAAATAACTTTGTTCTCATAATTAATTTTGTGTGAATGTGAATGCATTTTTATGAATTGTCATATGTGTGTGAAAATCATCAATACGTGAATGTTTCTACATGTGTATGAATGTGAAAAGAGATGAAATAAATGGAACTACAGGTTGCTATTGGTTTCTACATGTGTGTGATGAAAAAATAATATGAATTAAATGTTCTTATACATGAGTGTGAATCACATATATAATATTGTCCATCATGTTAATTTTACAGGTTTGAGGCATGTTGTTGGTTGATATCAATGGATGTCGTAAAACCTGCAGTTCATAACTGAACTGTAGGTTTCTCATCCTGCGACCAGCCACAACAGGTCTGCAGACTGATCAGAAAAAAAAATCAAAACATAGCTGTCGGTTATTTTTATAAAACTGACGACATACGGTTACAGTGTCGGTTGCCATACTAGTAACCGACGTCAATTTCCCTAATGAGGCCAGACACCACAGTCGTGCTATCCAGCACGGCCGTAGCAGTGGACCAGACATAAAATAGGTGTTGAATATCTATATAAAATCGACGATATATGGTTACAGTGTCAGTTGCCATACTAGTAACCGACGTCAATTTCCCTAATCAGGACAGACACCATGGCCGTGCTGGCCAACATGGCAGTGGAATTCGGTGAGATGGCGTCGGTTTCAAAGCTGATAACTGATTCCTATACCCCCTACTGGCGCATTTTCGGCACGTTTTCGGTGGCGCGCGAAGGTTGTGGCATCGGTTTGAGAACCGACGCATAACAGTTGGGCTTTTAGCGGTGCCCACATAAGTGTCGCTTAAAAATCGACACTAAAGACCTTAAATAATCGACACTAAAGGCTGATTATGTACTAGTGAGAAAACATGGATCCAAGGTTAAGAGATCATAAGAGGGAAAAGAAAGTAACCAAGGTCCATGGTCGAGAAGAAGAAAGAAAGAGAGAAAGAGGAGCTAAGGGATCATGGATTACCAAGGTAGAGGATGAGGAGATCACCACTATAATGGAACTTGTCCTCCAAGCTCCAAGGGAGAAGCTCCTCTAGCTCAAGGTCGTCCACCAAAGGGAGAATGCAAGGATAACAAAAAGGGTTCTTTTGCATGGAGAGAAGGAGGTATATATACAAGAGGGATGAAATACAGAGCAAGGGGAAGGTGTCACCACCTTAGAACCCTATGTGACAGTTGTCCACAAGAAAGACCAACATGCAACACCATGAAACAAGGTGATAAGATCTATGCCTTGCCCACTAGGTCACCTAAGATGGCCAAGGTTGATACACACATCTACCTTCTTCACAAACTGATAGGGGTAAACCCTAGGTACCACAAACCAATATGGAGCATCTTGAGACACCACAAAATTGATAGGATGTCCCTTAAGACCCCAAAAACCGATAGGATGCCCCTCAAGAAACCCGCAAACTGATACATGGCCTCTCCAAGGCTCTCAAGCCTGAGACAACACTCTTGGGTGCAAGGCACACCTCAAACATGTAATCAAAATACCACCAAGGATGTCACCACACAACCAAGGTTCAAACAAGGTGCCCATCTCTTTCTCTTTCCTCTAGATGGTGCCAAGAGAGAGAGGGAACACTCTAGAGGTGGCAAACTTGCACATCAACCTATATCCTTGGTAAATTGTAATTTGCACCAAACCTCTCCACAAAACACAAGCATCAAGCTCAAACAAGAAACTCCAATATTCCAACATGAGCTAATTACATCTTAGATGATTAGAGCAAGGAGCTGAGAAACATACTTAAGAAAAAGAAATTGGGTCATCCCAAAATGTGTGTCAAGGTCCTTACAAGCCATAAAACCCTAACATGAAATTTTCCCCCAAAATCCTAAGAGAAAAGGGAGGGGTACTTCCTCCTCATCTCTTCTTCGAGTTCCCACGTGGCTTCCTCACCACGATGATTCCAAAGAACCTTCACAAGCACAAGGTCCTTCCTCTTCAACTTCTTCACTCTCCGATCAAGGATCAACACTAGTCCTTCTACATATGTCACATCCTCATCAAGATCCACCTCTACATGCTGTAACACTAATTTTGTATCTAGATGACACTTCCTCAACATATTGACATGAAACACTAGATGCAACCTGTGAAACTCAATTGGCAACTCCAACCAGTAATCCACCTTCCCAACACGTGCCATCACTGGGTAAGGTCCCATATACATGGGATCCAACTTACCCTTCTTCCCAAACCTCAGAACACCCTTCCTAGGAGAGACCTTCAGATATACCTTTTCTCCCACTTGGAAATTCAAGGGTCTACAATGATAATCTGCATATGACTTTTGTCTGTCCTGTGCTACCTTCAACTGTTGATGTATCACCGTGATCTTATATGTGGTTTGTTGCAAAAGTTTAGGACCAAGAAGATGATACTCACCTGCCTCATACCAACACAATGGTGATCTATAATGTCTCCCATACAATGCCTCATATGGTGCCATGTCAATACTATACCAATAGCTATTGTTGTAGGAGAACTCTATCAAGCTGAGGTATATGATGCATTGTCTACTGTGCACAAAAAACAAGTGAACGTAACGTAGTAATAACAGACATGTGAGGCCTGAGTCGAACACGGGAAAGCATTTCTCCAGAAACTACTACTAACTACAAATCGATAAGCTAATACGATGATGGTTGTTTGAGTTGGGTTGAATTACTAAATTAATACTAAAGAAAATAGATTAAATGAATTGAGTAAATCAGAAAGAGAATGAGTTCCTTAGGATGAATATTTCACCATAGATATCACTTACAATCTATCCTACACGGTAATACTTATTATCTCAATTCCTGGATAGGGAGTCTGTAGCCAGAATTACCTGCTTCTGTAGTGTAATTCACTACCTATACTAATGCCAATCCCACTCACGTGGTTATTGGTTTGATTAGTTAGGTTATTTACATCAATACTCTGGGTTTCTCCCCTCGTCTATTTAACACGTTTCCCAAAGGATACAATAAATGAGTAATTCTATGTTTTCCAACCCTTGATCCCTCTCCCGAGATGATTAAGTGTCTATTAATTCATTCATGGTGATCAAGCATAAATAGAACAAGAAACATCCATAGAATTATATCCAGTAACAAGAAATAAATTGATATTAATGCATAGAAATCGACTGCAGTGTATATCCGGGCTACTCCCGGGTCCTAAAGAACAAAGTTTTTATCCTCGCATGGTTTTCATGACAAAACACACAGAAGGGAAGAAGAAAAATGTGGGGAACATAGTAAAAACTAAGGTAACCCCTAGATCCTTGGTTGTCCATAGGATCTCCTCTGTAGTATGTACAGTCTGTTGTCTTTCAGCGGCAGAAACATCCTCCATAGGTGCTCAGATCACTCCTGGTGAAGCTTTTGGCCCTCCGTCCTTCTCTTCTTTCTCTCTGGTCTCTGTACAATAAAAATGGCTCACTCCTTAGGGTTTGGCCGTCCCCCCCCCCCCCAAGTCATAGGCATGACTTAGGGTGCAGAATTTCATCCACTGTTCGATTAGAAGAAAATCTGTGGCTAGCCTGATCGGGCAGACTTGGTGGTACTGACTTGATGTGTCGGTGGTACCGAGTCTATTAAGTTAGGTTGCATGATTCTGATCCCGTCGATACCATTGACAATGTATCAGTGGCACCGACTTCTTGCAAAATCAAGCCACCTTTCTGATGTCAACTCGGTGGTGCTGACTTTTTGGGTCAAGAGCACTGAGTTTTCTTGATCCACGTGGGGCTCTCTGATGGTATCTCGGTGGCACCGATTTCTTGCGTCGGTAGCACCGACTTCTTGGGTCGGTAGCACTGAGATATGGGTTATTTTCGGGCAGCTCTCTGAGGTTAAGTCGATGCCACCGACTTTTGTGGTGTCGGTGGTATAAATCTATGTCGATCTGTGTTGTACCTGAAAACACATAAAGCAATGTAAGTGCTCAAAATGCATAAAATACTAGTAAAAATGATTGAAATCATATGATTTCATGCAAACAAGGAAATATAGGCTAGCTATGACTTTCCATGAATAATATGTCATATAAATGTCCAAACTACACACAAAAACAAAGGAAAATGAGCCTATAAAAGTGGCTAAAATTACATGCATCAAACTCCCCTAAGCTTGAATATTTCTCATCCTCGAGCAACACACTCTCAGATATGTTTGATAAAAGTCAGCAAAATGACAAAGCACATACATTCTTTTCTTAAACAACCCACCTAGAAAGCCCTAAACCGTCCTTCACTGACCAATAAACCACTAACTTCTCTAAAGTTACCAAAAATTACAATAAGAGATGTCCACCCTTAGTCAATGACATTATCAAGTAAGCAGTTAACATCATAATTATTCAGGCATTTGCTTGATGTATTGCATGATTCCCTACACTAAATTGCTCTTTCCTAACTTCTATCTAACTAGAAGTATATCTCCATGTAAACATGAATGAGGAGATAAATTGTGAAGGGTGGCCTACCAATAAGAGCAATTAATGGTGAAAATGGTGGCAATTGAAAATTCCAATAGTACATCCAATCTATTTATGCACAAGAAGAATGAACCTATATGAATGCACAAGAATGTAATGAATGAACCTAATGCCTAATTTTATTTTTCATGAGATGATGCATGTAGAACAAGCTAAGAATTTTTTTTTTCTTCAACTTGGGAAGTTGCACATGTAGATTACACTCTTCTTCATAAAAGAATGCATAAAATACTTCATTTCTTTTATAATTTTTTTTTTCAAATTTCTTTTCAGCAAGTCTCACATTGTGCTTCTCTCTTTCTTCCCAACTTGCTTTTGATATTTTTTTTTCGTTTCATTTTTTTTTTGCATCTCATCTTCTTAATTTCAAGTTTAAGAATCCACATGGAAAAATAGAAAATGCATGTAATGGTGGAATGAATGCACTATATGAATTATGTTGTGCAAGCTAAAATGGTATGCAAGACTATCAATGACTACAAATGTGAAACTTTTTTTTCTTTGCCTAAGTAAATTACCTTATATGCTATGCAATGCAATAAAATAAAAATAGTTTGAAGTACTCAAGAATTTTGAAGTTGTGAGTCAAATGAATGAATGGAAAAGATAGAATCACACAACTAAGAGACAACGCCTTTCATTATATTATGATGTGTCCCTCTTAAATGACATGTGTTCAAGGTGATCCAAGGGATTATTTCTCATATATTCATTTAAGATCTCATTATGGTTTGGTCATTTTAGGATCAACATCTTCATCATCCACATTTCATTATTGAAAAAGACTTTCTTTTATGTACTGTAACATACTGAAATTTCCTTTGTGCCTCTTTGTACTCTTTTCTATAAAGCTTTGACCTTCATTTTCGTTCCTTTTGTCCTTGGTCTTGATTTAAAAGAAATTAAGATGGTTATTGGTTAAATATTTCCCATATGTTCTTATTTCAAGGTTTCATGTACAAAAGACTCAGTTAAAATTAGACAAGGGGTTTAATATGCAATTTCACCTTAAGAAATAAAAAGGGGATAAAAGAATTCGTCCTAGAATCTTCTGGTGTTTCCTAGAATATAAGAAATAAGAAGAAAATCCGAATTTTATAAAAGAAATAAGATAAATATAATAAGTAAAGGAAATATGAGAAAATATGAGTAAAGGAGATAATTACAAAGATTTTGTAACAAATAAGATAATCTGAAACCATCATGATAATTTGATAGTTTAATTCGTTTCCTTGGGTAAAGAGTAACTAAAGGGTCAAGTATTATTTAAAATAAAAATATTAATAACATTATCAAAGGAATATAGGAAATAAGCCAATAAAAAGAAGTAAAATATTTAATGCTCTCAAATCAGGGAAATAACTTCAAATTCGTATTCTAAACATAAAAATAAGCCTCTGTGCAAATTTGCAACTAATTTGGATAATATATGAATAAATAGTAAAATAGGAGAGAGAAAGTGTGTAGAATGTTCTAATTAATTTATTAAATATAAAGATAATGTCAACTTGTGAAGATAATTGCAAAATCGTGTTTCAAACCATTAAGGAGACTTAAGGGTGAAGTTACATTAATTTTAGATAAGGTTATCACTTTTTTTGAGGGAGGAAAGAGAAAATGACATATTAATTATTTCACCTATTAAACTTTCTCAAAATGAAAAACTAACTCCATATTCGGATTCTACGCGTCGAAATAAGTCAGAATATAAATTTTCATAATTTTTGAGCAACGCTTGGGCCTCCAAAATAAGAAAGAGAAAAACATTTAAAATATAATAGTTTTAATCGACTTTTGCTCAGGGATATTTCCTTGATCTAATGTGCGATCGAATGGCCTAGATTGCTTGATGGACCCGCGTCCATCAATCCGACGACACGTGGTCGTCTTCTAGCTCGGGTCGGATAAGGCAACATGCCTTGGATTTTCGTTTTCTTAAAATCGCAATAACTTGAGATTTACTCAACGATTTTCCTTGATTTTTGTTGCGTTGGTTTCCTTGCGAGATTTCGCACAGGATTATCCCAACATTTGCGAGCTTTAACGCGTATTTGAGAAACGCCCAAAGTAGCCGCCGGCCACTTTCCTTTGCTCCTATCCACATCCTAGTCTAGGGTTCCTTGCCTATAAATAACTCCACCCTCGCAACCGCAATCACCTTAGCAACCTGTTCGTACCTTCAATTTGGATTTTCGTCGACGTTTGGACCACCATCGAGCCGCCGTTTGCCCTGCTCTTGGGGCGCATATTGCTCCCTACTCGCTTCATCTCCGTCCAAATTAAAGGTACTACTGACTTCGTCTTCTCGTTCTCTTTCTTTCGAGTACCTAAGCATTCGAAATGGTCGAGAATCGTGGTTTTACCCAAACCGGCCGAGCAAGCTGCTCGCGCGCGAGCAAGGTTGAAGACGACGCGCATTTGACCGTTTTGCCCTCGCCTCTCTTCTTTTCTGGACTTCACGCACATGGGTTTTCAGTCTTTCCGCCGTCCCGCCCGACCGCTTTGCGCGGCTGGTAGCGAGCGACCACGGGTCGCGGGTCACCGCTGTCGGGCGCTCGCCACCGCTCGGCCATCCAGCTTTGCCTACGTGGCAAGCTGTGATTGGTCGAGATAAAATAATTTTTATAAATTATTTCGTTGGTCAAAAATTAAAAATAAATAGTGTTTTGAAATCAGGAAAATGAGATCTATTTAATAAAAATGTTTTTGAGTTTTGGTTTTGAGTTTTTCGAAAAGGTGTTTTTAATATCGATTTAATTAACTTAAAAATCCCTAAAATTAATCCTAAAAATCTATATTTCCAAAATATACAATATTATATGTTATTTTGATCAGGAAAACCTAACTAAGACGATTATGAGGTTTTTGAAGTCTGAATCGAGAGTTTGTACAAAAAGTTAGTAAATTAGGGCTTTCAATCTTTTAAGTGAATACATGTAATTCTAATAAATGAATTAAATGATGTATTAGGAAGTTTGGGGTTATAGTTTGTGTGAAGACTTGAAAAAGGGAACTTAGGACACCTGTGGCCAAGGTATGTGATTAGTATGTGTTTATTATGAGTCTTGCTGTACATCTACCTATCAGTTGGGAAATACTTAATCCAATACCTAGATTTCTTCTATGAGGTTTAATTTGATCTAAACCATTAAATTTTCTTGAAACCCAAAATGTCTTATTTGCCTCAAAAATCAGATATAGTATTCTCTTGTTTGGGTATTCATACCCCATTGCCATGTTGAATATCTTTTGCTTATTCTTGCCATAAATCTCTTATTAGCATGAAATTAAATGTTCTATTTAAATTTTAAGTAGTGGTACTTATGTACAACCACCCATAGAGGGAATGTATAAAATCGCCCTAGGGGAATGTTTATTATTCTCCCCATTAAAAATTTGTAGGTGATTTGGAAATGTTTATAATTCTTCCCTCACCTAAGGTTAGAGGTTCGGTAGGTGCCTCAACCCTACTTAGTTAGATAGACATATTAATAAACATGCTAAAACCTTTTACTTACTTTGTTAATGGCAAGTTCTCTTATAAAAACCTCATACTCCTTGATATCCTTTTACACCAAATACTTAGTCCAGTTTACTTGTTACATCTTTTCTTTGCCTTTGAAAGATTATTAGTGTAACACATATTTTTCTTGTTTTCCCTCTTGCTGGGTGCTTTCCCAACCACCCAGGTGTTGGAGTTGTCCAAGGAGAAGGAAGGGCTTGAAGAAAGAATCCTTGTTGTGATCGTTTGCTTGAAAAGAAGGATGGCTAGGTTGCTATAGCTAGATCCTCTATTCTATCTTATCTTTTCTTTTAGAAAGCAATGATATAATAAACTATAAAGCCATTAGAAGGCTTGATATTTCTTTCTTTCCGCTGCTATTGACATTTTATTATGTATCTGGAATCATGCTTATTTATTTGGATTATTATGCAACCATCCTCAAAAGTCTCAATTTCTGTTAAAATTGTGGATGTTTGTATTTCCTTTAAATTTTAGTAGAGTGGTGATCTCGCCTCTTTACAGCATGGTATCAGAGCCTTTAGGCGACTATTAGGGCATGCAGTTGAGGCAAGGGTGTCTAGAAAGGATCAGGGCATGGGGGCTGGCAATATTTTCCTCCGACCCACTAGCTTGGCATACGGGGACTCCCGTGCCCATATGATCCGGCCTGGCCTGCGCCGATACGAACTGCCTGAAGTAGTATGCTTTTAGGCAATAACATTCTAGTTGTCCTTTTCGCATCTCTATTTCTTTTCCCTCTCATCTATGATTCATTACTCCTGAAAATTTAATATGATAACCCTAATTTCAGGAGAGGTGACATGTTTGACAACTCAAACCAGGAGTCCAACACTGACAACCTCGACACTCCTGCGACTCCTGCTGTTACTCAACCAACCTCTGGTGTACCTGCCTTCACACCTGAGCAAGAGCTGGCGATGTTGCAACAGCTGTTGTCCTCCACCATGATGGGACAACTCAACACCATTGTTGCGGTTGCCACCAAGCCGAGGGAGTTCACCCTCACTGATTTCATCAAGATGCAGCCACCCTACTTCAAGGGTGAGAGTGAGCCTAACATGGTGGACAAAGCTGATGACTGGGTGTTGGCCCTGGATCAGACCTTCGAGGGTATGGCTTGCCCTCCTCACCAGAAGGTTCGGTTCGCGACGTACGTGCTGGATGGACCCGCGCGTGTCTGGTGGAATGGAGTTGCCCGTACTCGAGACACCTCCTCCATGGAGTGGACTCAGTTCCTGAAGCTGTTCTGTTCTGTGAGGAATCCAAGGTTAGTCTATTCCATCCTGATGAAGGAAGAGTGTGTGTCAAGGGCAAGAAGCGAGGAGACCGACAGTTCGTCATCTCTGCCATCAAAGCTGAAAAGCTCGTCTCTCAAGGGTGTAGAGCCTTCCTAGCATCCATAGTCCTCGATGCTACACCTCCTGCCCTAGACCATGTTGTTTTGGTGAAGGACTTCCCAGATGTCTTTCCTGAGGAGTTACCCGGGTTGCCACCAAATCGCGAGGTGGAATTCTCCATCGAGCTCATACTTGGAACTTCACCGATATCGAAGCCACCTTATCGCTTAGCTCCTGCTGAACTGGCGGAGTTGAAGACACAGCTTGGAAAGCTTCTTGACATGGGTTTCATTCTCCCCAGTGTTTCCCCTTGGGGAGCCCTTGTCCTGTTCGTGAAGAAGAAAGATGGCTCTTTGCGGATGTGTATGGACTACCGCATGCTCAACCAGGTGACAGTGAAGAATCGTTATCCATTGCCACGCATCGACGACTTATTTGATCAGCTGAAGTCAGCCACAGTGTTCTCCAAGATGGATCTGCGGAGTGGCTACTACCAGATGCGGGTGAAGGATGATGATGTTCCGAAGACAGCGTTCAGAACTCGCTATGGGCATTATGAATTCTTGGTCATGCCTTTTGGTTTGACAAATGCCCCTGCTGTGTTTATGGACCTGATGAACCGAGTATTCCGCCCATACCTCACAAGTTTGTGGTGGTGTTTATTGATGACGTTTTGGTTTATTCCGAGACGTTGGAACAACATCGCGAACACTTGCGGATTGTACTCAACACATTGAGAGAAAATCAACTATATGCAAAATTCTCGAAATGTGAGTTCTGGATAAAGGAAGTGATGTTTCTTGGTCATGTGATTTCTTCCGGCCATATAGCTGTTGATCCTGCAAAGGTAGAAGCTGTGACAAAGTGGAATGCTCCGAGAAACCCGTCTGAAATCCGTAGTTTCCTTGGTCTAGCTGGTTACTATCGGAAGTTTATCAAAGGGTTTTCTGAGTTGGCTTTACCTTTGACCAAGCTGACTCGGAAGGAAGTCAAGTTCTCATGGACCCCTGAGTGTGAGGACAGTTTTCAGAAGTTGAAGATGAGTCTGACTTCTGCTCTAGTGCTTGCTTTTCCTGTAGAGGGCATACCCTATGTCATCTACACTGATGCGTCCCGACAAGGCTTAGGGTGTGTTCTGATGCAAGACGGAAAGGTGATCGCCTATGCTTATCGACAGTTGAAACCTAATGAAGCTAATTGGCCTACGTATGATTTAGAGCTGGCTGCCATAGTTCATGCTTTGAAGATCTGGCGACACTACCTCTATGGAGAAAGGTTTGAAGTCTTTTCTGATCACAAGAGTCTGAGATATCTGTTGACTCAGAAGGATCGGAACTTGCGACAACGTAGGTGGATGGAATATCTTAAAGATTACAATTTCACCATCACCTATCATCCTGGTAAAGCAAATGTTGTAGCTGATGCTTTAAGTCGCAAGAAGGATGCTGTTTGTGCTGCTCTGAGATGTTCTGTGTGGGAAAATCTTGAGCTTGTGGCCAGTTGGAGACCTCAACCTGTCGATTCAATAGATGAAGATAAGTTGTGTGTTCGTATGGCCAGTCTGACCGTTACACCAACTTGGATATCAGAAGTTGTGTCTGTACAGTTGGAGAGTTCAGAGCTTGAAGAGTTGAAAGCTTTATCTGAGAAACCGCAATCTGACTTCTCTGTCGGAGTGGATGGTGCTATCTGCTTTAGACAAAGGTTGTGGATACCTGATGTTGGTGATCTGAGACAGAAGCATCTGAGTGAAGCTCATGGTTCCAGGTACACTATTCACCCTGGCACAACCAAGATGTACAAGGACCTACAGCGAAGTTTCTGGTGGAAGAATATGAAGAATGATATAGCTCTGTTTGTGGCAAAGTGCTTGACATGTCAGCAAGTCAAGATTGAACATCAACGACCTGGTGGTCTTCTTCATCCTCTTGAGATTCCAGAATGGAAGTGGGAGAAGATCACAATGGACTTTGTTACTGGTTTTCCTAAGTCCAAGAGAGGTTATGATGCTGTTTGGGTGGTGATTGATCGGCTTACTAAATCTGCTCATTTCTTTCCTTTCAAAACCACGTATAAAGTTGCTGAGATGGCTCAGTTGTATGTGGAGTGGATAGTTCGTCTGCATGGTGTCCCTGCTGTGATAGTTTCTGATAGAGACCCGAAATTTACTTCTCGTTTGTGGGGTCAGATTCAGGAAGAGATGGGTACTGATCTGCGTTTCAGCACTGCCTACCATCCACAAACTGATGGTCAGTCCGAGAGAACAGTTCAGATTCTGGAGGACTTGCTTCGTGCTTGTGTGATGGATTGGAGTGGTGCTTGGGATCGATATTTACCATTAGCAGAGTTTGCTTATAACAATAGCTACCAAGCCAGTATTGGTATGCCACCTTTTGAAGCTCTCTATGGTAGACCTTGTCGTTCACCTTTGCACTGGGATGATGTTGGTGAACGTTCCTTAGTGAAGTCTGATGACATGCAGATGATGCTTGAGAAGATACAGTTGATAAAGAAACGGATGAAACTGCTCAAGACAGACAGAAGATGTATGCTGATAAGAAGAGGTCTGATGTAAGCTTCTTAGTGGGTGACTATGCTTTTCTAAAGATCAAGCCTATACGTTCTATTGCAAGATCTAAAATAAAAGGCAAGTTGAGTCCTCGCTATGTTGGACCATTTGAGATCTTAGATAAAGTGGGAGATTGTGCATATCGTCTAGCTTTGCCTCCTTCTTATGATAAGATTCACAATGTATTCCATGTTTCTGTGCTGAGGAAGTATATTAAGGATCCGTCTCATGTGCTCACCATCGAACCTGTGGAGATTAATGAGAATCTGACTTATGAAGAACTACATGTGAAGATCCTTGACTCCTGAGTAAAGCAGCTGAAGAATAAGGAGATAGAGTTAGTGAAGGTTTTGTGGAGGTATCATGGTTTAGAAGAAACCACTTGGGAGTTGAGAGATGAGATGTTACGTACTCACCCTTCCCTCTTTGTATGAGATTTCGGGGACGAAATCCTTTTTAAGGGGTGGAGTGCTGTAACATACTAAAATTTCCTTTGTGCCTCTTTGTACTCTTTTCTATAAATCTTTGACCTTCATTTTCGTTCCTTTTGTCCTTGGTCTTGATTTAAAAGAAATTAAGATGGTTATTGGTTAAATATTTCCCATATGTTCTTATTTCAAGGTTTCATGTACAAAAGACTCAATTAAAATTAGACAAGGGGTTTAATATGCAATTTCACCTTAAGAAATAAAAAGGGGATACAATAATTCGTCCTAGAATCTTCTAGTGTTTCCTAGAATATAAGAAATAAGAAGAAAATCCGAATTTTATAAAAGAAAGAAGATAAATATAATAAGTAAAGGAAATATGAGAAAATATGAGTAAAGGAGATAATTACAAAGATTGTGTAACAAATAAGATAATCTAAAACCATCATGATAATTTGATAGTTTAATTCGTTTCCTTGGGTAAAGAGTAACTAAAGGGTCAAGTATTATTTAAAATAAAAATATTAATAACATTATCAAAGGAATATAGGAAATAAGCCAATAAAAAGAAGTAAAATATTTAATGCTCTCAAATCAGGGAAATAACTTCAAATTCGTATTCTAAACATAAAAATAAGCCTCTGTGCAAATTTGCAACTAATTTGGATAATATATGAATAAATAGTAAAATAGGAGAGAGAAAGTGTGTAGAATGTTCTAATTAATTTAATAAATATAAAGATAATGTAAACTTGTGAAGATAATTGCAAAATCGTGTTTCAAACCATTAAGGAGACTTAAGGGTGAAGTTACATTAATTTTAGATAAGGTTATCACTTCTTTTGAGGGAGGAAAGAGAAAATGACATATTAATTATTTCGCCTATTAAACTTTCTCAAAATGAAAAACTAACTCCATATTCAGATTCTACGCGTCGAAATAAGTCAGAATATAAATGTTCATAATTTTTGGGCAACGTTTGAGCCTCCAAAATAAGAAAGAGAAAAACATTTAAAATATAATAGTTTTAATCGACTTTTGCTCAAGGATATTTCCCTGATCTAATGTGCGATCGAACGGCCCGGATTGCTTGATGGACCCGCGTCCATCAATCCGACGGCACGTGGTCGTCTTCTAGCTCGGGTCGGATAAGGCAACAAGCCTTGGATTTTCGTTTTCTTAAAATCGCAATAACTTGAGATTTACTCAACGATTTTCCTTGATTTTTGTTGCATTGGTTTCCTTGCGAGATTTCGCACAGGATTATCCCAACATTTGCGAGCTTTAATGCGTATTTGAGAAACGCCCAAAGTAGCCGCCGGCCACTTTCCTTTGCTCCTATCCACATCCTAGTCTAGGGTTCCTTGCCTATAAATAACTCCACCCTCGCAACCGCAATCACCTTAGCAACATGTTCGTACCTTCAATTTGGATTTTCGTCGACGTTTGGACCACCATCGAGCTGCCGTTTGCCCTGCTCTTGCGGCGCATATTGCTCCCTACTCGCTTCATCTCCGTCCAAATTAAAGGTACTACTGACTTCGTCTTCTCGTTCTCTTTCTTTAGAGTACCTAAGCGTTCGAATTGGTTGAGAATCGTGGTTTTGCCCAAACCGGCCGAGCAAGCTGCTCGCGCGCGACCAAGGTTGAAGACGACGCACATTTGACCGTTTTTCCCTCGCCTCTCTTCTTTTCTGGACTTCACGCGCATGGGTTTTCGGTCTTTCCGCCGACCCGCCCAACCACTTTGCGCGGCTGGTAGCGAGCGACCACGGGTCGCGGGTCGCCGCTGCCGGGCGCTCGCCGTCGCTCGGCCATCCAGCTTTGCCTACGTGGCAAGCTGTGATTGGTCGAGATAAAATAATTTTTATAAATTATTTTGTTGGTCAAAAATTAAAAATAAATAGTGTTTTGAAATCAGGAAAACGAGATCTATTTAATAAAAATGTTTTTGAGTTTTGGTTTTGAGTTTTTCAAAAAGGTGTTTTTAATATCGATTTAATTAACTTAAAAATCCCTAAAATTAATCCTAAAAATATATATTTCCAAAATATACAATATTATATGTTATTTTGATCAAGAAAATCTAACTAAGACGATTATGAGGTTTTTGAAGTCTGAATCGAGAGTTTGTACAAAAAGTTAGTAAATTAGGGCTTTCAATCTTCTAAGTGAATACATGTAATTCTAATAAATGAATTAAATGATGTATTAGGAAGTTTGGGGTTATAGTTCGTGTGAAGACTTGAAAAAGGGAACTTAGGACACCTGTGGCCAAGGTATGTGATTTGTATGTGTTTATTATGAGTCTTGTTGTACATCTACCTATCAGTTGGGAAATACTTAATCCAATACCTAGATTTCTTCTATGAGGTTTAATTTGATCTAAACCATTAAATTTTCTTGAAACCCAAAATGTCTTATTTGCCTCAAAAATCATATATAGTATTCTCTTGTTTGGGTATTCATACCCCATTGCCATGTTGAATATATTTTGCTTATTCTTGCCATAAATCTCTTATTAGCATGAAATTAAATGTTCTATTTAAATTTGAAGTAGTGGTACTTATGTGCAACCACCCATAGAGGGCATGTATAAAATCGCCCTAGGGGAATGTTTATTATTCTCCCCATTAAAAATTTGTAGGTGATTTGGAAATGTTTATAATTCTTCCCTCACCTAAGGTTAGAGGTTCGGTAGGTGCCTCAACCCTACTTAGTTAGATAGACATATTAATAAACATGCTAAAACCTTTTACTTACTTTGTTAATGGCAAGTTCTCTTATAAAAACCTCATACTCCTTGATATCCTTTTACACCAAATACTTAGTCCAGTTTACTTGTTACATCTTTTCTTTGCCTTTGAAAGATTATTAGTGTAACACATATTTTTCTTGTTTTCCCTCTTGCTGGGTGCTTTCCCAACCACCCAGGTGTTGGAGCTGTCCAAGGAGAAGGAAGGGCTTGAAGAAAGAATCCTTGCTGTGATCGTTTTCTTGAGAAGAAGGATGGCTAGGTTGCTATAGCTAGATCCTCTATTCTATCTTATCTTTTCTTTTAGAAAGAAATGATGTAATAAACTATAAAGCCATTAGAAGGCTTGATATTTCTTTCTTTCTGCTGCTATTGACATTTTATTATGTATCTGGAATCATGCTTATTTATTTGGATTATTATGCAACCATCCTCAAAAGTCTCAATTTCTGTTAAAATTGTGGATGTTTGTATTTCCTTTAAATTTTAGTAGAGAGGTGATCTCGCCTCTTTACATGTATTGTGTCCTAAAGCTGACTAATTCAAACACTTCCTCAGAAGGTGTTGTAGAAGGATGTTGCAACTCAAACTTTTATAAACATGACCTTCATTTTCATTTAACACTAGAGATTGAAACCCAGAAAATTTATAACTCCACAATTACACTAGATAGATGTGGATCCTACTTACATAACTAAAAATAAGGCAAACTAATTAACTAAAATAGCAAAATGAAATGGAAATAAAAATAGAAAATAAGATAAAACTAGGATAGAATGCTATTACAGCACCCCCAAGCTTGAATATGATTATGTCCGCATAGTCAATATTCTCACCCAAGAGGTGGAACAGTGGTACCATGGATCATAACAGTGGAGGTGGCATGTTTGGGTCATGGGGAGGGAACATCCCCTGAAATGATAGATTAGATGGAGGCATCAACGACGGCTGTGGATACTCTCCAAAGTAGCCATTGTTCCAATAGTTGTCATAGAACGGTTGTTGGTACATCTCAATCCTCTGCAAGTGTGTATGAATGTTCTCCTGGTTGTCTAGGAAAAGGTGTTCATTCTCAAAGATGGCCTGCTGGTTCTCGTATAGATGTCCCTGAATGTCCCACACACCGGCTAGGGCCTCCTGGTGTTGCTGCTGCCCAGTCTGTATCTGCTACAACATCCCGTACATTCCCTACATGTTGTACGAGTCCATCTCCTCCTGAGAAGGGGCGGGTCTGAGGATGTCAAGGCTGAATAAGTGTGGGCCCGCTTGTGTGGGACTGATCGCCGTGTGATGGGGATGGTGGGCTCCACCTCCTCATCCTCATCATTATTTTTGTTGTTGTCCTTGCCTCCCTGTTGTGTTCTCGCCTGGTCTTCTTCCTCACCTTCATTGCGTGGACACCTGAGGTAATCCACCCCACAAAGGTTGAAGATAGGGTTAGGGAGGGTGTGCTCCCTGAAAACACCTCCCCGGTTGCAATGCACATAGATGACCCCATGATTTCTCTACAATAGGTGTGCCTTGCGGAAGTGCAGGAGGTCCAACTTGGACATGTCCTCCAAAGGCTTGAGCGTGGACAAATCCAAGTTTAGATGAAGTTCAATGGGGGTGATAAGGCCCCCAAATAGAATCATACCTTTCCTCTTCACATTATGTCTCACTAGATAACATGTGAAGTAGCATAAATGACCCAAAATTCACCATCCCCCCGCCCAATAGTCAGTAAAGGAAATAAAGATCAGTCTGTTGGACTTTACCTTGCTCTTGACCTGAACGGGCGAAGATGGTGTTGACATAGAACCAGTGTAGTATCTGAGCAAATGGGTGTTCAATGTCAGACACCGAACATATGTGCTAGTTGATATGGTAACAAACCGACATCTGTCAGTTGCTTTGATGTTAAATCATAGTCAAAATCAGATGGTGCAGTGCGTTCTAGTACTTTAGGCCAGTCGAAGATATCGTTGAAAGCATGCAGTGTGAGGGAATAAGTGGTGTTGAAAAGGCAAAAGTTGACCCTGCATTCACTCCACTCTCTTCCTACCATCTTCTCGGGGGCAACAATAACATCCAGAGACACCAAGAATTCCAGGATAAGAGCCAGATAAGTCTTCCAGTCATTGAAGAAAGGATTGTCTCCCTCCAGTTCCTACTACTGACACACCCAGTGCATGTTGTCCATAAAGCCAGTCATCTCAAGTAGATTGCAATCACCATATCGCGTTGGTGTCACCTGCCTGGTCTGGAGTTCCTCGTACATCCTCCTGGTTTCTGCATTCTGGTGTTGGATGCGAGATGGTCTGGGAACCATGGTGAAGAATAAGAGTGAGGATAGAAGAATAGAGCTTTAAGAAGTCCGCTGGCACCTGTGGTAACTGTGCTCTGGAAGATAGGAGAGGTGGATGCCTGAGGATGTGAATGAAAGTGACTCCACTTCCTCCCTTTTTATAGTTGTTTGTGAAGTTGTTGATACTATCGACACAAGAGTCAGTGGTACCGAGTTGCGGAGCACAATCCATGGTCGGTGCTTGTGACGCTTACGATTGGCTGACGTGATTTGTGCGGATCGCCTTTCGTCAGTGGTACCGACGACACCGTTAGTAGTACCAACTTATGCCTTAAATTGGTGCTACCGACCGCTCGATCATATAATATGTTGGATTGTGACCACTTGGATGGTTGACGTGGTGAGTCAGTCATACTGACTTCCTTAGTCGGTGCTACTGAGATTTTTTTGCATTTATGTCGGTGCTCGTGAAAAGTGGACTCAGGTTTCCGAGCCTGGGAGTGCCCAAACATTGGTATCACCGACGGGAAATGTCATTGGTACCGAGTCCTTATTAGTTAAACTGTGTGACATCTCCATAGACTTGGTGGTACCGAAATTGCTGGTCAGTGCCACCGAGTTGGCACTGCCAGTTTGCGAACAATGTTGATGCTATCTCGGTACCACTGACTGATTGACTCGGTGGTACCGACATGCTTTATCCTGCACACTTCATAAAGAACAGATCAAGGTATCTTTATTACTAAAAATCAAATTAAAAGTACATCTAAACATGAAAATTAAATCTAAGAGATGCGATAAATATTGGGTTGCCTCCCAACAAGCATCATTGTTTAACGTCCTAGACTAGACGGTCCTTAGAGCATAAAACTAAGGAATGGTGCAAAGTTGCACCTCCTCTAACTTTGGCTCTACCTCCCATCCAAAATAATGCTTGAGCCCTTGGCCATTAATAAGGAATGACCTACTCCCATCTATAATGGTCACATCACCATGGGGGTGAACTTTCTCAATAACAAATAGTCCACTCCACTTGGACCTCAGCTTCCCTGGATGTAGTCTAAGCCTAGAATTAAAGAGGAGGACCTTCTACCCAAGAAGAAACACCCTATTAAGAATGTTCCTATCATGAATTTTCTTTGTCTTCTACTTATATATCCTAGAGCTTTCATAAGCATTCATCCTTAACTCATCTAATTCATTTAATTCTAGAAATCTCTTCTTACCTTCTTCATCTAAATTGAAGTTTAGTTTCTTCATAGCCCATCTGGCTTTATGTTCTAATTCTACATGTAAATGTCATGTACGACCATAGATCAGCCTAAAAGGTGTGGTACCTATTGGAGATTTATAAGTTGTTCTATAGACCCAGAGTGCATCATTAAGCACATAACTCCAGTTCATCCTATTGGTTGAGACTATTCTCTCTAAGATCTGCTTAAATTCCCTATTTGAAACCTCAACCTGACCTTGGGTTTGTGGGTGATATGGGGTACCCACATGGTGTTTCACCCCGTACTTGCTAAAGAGAGCTCCAAACTACCTATTAGTGAAGTGTGAGCCACCATTACTAATGATTAGGTGAGGGACACCAAACCTACAAAAAATGTAATCCTTTACAAATTTGCACACCACTTGCACATCGTTGGTGCGGGTTGGAATTGCTTCCACCCACTTAGACACATAGCCAACTGAAAGAAGAATGTACATGTACAAATTGGATGACAAAAACGAACCCATAAAGTTGATACCCCAAAGATCAAAAACTTCAACCTCCTGAAATACATTTAGGGGCATCTGACGTCTCTTTGAAATTGTACTTGCACGTTTACAAGCATCACAATGACAAACATAATTATGTGCATCTTTAAACAAAGTGGGTCAATAGAACCCACTCTCCAGGACTTTGGCTTCCATCTTGGAGCTAGCATGCTGCCCACCCGTGGGTAGAGAGTGACAATTTGATAGAATGCTATCTACTTCACACTCGAGAACACACCTTCTAAACATACCATCCCTGCATTGCTTGAGAAGAATTGGTTCATCCCAGATATAAAATCTTAAAGAATGAAAAAACCATTTTTTCTCCTGGTAACCCCAATCTGCTGGTATCTCCTTACAAGCCAAATAATTCACAATATCTGCAAGCCATGGGTCATTAGATTGAACAACAAACAATTTCTCATTTAGAAACTCCTCAACAATGAGGATAGCTTTGTCTCTCTCATTTGACCTCTCCAACCTAGAAAGGTGATCATCCACTACATTCTCCACACCTTCTTTGTGTTTAATCTCAATATCAAATTCCTGTAACAAAAGAGTCCACCTAATAAGTCTAGGTTTTGCATCCTTCTTCTGCAAAAAATACTTTATAGCGGCATGGTCTATCCAGACTATCACCTTAGCCCCTACTAGGTATTGTCAGAATTTTTCAAAGGCAAACACTACTGCTAATAACTCCTTTTCAGTAGTGGTGTAGTTCATTTGTGCATCATTTAAAGTTTTAGATGCATAATAGATAACAATGGGAGTTTTATCATGGCGTTGACCCAACATCGCTCCCACTACAAAATCAGATGCGTCACACATCAGTTCAAATGGGAGGCTCCAATCCAGAGACTACACAATCGACACATAAATCAATTTTTCTTTAAGTGTTTCAAAATCTTTTACACATCTTTCATCAAAAGCAAAATCAGTGTCTTTTTTTAAAAGCTCAGACAAAGGCTTGGAAATTTTTGAAAAGTCTTTTATGAATCGGAGATAAAATCCTGCATGTCCTAAGAAACTCCTGACTCCTTTCATCGATGTTAGTGGAGGTAGTGAGGAAATAACCTCAATATTGACTGGATCAACTTCCATGCCCTTGTTGGACACCTTGTGTCCATGAACTATTCCTTCACTCACCATCATATGACACTTTTCCCAGTCAAGAACCAGGTGAGTGTCCTTACATCTTTGTAACACCCTATCCAAATTATGCAAATAGTCACTGAACGACTCCCCATAAATTGAAAAGTCATCCATGAAAACCTCAAAGCACCTCTCCACCATATCAGAAAAAATGGCGAGCATACACCTTTGAAATTTGGCTGGAGCGTTACATAAACCAAGAGGCATTCGACGATAAGAAAAAGTACCATAAGGGTAGGTGAAAGTGGATTTCTCCTAATCCTTAGGCTCTATAGAAATCCAATTGTAGTCGGAATACCTGTCGAGAAAACAAAAGTGAGATCGACCAGATAAATGTTCCATGATTTGGTCAATAAAGGGTAGGGGAAAATGGTCCTTCAAAGTGGTTGCATTCAACCTGCGGTAGTCAATACAAACACACCACCCTATCACAAGTATGGTGGAATTGTTTTCATTGGCTACACTTGTGGTAACTTTAATCCCCTCTTTCTTTGGAACTACCTGTGTAGGACTCATCGACATAGAGTGAGATATTGCATAAATTATACCTGAGGATAAGAGCTTGATGACCTCCTTCCTGACCACCTCAGTCATGATCAGGTTGAGACGCCACTGAGGTTGAACAATTGTCTTTTCTCCCCCTTCAAGATGGATCTTATGTTGGCATAAGGCTGACAAGATCCCTTTTATATTTGCTACAGACCAACCAAATGCAGCTCGATGGTACTTCAACATAGTGAGAAGTTGCTTCTCCTTGTCATCACTAAGAAACAATGAGATGATCACATGTAGCTTTTCATCTGCAGTAAGGAACACATACTTTAAATGTAGAGGTAGCAACTTCAGTTCCAGGTCTGGTGGGTTCAAAAGAGATGGGACCAAAGGAGAAGGTGGTGGTCCCAGATATTCAAAGCACCCTGCATAATAGCAAGGTAATACGTTTAACAGATAAACACTCCTCAAGATGATTGTTACATAAGCTATCATCCACTCTGTTAGTCAAGCAGGCTTCTAAAGGTAACTGTGGAGATGACCCTATCATAGAATCAACCTTTATTTCTTCTTTTGCAGCTTGGTCATAATCATCCATGTCATCTCCTAGATAGCACATAGTTTGAGTCAAAGAAAGTACCTTAGTGTTCTCTAAGATGTCAACAGCTGGAGTGCCTTTTCTACTCTTGTCATCACATGAGCCATATCCAAGAATGGCTTCCCCAGAAACAAAGATATTTTATTGTCTACCTACTGAAGCATGTTGCATTGTGTCTTAATTCCCATTGCTTGGGAATGCTCCGACATCTTTATTTCAAATCTATCATCTTGGATTCCCATGGTTAGGCATCCTCTGCCCATCTCAAGTATCATGTCTACAGTACCTTGGAATGGTCTCCCTAGTAGGAGTTCATTACCATGGTCGTCTTGCATCTCCATAACCACAAAATCTGTAGGAAAAATGAACTTGTCTACCTTCACTAGAACATCTTCACAAATTCCATATGGCTTCACTACATAGTTATCTGCCAACTAGATTGTCATGCTGCTCCTTCTGGTTTCTTTGAGTCCAAGCTTCTTGAAAGTAGATAGGGGCATCAAATTGGTACTTGCCCCTGAATCAAAGAAAGCTTCTCTGAATTTTGTCTTCCCAATAAAGCATGTAATATTAAAACAGTCAGGATCCTATCTTTTGGGTGGCAGTGTGCCTAAAATAAAAACACTGACTTGTTCTTTAAGCACCACCACATCAAATTCTAGGATCTTCCTCTTCTTAGTAATCATATCTTTCAAGATCTTCCCGTAAGATGGTATTTGTTCAATTACATCAATCAAAGGTATATTGACTGATAGTTTCCGAAAGCTGTCTAGAAACTTCTTGAATTGCATATCCATCTTTGTAGCCTTCAAACTATTCGGAAATGGCACTAGAATCACAGGTTCCCTCTGGTGAGGAGGAATGTATGCTCGAGTATTATTGCCTCCCGCCTCATCAGTTTGCTCCTCTGTGGTCTTCTCTTGGTTTGTAGTGTCTACTTCTTCACTTTCCACTGGCTTAGCTTGAGTTTCTGCATCTTCTATGACTGCATTGTGTGGTGCTCCATTTAATATATTTCTACCACTATGGAGTAGAATCACTTTCGCCTATTGGTTTCTGGTAGGTACATTGGTGTTTGTCAGAAAACCCTGCTGCATTGGCTGCTTCAAAGCATTCATGTGACAACCTTGATTTTTCTATCTCTTTTACTATACTTTTTATTTTTCTAACAGTGACTGACATCACTCAATATGAGTTTAGTCAAAATACCCGAGTGTGATGAAGACCCAATTTGATCATCTCGACGACGAAATTGATGATATGTTATTATATTTTGAGAAATTCGACTAAGTAGCATGCTATATCATGTCACCTTCTTACATCTAGTATTGAACCTCATTACTTTGTTGTTTTGGATTCCTATTATATATCATCATGTAGATTTTTCAATAACAAACCCAGTGCATAAAAATTGCATCAATCGGACATTTAGAGCCCAATTTATGAGTTAAAGAAGATGACTCAAATTGTACTTGTTCTAACGATTTTGCTTGACCTTTAGAACTTTTTTGGGCCCAAACACAAATCAAGGCCCAAATTCTTGCCCCTCCTTCCCATTCTGTTCTAGGGAAAATCGTAGGACTGGGAAGCACGTCCGCCGCCTTTAGCCAAATCGGGCAACAAGGGAAAGCTCTTAATTGCTTGGAGTCTAAACCCTAGTGCTTTTGATCTATTTATAAACCCCTATGGTCTAACCCTTGTCCCCCTTATCTTCTTTTTCCCCTTGTTTGCTCAAGCCATCAGCCATCTTCTCCCTTTCTTCTTCTTCCGTGCTTCTTGTTCTGTAACAGGGGAATGAAGAAGTAACTTTGAAGTCCAGAAGGTAGTCTTGGTGCCACCTCTCACATTCATCTTCGACCCATCGTGCTCCCCTCATCCCCGAGCCCTTCTCCTCCCTCACCGGCTATGCTTCTCAGGTGCAGCAGCCGCAGTTCCATGGACATACCTCATCCCCACTGTGGCATGATCCTGTGAGGGCGGGATAGCAACCGAATAGGTGCCTGGAGCTGAGGTAATCCCGCATCCCTCTTGGTTCATTTTCGGCGCCACCCAACACCACCAGGTGCCTCGACGCCGCCCCTCCTATGCCCATCTCGGGCGCCATGGCAGATCAGAAGCGGGAGGTGGCTCCCCTATTCCAGCCCCAAAACAGAGGATTGCAAGGAGGGGGAAGACGCCCACTTGGCCTTGGACCAGCAAGGCCAGACCCAACCAACAGATCCATGGTTGTCCAAGGCCCAGTATGCGTGGGAGGCCCAACTCTGAGGTAGAATCCCTCTCCTCCCAATATTTTTTGCATAAACTTCAAAAATGAATACTTTGTATTTTTCTTTGGCCAAATCCCACACATAATATATGAAAATTCATCTACTCGACGTGATCTATACTTTGGTCTTAGTCCCAGACTCTAAATCTAATGTTAGTTTTCCTGATTACCTAAAAATACTAGGTTTAGTCATGTTGAGTACTTTCAATGCACCCATATAATAAAACTTGAACCTTTAATGATCATTCATCGACCTAATCATGAAGTCAGAATCTTTAGTGCATCTTTGATCTATATGAGGTTCCTACTTTCCCTATTACTCATAAATGACCTCAATTGTACAGATGTACCTACTTTGGACTATAATGTTGAACGTTGCCTAGATTGCTAATCTTGCTTCTTAATGGACATCCACCTATTTTGGAATATATTTCTTATGACCTTATTTTGCTGATCTAAACCATCCCTTATGTTTGGCTCTTATTCGTTGATGATCTTTGACCTTGTTTACTCTATTGTGAATATTTTGACCCTAGAATGCATGTAAATGCCTCAAACCTTGATATGATCATAGAAAGTGCATGGAACGTCACAATGGCATGAAACTTGAACCACACCATCATGATGACCTCTAGATTAGCACAATATCATATAATGACCCAATAAGAAACTTGGAACCCACCTTGGCCCAAACCCTAAAATGCATCTAAATAGGATTAATGATGAGAATCTAATGCATATATGCAATCTTGTTTTTAATTAGGTTTAGCATGTGGCTAGATGGTGAAGGATAAGTTAGGTTATGAATCTCTGAATCAGGTATGGGCCTTATCTAGTTATATGACTACCATTTTCTTGCTTGAAAAAACATATATTGTATGCTTGTTTGTCTATTTTCTCAAATATTGCCATGTAGTATTGCTATGTCTTACTCGATGTTTGCCTCGTCAGTTTTATAACTTGAACACATATATAGATAGAACTCCATTATAATATTGATTGATAAAGGGTTAGCTCTTGGCTACGGCCTTGAGGTCCCTCTCGTATAAAAGGGTTAGCTAAGCTGGAGCACCCTTACAGACCCTTCTGACGGGAAGTTGGTCAAAGGCCTTAAACATGCTTGATATTGTTGATATAATGGAGTGAAATGACATAAAATATGGTTTCACATTTTTTAAACAATTAACATATTTATTCATGTTTGTTTAGTCTTGAAATCTTTTCAAAATTATGCAAAGCTTATACATATGTGTATCTTTCTGCCCCATACTCAACACCTCGTGTATTGACCCATTTCTCGTATTTTGTTTTTAGGATCAGAGATGGCTAGAAGGTTGATGGGATTGGTGAGCTATGCTAGGTGTACTTGTTGTAAGATCCAGATTTAGTGCACATGAATGACTTGTACCTTGACTATGGAAATATGTAATTGAATTCATGAATATAATGCATTTTGTATAATTTATACTTGTTGAATGTTGAGACTGTGTTGGTGCCTTTACCTTGTTATCTGTTCATGTGTGCTAAGCTTTACGCTTCCGCATTTCACCTTTGGTATACGTTTGGTTCATGGGACTGGGATTCTAGTTCTATGACAGATGATATCAGAGCATGAACAATAACTACACCAAACATTGCTCACATGAAACACAAACTAAATTCACTTTACATCTCAACCCTAGAAACTTAATAAGTTGTCCTTTGTGGATTAGGTAGACTTAGCCTCTAGGTTAGAACCTAGATGTTCTAGAACTAGGTGTAGACTTGTGTAAATTACCTCCCTTGACATGATTCATGACATGTGCTTAGGATGTCTACATAAGTGTGCACCATGTTCTTACTAGTTCTCTAGGTGTCATGATACTAGACTACCTAATGAGTGTGGTAACTCGTTTTGGTTTTGGTTTTATTCGGATGGAGTATGGTGGTTTTCATCGCATGTTTAAACATTGGAGAAAACATATTTCAAGTATTATTAGATGTACATATGAAAAATGTTACCACACGCAGAAAGGTAGTGAGTTTCCATGCAACCTAGGAGAAAGAGATGTAACATCAAGTCTAAATGAGAGAGTTTAGATGATAGTGATAGTCTCTAGAGTTGTCTAGAGCCATGATATAGGTTAGGCAAGTGAATAACCTAGAAACCTAAGATGATGATTATGATATTGATGATGATGTTGATGTTTTATAGGACCCAAGATGTTTGAGGAAGGTTAAGTATGTTTTATGATATGAGATGAGTTTGACCATGCAACCCTAGCTAAACCTAGCACCTTGTATGATACATACCACTTGGTTGATGTGCTAAACATAGCTAGTGGGTGGACATGCTTTCTTGTACCTAGTCTTGTATGTGTGGATATATGATATATGGTTCGAGACCAACACAGGCCTCAATCTCTTTACAAAGGAAGACCTCTAGCATGGGACATATGAATAGGGTGACCTGTTGATATGAGTTGACCTGTATCGGGAGAAGGTTAGAGTACCTGAACCCTAGAATATTTGAAATGTTGAATATTATGAATGATGAAATACTTGATGATGAGTCCCTAGCTAGAATACTTTTAAGTATATGAGTTGAGTGACCTAGCGTGTGGTTTCCTTGAAAATGTTGAACCCTAGTTTTCCTATTATAGATCTAACCCTAGAGAAAGAGGCAATTGAATATTTGATGCTTGCTATATAGGTGAGGGAGATGTCCCAAGAACCAAGATGATGTATATGATGTGTGATATCCATGATGAGCCTCATACTCGGGTTAGTAATTGTATGTAAAGGAATCTAGTGGTTACCCTTGTTATGGGTAGTAATTTTTATTACAAGTAGAAGTTGGTGGTTAACATGTCTTCTTGGACACATATATGTCTTAGATTGAGTGGCTAGTGATTGTGAAACTCTTTCTGATACAAGTGAGAAAGTTTCAAAACCTTGACGTTGATGATAATGTTGTTCCTTAAATGATGCTGGATACGTGAAAGAATCTCACTTGAGTTAAAATTTTGAGAAATGTGCAATAGTCACTTTGGTAAGCTAGACCTAATACAAAATCATACTATACATAAAATATGTAGCTCTGTAATCATGAACTTGATACGATGATGTATAGAGATCATAGCTTGAATAGTTAGGGGTAATGCTCCTAATCTCATACCCCGAAAGAAAAACATAACTGAGTAGAAATTTTGGGGAAAACATAAACATACATGGAATCTAGTATAATGATGAAATATGAACGTTTAATGATGACCAAATCTGGAAGTCATGATTGAGGACATGTTCGTTTGTGAATTGATGACATAGATTTCGATGATACACCTAGTTCCCACATGAAGTTATGAATACGAACCCTAATTCAAGGATATTAGGGATGGGTAAACCATGATGGCATGATGATGTCACGTTCTGAAGGAACACTAAGTGATATGTATATAATCAAGATGAGTACATCCTTGATACCCTAGTGTGCACCCCATTGTGTGGAATACCTTGAAAATCATGGGGGAATACCTAGACTTGATGGTTTTTACTCTGACTCTTGTTTATGATCCTGGATAAATTTCGAGGACGAAATTTCTTGTAAGGAGGGAAGGATGTGACAACCTCGATTTTTCTATCTCTTTTACTATACTTTTTATTTTTCTAACAGTGACTGACATCACTCAATATGAGTTTAATCAAAATACCAGAGTGTGATGAAGACCCAATTTGATCACCTCGACGACGAATTTGATGATATGTTATTCTATTTTGAGAAATTCGACCAAGTAGCATGCTATATCATGTCACCTTCTTACATCTAATATTGAACCTCATTACTTTGTTGTTTTAGATTCCTATTATATATCATCATGTAGATTTTTCAATAACAAACCCAGTGCATAAAAATTGCATCAATCGGACATTTAGAGCCCAAGTTATGAGTTAAAGAAGATGACTCAAATTGTACTTGTTCTAACGTTTTTGCTTGACCTTTAGAACCTTTTTGGGCCCAAACACAAATCGAGGCCCAACTTCTTTCCCCTCCTTCCCCTTCTGTTCTAGGGAAAATTGTAGGACTGGGAAGCACCTCTGTCACCTTTAGCCAAATCGGGCAACAAGGGAAAGCTCTTAATTGCTTGGAGTCTAAACCCTAGTGCTTTTGATCTGTTTATAAACCCCTCTGGTCTAACCCTTGTCCCCCTTGTCTTCTTTTTCCCCTTGTTTGCTCGAGCCGTCAGCCATCTTCTCCCTTTCTTCTTCTTCCGTGCTTCTTGTTCTATAACAGGGGAATGAAGCAGTAACTTTGAAGTCCAGAAGGTAGTCCTGGTGCCACCTCTCACATTCATCTTCGACCCCTCGTGCTCCCCTCATCCCCGAGCCCTTCTCCTCCCTCACCGGCTATGCTTCTCAAGTGCAACCAGCCACAATTCCATGGACATACCTCGTCCCCACCGTGGCATGGCCCTGTGAGGGCGGGATAGCAACCGAACAGGTGCCTGGAGCTGAGGTAATCCCACAGCCCTCTTGGTTCATTTCCGGCGCCGCCCAACGCCACTAGGTGCCTCGACGCCGCCCCTCCTATGCCCATCTCGGGTGCCATGACAGATCGAAAGCGGGAGGTGGCTCCCCTATTCCAGCCCCAGAACAGAGGATTGCAAGGAGGGGGAAGATGCCCGCTTGGGCTTGGACTAGCAAGTCCGGACCCAACCAAGAGATCCATGGGTGTCGAAGGCCCAGTATGCGTGGGAGGCCCAACTCTGAGGTAGAATCCCTCTCCTCCCAATAATTTTTGCATAAACTTCAAAAATGAATACTTTGTATTTTTCTTTGGCTAAATCCCACACATAATATATGAAAATTCATCTACTCGACGAGATCTACACTTTGGTTTTGGTCCCAGACTCTAAATCCAATGTTAGTTTTCCTGATTACCTAAAAATACTAGGTTTAGTCATGTTGAGTACTTTCAATGCACCCATATGATAAAACTTGAACCTTTGATGATCATTCATCGACCTAATCATGAAGTCCGAATCTTTAGTGCATCTTTGATCTATATGAGGGTCCTACTTTCCCTATTGCTCATAAATGACCTCAATTGTACATACGTACCTACTATGGACTATAATGTTGAACGTTGCCTAGATTGTTAATCTTGCTTCTTAATGGACATACACCTATTTTGGAATATGTTTCTTATGACCTTATGTTGCTGATCTAAACCATCCCTTATGCTTGGCACTTATTCATTGATGGTCTTTGACCTTGTTTACTCTATTGTGAGTCTTTTGACCCTAGAATGCATGTAAATGCCTCAAACCTTGATATGATCATAGAAAGTGCATGGAACGTCACAATGGCATGAAACTTGAACCACACCATCATGATGACCTCTAGATCAGCACAATATCATATAATGACCCAATAAGCAACTTGGAACCCACCTTGGCCAAAACCCTAAAATGCATCTAAATAGGATTAATGATGAGAATCTAATGCATATATGCAATCTTATTTTTAATCAGGTTTAGCATGTGGCTAGATGGTGAAGGATAAGTTAGGTTATGAATCTCTGAATCAGGTACGGGCCTTATCTAGTTATATGACTACCATTTTCTTGCTTGAAAAGACATATATTGTATGCTTGTTTGTCTATTTTCTCAAATATTGCCATGTAGTATTGCTATGTCTTACTCGATGTTTGCCTCGTCAGTTTTATAACTTGAACACATATATAGATAGAACTCCATTATAATATTTATTGATAAAGGGTTAGATCTTGGCTACGGCCTTGAGGTCCCTCTCTTATAAAAGGGTTAGCTAAGCTTGAGCACCCTTACGGACCCTTCCGACGGGAAGTTGGTCAAAGGCCTTAAACATGCTTGATATTGTTGATATAATGGAGAGAAATGACATAAAATATGGTTTCACATTTGTTAAACAATTAACATATTTATTCATGTTCATTTAGTCTTGAAATCTTTTCAAAATTATGCAAAGCTTATACATATATGTATCTTTCTGCCCCATACTCAACACCTCGTGTGTTGACCCATTTCTCGTATTTTGTTTTTAGGTTCAGAGATGGCTAGAAGGTTGATGGGCTTGGTGAGTGATGCTAGTGGTACTTGTTGTAAGATCCAGATTTAGTGCACATGAATGACTTGTACCTTGACTATGGAAATATGTGATTGAATTCATGAATATAATGCATTTTGTATAATTTATACTTGTTGAATGTTGAGACTGTGTTGGTGCCTTTACCTTGTTATCTGTTCATGTGTGCTAATCTTTACGCTTCTGCATTTCACCTTTGGTATACGTTTGGTTCATGGGACTGGGATTCCAGTTCCGTGACAATTCACATCTACTGCAATCTGGGAAATCTGTGTCTCAATATTGTGAATGCGTGCCCATTGATTCTGCAAGTCCCTTTGTGTCTGTGCAATCTACAGCTCATTCTGACTCACCAACTTGCCTAGCATCTACTTGATCTTATCAATCTTTTACTGTTCTGGTGTGTATTGGGCTTAACCACCAAAATGTTGTGGTCTTGGTGGCTGTTGTTGTGCTTGAGAAGGATATTGTTGGAAGTTATTGGGGTCCTTCCATGAAAACTTGGGGTCTTTCCTACATGAATAATCATTATTCCTGTAGTGACCCTGGCACACGTATTTGCACTCCTCTTTCTCTTCTTCATTAGGGCCTCTATCTGGAGCACATAGTAACTTGGCAATGAGATCGAACTTCTCATTCAAGGCATATATCACTTTATATTCACTAACACTCTTTATTGTGGCCTGTGTCTCTCTTTCTTCTCCCCAGGATTGATTCTTTGACATGTTCTTGAGGATCTCTAAGCAACTTGTGGGCTTATTGTTTAGAAAGAACCCTTCTCCTTTGCTTTCAAGAGTTGTTCACTCCCCTTTATGCAAATCATAGTAAAAGATCTTTGCCTATCCCTGCAGATCAATGCCATGATGAGGCACTTTCCTAAGCATGTTCTGGAATCTCTCCCATGCCTCAGAATATGACTCATTAGCTTGCTATCTGAAGTTGTGAATCTTCTTTACTAGATCATTAGTATTTTGTGGTGGAAAGTAGCGTTCAAAGAACACATCAATCATCTGGTCCCATGACTCTATGATCTCATCATCTAAATTATTAAACCATGACTTTGCCCCATCTGCAAGTGAGGACAAAAACAACTTGAGGTAGATTGTACTAGCTAGGATCTTGTCTATTTTTACCATGTCACAACTCTCTATGAAATTTCTGATATGTGTCACCGCATCTTCAGAAGGATGATCATGGAACACTTGGGCCTTGACTATAGCAATGAGTTCAAGCTCTATCTTGTAGCTGCCCACATTTATAGCTTGTCTTTTGATTGGCCCTTTCTGGGCCGTAGACGATGAAGCTTTTCTTTTCTCCCATATAGTTTGCTCTTCCTGTTCCTCTACTTTGTCCCCCATTTCTCTCAATTTAGTTACTACTAGTGCCTCTATTTCTTCAAACACAAGAGGATTTGGTGAAAGCATTCTGCTGAACCAGTCCACATATCTGCCCTATACTCGCTCTCCCTGCAATAACTCTACTTGCCCAAAACCTGGTGAAGATGGTTCGTCATAGTCTAGAGATCTGGTTCACACCATGCACTGGTGTACCTGAAAAAAAGAGAATGAATGTCAACTTTAAAAGAGTATATTCGAATGAAGATATATTAGGATTCGGTTTGAATAATAAAATAAAAAAAATGACCTAGAGTGGCCGATTGAAACACTCATAGTGTTAGATGTTGAAGCTTCCCCGGAAATGGCGCCAAAAGCTTGTTGTGTTGTCTACCGTATGCTAAACGCAAGTGAACGTATCACAGTAATAATGGACCTATGAGGCCCAAGTTGAACACGGACAAGCATTTCTCTAGAAACTACTACTAACTACAAATTGATCAGCTAAGACGATGATGGTTGTTTGAGTTGGGTTGAATTATTAAATTAATACTAAAGCAAAAAGATTAAATAAATTGAGTAAATAAAAAAGAGAATGAGTTCCTTAGGATGATGGTTTCACCACAGATATCACTTACAGTCTATCCTACACAATAATACCTATTATCTCAATTCCTGGATAGGGAGCCTATACCCAGAATTATTTGCTTCTACAGTGTAATTCACTATCTATACTAATGCCAATCCCACTCCCGCGGTTATTGGTTTGATTGGGTAGGTGTTTTACATCAATACTCTGGGTTTCTCCCCTCGTCTATTTGCCTCTTTTCCCAAAGGGTACAATAAATGAGTAATTTTATGTTTTCCAACCCTTAATCCCTCTCCTGAGATTATTAAGTGTCTATTAATCCATTCATGGTGATCAAGCTTAAATAGAACAAGCAACATCCATAGAATTATATCCAGTAATAAGAGATAAATTGATATTAATGCATAGAAATCAACAACAATGTATATTCAGGCAACTCTTGGGTTCTAAAGAACAAAGGTTTTTATCCTCGCATAGTTTTCATGACAAAACACACAGAAGGGAAGAAGATAAACGTAAGAAACATAGTAAAAACTAAGGTAAGCCATAGATCCTTGACTGTTCAGACGATCTCCTCCGTAGTACGTGTAGTTTACTGTCTTCCGGCGGTAGAAACGTCCTCCGTAGGTGATCAGATCACTCCAGGTGAAGCTTTTGGCCCTCAGTCCTTCTCTTCTTTCTCTCTGGTCACCGTACAATGAAAATAGCTTACCCCTTAGGTCTGGCCATCGTCCCCCTAAGTTATAGGCATGACTTCGGGTGCAAAATTTCATCCACCATTAGATTAGAAGCAAATCTGCGGATCACCTGATCAGGCAGACTCGGTGGTACCGACTTAATGTGTCGGTGGTACCAAGTCTCTTAAGTTAGGTTTTGCTATCCCAATCCTGTCAATACCATTGACAATGTCTCGATGGCACCGAGTTTTGTTGTGTCGGTGGTACCAAGTTGTGTCGATCTACCTTGTACCTAAAAACACATAAAGCATAGTAAGTGCTCGAAATGCATAAAATTCTAGTAAAAAATGATTGAAATCATATGATTTGATTCAAACAAGGATTATAGGTTAGCTATGACATTCCATGCATAATAGGTCATATAAATGTCCAAACTACACACGAAAACATGGAAAATGAGCCTATAAAAGCAGCTAAAATCACATGCATCAGTATACATCCCAACTTCATGAAAAATGAAGGACACAAGCCCTCAACAGATCCTCTAAGGTTTGAATGGTCTTTTCAGGATGACCATCTGTATGTGAGTGAAAAGAGGTGGTAAACTTCAACTGTGTACCCAAAGTGGTGTGTAGTTCCCAAAAGTGACTCATGAACTGAGGACCTCTATCTGACATAATAGTAGTTGGAACATCATGCAAATGCACTATCTCATCAATATACACTTGGGCAAGCTGTTGGGTTTTAGAGAAGGCAGAGAAGCAGCGGAAACAAAAAATTTCTCCCCAAAACCCAGAACAAAAGGAATCGTGTCAACGTCTATACAATAGGAAAGATGGTTTGTGAAATCATACCTTATCCCGAGGCTTGCTCATCGACAGTACCTCGCGCCTTGCGCGGTCTTCACCTCCAGTCTTGGATGGTGTATGTGCAGCTCCTGGTCACACCGGGACTGAAGACTCCCGGTCTCACTGGGACTATCGAGATTGACAGTTGTCCTCTGAGTGACAGAGGTCTCCCGCCTCTACAGTCGTCCACACGGACTGCCTGGAACTCCGATCTCCTTGTCCCACAAGGAATCAGAAGGAGTCACACCCTCCTGTTGGCGTACTAGTTGCCAACACACTCTCCTACCACCAGTCACTTTCTACAGTTGTCTTTCCCTTGTTGTGCCTCCCTTTTCGGGTAGCACTTGCTTGGGCTCTCTCTTGGTTACCAAAACCAGAGAGAACGAAAACTTCACAGAGCAACTGGTTGTACTGGGTTGTACTTTGAGAATCCCCCAATACCCCTATATATAGGAGGTTCATGGGATAGGGTTCTCTATCCCAGGCAATGCGGGACTAAAGTAGGAGTAGAAGGGTTTGATATTTTCCACAAAAACAACCAACTTGCAACCTGCACCGATCGTTTCATAACTGAAACGGTCGGTTGGGGATCTGAGCCGTTCGGTTGACACCTTAACCGATCAGTTGGGACCCATGAACCGGTCGGTTCGTGGTCCTGATCAGTTCCCGATTGACTTTCCTTCTTTTGTTTCCAATTGGTATCGAATACCAATCCTTGTTCCAATCAAATTGGGCAAGTGAAACGAAAAGACATTTCTCACCAATCTTACTTTCCCAACTTGCCCGGTTGCAACAGTTGAACCGATCGTTTCAACACTTGACGCAATCGTTCACCCTATCCATGAGCTGATCGACTCACCAGTTGAGTCGATCGGTTCACCAAGCTCAGTCGATCGGTTCATCACATGAGACGATTGGTTGGGAGTACAGATTGTGCAGAATTAGTCAATTGCGGTTTCAATCAATCTGATACTCTAATCAATCAATCCAACACCTTGAACACTATGATATTGAGCTATTGATTAATTGAGTGTTTAATTGAACTACTAAAATCCTTTAGTAATCAATCTAAAGATGTTTGTGGACAAGCTCCTCTTCCAGGTTAAATCCTATGTGTGTGACCCTGCAGGTCCATTTCACATTGGCAGTGAAAGTCCATAACACTTATGACTTCACAAGCAAAGAGCGGTGCCTAGTCATACATCAGTGCTACCCAAGTGAAATAGAAAGTTGAAGAACAACTTTCAATCCTACAATCCGTGAATGGTGTTACAGTGAATGTATAATTCCTTTGTCACTGATATCCTGAATGAACTCGAGGCATGGAACAGTCATCCTATCAACATTCATTCATTTCCTTGATCTCAGAGCAGACTGGGTGAGATGTGTGTGACATCAATATCACATATTGATTCACATGTGCATGTGCATGCCTTTCTCAATCCTACTCATCAAGTGGCCAAGGACATCAAACTCCCTCAGGAGGGACAAATCCCATATCTATCACTCACCCCTCAAAATCCCCATGTGTCAAAGCCACCCAATCATCACCTTTATAACAACCCACGTTTCAGGACTACGTTTGATGATGTCAAAGTGTACCCAACGACATGTGTTGAGTGTAGTGATTTCAGGTCTAAGAATCACACTCACCACCATCATTGTGAGAGATGACTGTGACTACCAAGTCATGGTTCCATGTGTCACTCTCATGGTGGGTCTGTCCGGTACCTTGTTCTCTAACAAGTACCTATGTGCTTGGTTTGATATCACTATATCATGACTAATGAGATTCTGTCATCAACCAACACACAATCTAGTCTTTAGTGTTATGGATGTCTATGCTTATTTCCACAATAACAACTAACTAGGGACCAAACAAGAATGTATACTCTTGACATCCGCATGATCTCATCATTTAGGTCCTTAACCTAAAAGCATACGTCATTGAGTAAAATCATTCTTTAGACATCTATCATGTTACACAATCATCTCAGAAACAGTTTAAACATATAGATCGGAAATTGCCTTTATTATTATTCAAATCATTTAAAAAGTATCCCATTACAATCATCAGATGACTTGCTCTATGGGCATACATACAAACACAAGATTCTCTACTGTTAATGTTGTCTTTACGAGAAGAAAATGTGCTGACTTGGTTAACCTATCAATGATCATCCAAATGGAATTATAACCTTTGGTTGTCCTAGGCAGACCAACCACAAAGTTCATAGTTACATGATCCCATTTCCACTGAGGTATAAGAAATGGATGCAACATCCATATAGGCTTCTAATGCTCATCTTTGATTTGTTGACATACTGCACATCTTGCAACAAACTCAACTACATCTTTCTTCAAGCCTGGCCACAAATACATATCTTTTAAATTGTGGTACATCTTGGTACTACATGGATGCATAGCATATATGGACGAATGAGCCTTCTCCAACTCCATCTTCCTTAGGTTACTAGCATCAGGAACCACTATCCTATCATGATAACAAACTGTCCCATCATCTAACTAGTGAAAACCATCACGCTTCTCACTGCCAAACTCTAATTTAATCTATTACATCAAAATATATGTCTATTGAGCTTTTCTGATCGGCCAACAAGGAAACCTCCATCCTGACATTCATTTGACACAAGGAAACCAACATGTCTCACTTGTGGCACACCAAACAAATCAACTGGCCTTTATCCATGGATGAGGATAAAGACTTCCTTCTCAATGTGTCTTCCATGACGTTTGCCTTTCGTAGATGATAATCAATCATAAAATTGTAGTCTTTGATCAACTCCATCCAACGACATTGCCTCATATTCAACTCCTATTATGAAAAGATGTACTTCAAGTTCTTGTGATCTATGAAGAACTGACACTTCTCCCCATACATATAGTGCCTCCAAATCTTCAAAGCATAAACTACTGCTGCTAAATCCAGATCATGGGTCAGGTAATTCTTCTTGTGCTTCTTAAGCTGTCAGGAAGGAAAAGAAATCACTTGTTTGTCTTGCATCAACACACAACCCAGACCATTCTTGGACGCATCACAAAAGACGATGTATCTCTTTCCTTGCTCAGGTAAGACCAGAACTGGTGCACTTGTCAAATTCTCCTTCAACATCTAAAAAGCACATTGACATCTGTCATCCCTAACGAATGACACATCTTTCCTCGTCAACTTAATTAGGGGTAAGGTGATAGCACTAAAGTCCTTGATGAACCTCCTATAATAGCCTACAAAACCTAGAAATTTGTGCACTTCTGTCGGTATCTTAGGATTATCCCACTTTGTCACCGACTCCACTTTCTTAGGATCCATGTGTACTCCTTCGAGAGATATAACATACTCCAAGAAAGCTACCTTCTTCAACCAGAACTCACACTTGCTAAACTTAGAGTTGGTGTTGTATCAGCACGGTCAATGTTTGATGAAGATGTTATTCATGTTGTTGGCTATCGTGACTATATATCAAGATGTCATCTATAAAGGCCACCACAAACAGATCAAGGAATGGTCAAAACACTCTGCTCATTAGGTCCATGAATGCGACTAGTGCATTGGTTAGCCCAATTGCCATAAACACGAACTTGTAGTGACCATACCTTGTCCTAAAGGTAGACTTAGGTATGTCATCCACCTTGATCCTCAACTGGTGATATCCTGGCCTCAAATCTATCTTTGAGAACATTGTCACGCCACACAACCGGTCAAATAGATCATCTATCCTTGACAAGGGATACTTATTTCTTTATTGTAACCTTGTTCAATTGTATGTAATCTATGCACAACCTCATAGATTCATCCTTGTTCTTCATGAACAACACTAGAGCACCCCACAATGATGTACTCGGCCTGATGAAACCTTTGTCAAGAAATTCTTACAACTGTCTCTTCAACTCTTCCATCTCTGTTGGAGCCATCCTAAATGGTGTTTGAGCTATCAAGTGCATTCTGGGGATCATATTGACCTCAAAATCAATCTCTCGAGGTGGGGGAACACCTAGAAACTCTTCAGGAAACACATCCTCAAACTCCCTAACAAGTAGCGCCTCATGAATACTAGGACTCCTTGCCTCAATATCCATTACGAGTGCCAAAAACGCCTTGCAACCATGTCTCAAAATCTTCCTTGCTACCATAGATGATACAAAACATGTCAGAAGAATCTTCCTATCTCCTTGAAAGATCCATGTCTCTCTACCATCCACAAACGTCACTTTCTTTAAACTATAGTCCAAGACCATGCTATACTTCTCCAAGGATCACATCAAATATATGCATGTCAAGTGGTATGAGATCCAAATGAATGTTGTGTCCCAAAAAAGAGAGAACATGGGAAGGACACACATCCTACAACACTACAGAACCAACCAATGGGGTTTCTAGAAACAAACTATTTTTCTTATAAATACCAGGCAAAGGACAACTACTAAGCACTTCTCATGCGATAAAAGAGTGTGTTTCACCCAGATCAACCAAAATAGATACAGAGAAAGAAGAAGACAAATCAGAATGAAATAAATCCATCTGACCTACCACCATTAGTGGATTGAACACTACCTTTGGCTGACTCAGCATAGAATTTAGCCATTGCCTATTGTCACCCCCATCCTCTAATTCCATGGGCAGACGATCTAGTTTGTGATGCTTGGCCATGCCCTCATCCTCTTGTGCTATTGTTCTGTTGTCTCTGTGAGCCCTGCTAGCTCTGCCTTGGTTGTCAGGTCACTTCATCATCTCTAAATGGACATAATGGTTTGGTATTTCCAACTTGTCCACACTTATAACACGTCCTATTCTCGTACCAAGGCCTGGGAGGTCTTGTCACTAATGATGATGCAACACTCTAGGATCCTGTGGGTGGAAAACTATGGCCTTTGCCCTTACTTGGTGACCACTATGTCGAAGCACTAAACTTCTGCGATGTTGGTGGTGCAGAAAACCTCAGCTTCTTAAAGCCTCCTGACGAATGCCCCTAAAACTGTGTAGACCTCTTCTTAGTACTTACCTCTCTCTTCTCTTTCATAGATTGTTCTATCCTTCAAATAGACTCCACAAACAAAGCAAACCTCTCTTAATTCTCTAAGGCAGTAGTTGGGATAGACAACTTAGTGTTCAACCCCTTCTCAAAATGATGAATCTTCTCATCCTCCGTGGCATCCATGTGAGGTAGAACCTCAACAACTCCATAATCCTTGCTTCATACTCGTTGATCGTCATGGATCCCTGTCAAATCCTCTCGAACTAGATGATCTTCTCATCAAGATACATCGGAGGAAAGTACTGACTAACGAACTCACATTAAAACTCCTCCCAACCGATCATACCACCGGGTATCTTCTCCTCCTCTATGGCCCACCAATGACCAACACTTTCTCTCAAGAGATGCACAATGTTCTTCACCTTATCCTTGTCAAGGATACTGAGGATCTTAAAAGCCTTCTCAAGGTCAATCAACCACAAATCTGCATCCTCTAGGTCAACTGTCCCCACATACTCAACTGCTCCAACATGATGAAGTCGTTTGAAAGTCTTCCCAGTACCCAAAGATTCAATATGGGGAATCATTGCCCTAGTCTGAGGTGTAGGCATCATGTCCTCCATATGAGTCATAGTATCCATAAACTGCCCAAAAATAGATTGAAAGGCAGAATTTTCAATCATGGTTGGGTCAAATTGGGGGACTTCAGGCACCCAATCTTCTCATTCCTGGTTCCTTGTACCACCACCTTGTACAACAAGACTACTCTTGCAAGTATGTTCTTCATGTTCTCCAGACATCTTTAAGCTTTCTCTTCTTCTTCTGCATAAGAAGAAGTGAGTATAAGAAAGACTGGAGGACACTAGAATAGACAAAAACCCTAGTCCTAGACCCCTATAGACTCAACGAACCTAAAGATATGATACCAACATGTAACATGTGATGCCCTGCACCACGCAAAGTGATATTACTCAAAACATAGCCGCCGAAAAAAGACTAACAAAAAAATTACTTGGAAAACACTAAAATTAAAATTGTTTTCATAAAAATGCCAAACAACAAGAACCTTAACATATAAGTGCTTTCATGCCTCGAAGCATATACAAGGCATGCTACCAACCTGTTATCGAAGAGTTGTTCCAGATCATATATACATGATTCCATCACATCCGTACATAGCAGGTATACAATCCAACCACATAAAGAAAGTGTGTTCACAAAACATCTACAAAACGTTCCAAAAGACCCGAGTGTACATGGATGACTCTAGGACTCTATCAACAAAAGACATCCAACAATACTACCAACTTCATCAACTACTGCCCCCCCTACTTCTCCTCAACCTCCACTACACGATCTCTACCTCTTCATGCTGGTCCACCTTAAAAGGGTGTGGGAAACCCAAGGGGTGAGATTCCAAATCTCAGCAGGATATATAACTCACCACAAACTCTATTATTAGCACATATTTAATAAAAAAAGCAGTAGTAAAGTTACAAATATGTGAAATAATTAATTATTATTAATATGAAGAGTATTTAGTGTCTAATCTATGAAACATCTTAATAATTCAAAAGGAACACAAAGAACATGTATATTTCCAATCAACAACATTGTATAAAGATCAAGCAAGGCCTCATCCAATGTTTTTGTATTTTGATCCTACACAAATATACTGCACGACTAATTACATATTTTATTATGCCCCGAGGATTTGAGTCGTACCACCCAAATCCCACCAAACACTTAATAATTCAAAATTGGTGCCATACAAGGTCTAATGGAATAGCTGAAATCCACGACCTCACCACACCTCTTGGTCATCATGAGAGAAAACACCGTAGAGACATATCATTCAACTGCAATAATGACATATAGTCAAATTTAGGGTTTGGCTCACGCATGGCCATCCACATATATAATCATATCGAGCCCACTTTGGTACATGTACAATGCTAGAAGAACAGGCTCATGCATGTCCGTTCTAACAATAAGGAGTGGCTCATGCATGGCCATCCATACCACCACGAGATCGACTCATACATGGTCATCTCACACATCCTGTAGTTAAGGATACAACGAAGTACTCAACTTGTACCCCACATATTAAAAAATATGTGCTCTGAGTTAAACTCATTTCACCATTTTGCAAATGTTGACACTAAATGGATATATGGCATAGGTCAAGCTATAAGATTAAGTTCCACTTGACTAATTAGGTTATTTAAACACCTTTCAACATCAATCAAGTTACAATGTACAACCTCTAAACAAATTCTACATAACAAGGGCATAACACATCACCAGGATGTACTAAAGCACATAAGGTGTGATCTCATCCCTTCATGTTTATTTTCAACTTGTATCCATCACAAGGACCACATATCTTGGGGTGACAACCCCTCCTCTCATCACTGAGCAAAATCATCTCATGCAAGGCAATAAGCCACCATTAGGTCATAAGACCATTTACTCCTCTCTTTGTGTTACCATAACACATGTGCCTCACAAGGCTTATTCAAACATACCATAATCACCATAACTCATACATGTCTATGCAGATCATTTAGTGTTACCTGCATGGTAAGAACTTTCAACAAGAAGAGCGATATGACATCAACACTATCATATCATAAGATTCATGTTAAGCACATTACATCTTTTAGGGTTAGGGTTTCTCTATAACTGATTAGGGTTTTCAAGGTTGTGTCAACAACCACCCTTAGATCATTACTTCCATCATCATTATGAGGTATGTTGTGAGGTAAAGAAACATAGATCTCAACATCATTTATACAACTACTTCATAGGGTACCACATTATTCCATGTGACCCTAGCATCAACATGGTGTAACTTAAACACCATTACTAAGAATCGATTAGGGTTTACAACACAAGATATCAGATTGACCCCAAAGGTCTTGGGAAACCATACCAAGGTAGAGTATCAGTTTAGGGTATAGTTGGTGAGCAACCTGGGTGTTGGCCTACCAACACAGAAGGGTGCATCGGCTAAGCATCACCAAATAGGTGTATCAAGCAACAAAACATCAAGGAAAGGGTGTCGACCAACCCCTCCTACCGGACAACGTCAAGACATGATGTGACGAGCATCAGGGGTAATAGGCAATGTCCTAGTGTATCAGGAAACTTAGGGTTTTAGCAATGCACCTAAGATGGGACGATCTGTCAGGGGATATCGAGCATCAACCCTTCTCAAAGGGTGACGGCCAAAGCTTGACCGACAATGCTCTCAACACAACACTCCCCCAACCATAACATTCGATCCCCACATCACCGCACATCAGCAATGCCTCCTCCAATGCGTAATGATATGTCTCAAGATGTAATGGTTGAACAACCCAGATCATGAAGACCAACTTCTCCAAACGTAGAAGCATCCATTTTCTATCATTCTAGGTGTTACCAAGCCATGACGGCCATCAACAAAGCATGTTGAACTAAGCCTCCCAAAGGTAATTACAACCTATCACAAGGGTGATGGATAGTGGTGCCACAGGTCGTGATGACCACCCAAGGTATATTGGCCTTAGGATAGATAGTGTCCCACTCATCCTCAACCATAGGATGGGAGTTACAAGAAAGGCAAAGAGGTGCAACATAAGGGAATCAACTAAGTAAGGTTTTTCTCTAAAAACAAAATGCAAAACTACTACCATACAAGAGATAATGAGTCAAGGATAATGAACAAGATAACAAGTAAGGGGTGATAATAACAAAGAGGGTTTAGAGTTATATAACCTGCCTCAAGGATCACCACCAAGCTCCAAGCTTCACGGGTTCAAGGTAGAAGAAAATCTTTCAAGCTTGATTACCACAACACCTCCAAGAGAGAAGATGGAACCAAGGTTAAGAGAGCATGAGAGGGGAAAGAAATTAACCAAGGTCCATGATCGAGAAGAAGACAAAAAGAGAGAAAGAGGATCTAAGGATCATGTCTTACGAAGGTAGAGGATGAAGAGAGCACCACAAGTGTGGGACTCATCCTCCAAGCTCTAAGGGAGAAGCTCCTCAAGCTCAAGGTTGTCCACCAAGGGGAGAATGTAAGGATAACCAAAAGGGTTCTTTTACATGGAGAGAAGGAGGTATATATACAAGAGTGATGAAAGAGAGAGTAAGGGGAAGGTGTCACCACCTTAGAACCCAAAGTGACACTTGTCCACGAGAATGACACACATGCAACACCATGCAACAAGGTGATAAGATATATGCCTCGCCCAGTAGGTCACCTAAGCTGGTTAAGGCTGATACACACATCTACCCAATTCACAAAATGATAGGGGTAAGCCCTAGGTACCACAAACCGATATTGTGCATCTTGAGCCACCACAAAACCTATATAATGTCCCTCAAGACACTCACAAACCGATAACAATGCCCCTCAAGACACCCACAAACTGATACAAGGCTTCTGCAAGGCTCTCAAGCCGGAGACAACACTCCTAGGTGCAAGGCACACCTAAAGCATGTGTCTAAAACACCGCTAAGGATGTCACTACACAACAAATATTCAAACAAGGTACCCATATCTTTCTCTTTCCTCTAGATGGTGCCCATAGAGAGAGGCAACACTCTAGATGTGGCAAACTTGCACATCAACCCATATCCTTGGTAAATGGCAATTTGTACCAAACCTCTCTACAAAAAAACATCAATCTCAAACAAGAAACTCCAATCTTCCAACATGCCCTATTACATCTCAGATGACTAGAGCAAGGACCTAAGAAACATACTTAAGAAAAAGAAATAGGGTTAACCCAAAACATGGGTCAGGGTCGTTACAAGTAGGACTTTCTTGGGATCTCTCAGTTACCACAACCAAAGAGTACAACAATTGCCAAAGGAACTGATTCTTAGTTGTTTGTATTATGTTTTGGGAAGTCCCCAATACCCCACTATTTATAGGTGGGGCTAGGGTTAGCGTTCCCAGTTTGTACGATATTGTGCGGGAGTGGAAGGGACCGGAAGATCTTAAATTTTTGTAACATGTGAACTATGAAATGGTCATTTGGTGACCCATACATTTGTATCATATTTCTTAACGAAAGTTTGGCAGTTTCCCAATCGCATACACATTTGGCATTTCGATTCCGATTAATATCACATATTAATTCCTTGCACCACAAGTAATGTGCAATCAAATAAGTTTGTGAAACATTCAGAACCTTCATTCGGCCCCAAGCGAGCCGTCTCACACATGGGATGTTACACCCCGATCTCACAATTTCCACTAATCATGAGATTAGGGAATAAATTGAGGATTTAACGTAATACAAAGATCACCCTTAACTTTTTCTTCTCTTTCAAAACTATTTGTTTTCTTGCATTGAACCACATAAACCAACTTTACAAGGGAATCTAAACATTGATTTCCTTAATCTGATTTCAACAGTAAAAATGCATGTATGAACATTCATTATGTTCCTCATACTTTTAAGCACATAAGACTTGTTGATTCACACATATTACTAAAAGAGGAATAATGTTATACATCATCATTTACAACTCTCTCTTATTTCTTTACAAGGACCTAGAGTGACAAGGACCGACTGAACTTCACTATACTCAGCCTTAACTCTTATGGAAGATCTATTCTGATGCAATGATATCTTCTTCAAGTCCATGTGATTTCCCTAAAAATTGTGAGTAGAGGGGTGAGCCTACTCACTTAGTGAATGAGTACTTCAAAGAAACAATTTAAAGCACTGATATAATTACATATATACTTTTGAGCAATTGATATCAATTATAACAACAGTAAGCTTTAAAGAGTCTAATAATTGACAATCATAAATATGACAGGATACTCTAAATATCTATAAGAGTGAATCAATATACGAAATTCTTGATTGATCATAATGAGTGTTGGTATGTATGCCCTGAGAGCCAACCATGGGATGATTGGTGGGATACATTAAGATTGATTTGATAAACATCAAAGGCGAGCTTCCAATTCTTTCTGGTTTAGTCATATGAGATAGTGATAGAACAGATTGAATGTCTAGAGAATGACAGTACTCAATGACGTATGCTTTCAGGTTGAGGACCTGAACGATGAGATCATACGGATGCTAAGAGTTTGTACATTCTTTTTATGTCCCTAGTCGGATGTCATTGTGGAAGGTAGATAGACAACAATGACACACAAGACTAGATTGTGGTGTTGGTTGATGACAAAATCTCATTAGTCATGATATAGAGATATCAAACCAAACACATAGGTACTTGTTAGAGAACAAGGTACCGGACAGACCCACCGTGAGTTTGACACATGGAACCATGAGATGGTAGTTACAGTCAGTACTCACAGTGATGGTGGTGAGTGTGATTCTTGGACCTGAAATCACTGCACTCAACACATGTCGTTGGGCACACTTTGACATCATCAAACGCAGTCCTGAAACATGGGTTGTTATAAAGGTGATGATTGGGTGGCTTTGACACATGGGGCTTTTGAGGGGCGAGTGATAGATATGGGATTTGTCCCTCCTAAGGGAGTTTGATATCCATGGCCACTTGATGAGTAGGATTGAGAAAGGCGTGCAGTCATGTGTGAATCAGTATATGATACTGATGTCATACATATCTGTTCCAGTCTACTCTGAGATCAAGGAAGTGAATGAATGTTGACAGGATGACTGTTCCATTCCTCGAGTTCATTCGGGATATCAGTGACAAAGGAATTATACATTCGCTGTAACACCATTCACGGATTGTAGGATGAAAGTTGTTCTCCAACTTTCTACTTTCACTTGGGTAGCACTGATGTGTGACTAGGCACCGCTCTTTGCTTGTGAAGTCATAAGTGTTATGGACTTTCACTGCCAACGTGAAATGGACCTGCAGGGTCACACACATAGGATTTAACCTGGAAGAGGAGTTTTGTCCACAAAGCAATGTTTAGATTGATTACTAAAGGAGTTTAGTAGTTCAATTAAACACTCAATCAGTCGATAGCTCAATATCGTATGGTTCAAGGTGTTGGACGCATTGATTGGAGTATCGAATTGATTGAAATCGCAATTGACTGATTTTGCCCAACCTGTGCTCCCAACCGATTGGTTCATGTGATGAACCGGTCGGGTGAGGTTGCTGAACCGGTCGGCTGGAGTGTCCAGGCCGATCGGATCATGCCCAGATTGAAACGACCGGTTCAAGGGTTGAACCGATCGGCTCAAGTGGTGCAACCGACCAGTTGGGAAAAGTCATGTCAGCAAGAATTTTCCTTTGGTTTCAAATTACCCAATTCGATTGGGAATAATATTGGTATTCGATACCAATTGGGAAAGAAACAAGGAAAGTCTTTTTGAGCCATATTAGGACCATGAACCGATCAGTTCAGGGCACCAACCGATCGGTTGGAGTGCCCCAAACGGCCGGCTCAGGTCCAACTGATCGGCTCAATGGCCGAACCGATCGGTTCAGTTGTGAACCGATCATTTCAAGTTGCGAACCGGTTGCTTTTTTTTTTAGGAAAATTCTCGAACCCTTCTACTCCTGCTTTTAGTCCCGCATTGCTCGAGATGGAGAACCCTGTCCCATGACTCTCCTATATATATAGGGGTATTGAGGGCTTCTCACAGTACAGCTCAGTGCAACCAGTTGCTCTGCAAGTTGTCGTTCTCTCTGGTTTTGGTAACCGTGAGAGAGCCCGAGCAAGTGCTTCCCGCAAAAGGGAGGTGCAGCAAGGGAAGGACAACTGCAGTTGCAACAGGAGGCAGGAGAGCGTGTTGGCGACTAGTACGTTAACAGGAGGGTGCGACTCCTTCCACTTCCTTGTGGGACAAGGAGAGTGGAGTTCCAGGTGGTCCGTGTGGACTACTAAAGAGGCGGGAGGACACTGCCGCTTAGGAGGACAACTGTCATCCGACAGTCCAGTTTGAGTAGGAGTTGTCAGTCCCGGTGCGACCAGGAGCTGCATAGACGCCGTCGAAGTCCAGAGTTGAAGACCGCGCATTGCGCGAGGTATTGTCGCCGAGCAAGCCTCAGGACAAGGTATGATTCCACAAACCATCCTTTCCTATTATATAGACGTTGACGCGTTTCCTCGGTATGGGTTTGGAGAGAATTTTTTTTGTTTCTGCTGCCTTCTCTGTCTCCCCTAAAACCCAACAGTGGTATCAGAGCCACGTCAACTGCTCTATATTTTAGGAATATCGATATGATCAATTTTGGTTTGTCGCCTTTATTTATTGCATTCGATGCGAATAATATCGGATTTATGCATGTCCAATCCTAAATCCACAAATCCCTAATTACATATATGATATGTATTATTATTGCACTCGATACACGTCGCCCTTAAATGAGTTTTGTGGTGGATGTATGTAGCGTGATTATGGCCTATAAACCCCTATCTGTGATTGGTTGTGTGTGGTTGCTTGCATCTCGGTCTGCGCACCGATCTTCCCTCTTTTATTCCTGATGTAACTCGAAATAATTCGAGATTCTTTCCTACCTTTGCTCCCCCCGAATGTAACTCGGGGTTTCCCCTTTTAAAGCAATGTAATTAATAGAATAGGATTTTATTTCTTGTTATGTCAAAGACCGGCGGACATCAAGACGACTGCTCAGACGATCGGTTCAAGGAGTGAACCGATCGGTTGACGTTCCAGACGATCGGTTCAAGGAGTGAACCGATCGGTTGATGACCGGTTCGAGGAGCGAGACGAGCAGGTGGCGGACATGACGAGATGCACGACTGCCAGGTGAACCGATCGGTTGGAGGAGCCAACCGATCGGCTGGTGGCACCCAGACGACTGGCTGGAGAGTATAGATCATTCATGTGATGAGTTGATCAACTCGGATGGCAAGGCACAAAGTTCATCTTGTAAAGGTTGCATGTGATGTTGACCTAGATGACCGTGATTCCTATTGGCTCGAGGAATCACATTAGGATGGCCATAATCATCACTTTTTATCGTTTGTGCATGTTTTCTGTGGGATATAGCATGTATATGATATGTACTATGTATTGTGGTGATTGGATATGTATATGTATATAAAACCAAATCCCTCATTAAAATATTAAGTTTTAGATGCCTTCCAAATGCGACACACGTGAAAAGCTTGATCGACCAAGTGTGGGCACGCCCAAGCGTGGTGCACCGTCTATCTCGTGGAAGCGTGAAGGATGAATGTGTGGGTCTGCCCAAGCAGGGTGCACATTCATCGTGTTTGTTTTGGGTCGGACTTAACAAGGTGACCTAGATAGGATCTAGCGCCTTGAGGCATGGAGATGATCATTGCAAGGAGTTGTATATGACATCTTATCAAGAGTTGCATATGATGCAATTGGCAAAAGTTGCCTACCTGAGAGATCTATGTTGTGGGTGGCAGCCCTAGCTGGTCCATGGCTTAGAGGATTTCAGGATCTTGCCCACTAGAAGGTTGTACGTTGCAATATTCCGAATTGATGGTGAGGGCTATCAATTTGAAGTAAAATAGTGGGAGCGATAATTAATTAAAGGCCTAATTATATCGTCAAACTTTCAAATCAATCAAATAAGTCAAAAATGAGTTTTTGGACTAAAATTGCATATTTTCCTTTTGTAGTTCAAATGGCAACAAACAACAACAACTTTTCTTTGCGATCGGTCCTTGACAAGGACAAGCTAAATGGGACAAACTTCCATGACTGGTATCGGACATTGAGAATTGTTCTCACTCAAGAGCGTAAGCTCTATGTCCTGGATACTCCAATTCCAGAGGAACCCGCTCGTAATGCACCAAAGGCAGAAAGGGATGCTTACAAGAAGCATTCTGATGATGCCATTGATGCAAAGTGCTTGATGCTATGTTCAATGAACCATGAGTTGGAAAGGCAACATGAGAACATGGGTGTCATAGAGATGATTCTGCATCTCAGGAACATGTATGAAGATCAGGCACGGCAAGAGAGGTACAATGTTTCTAGGGCGTTGTTCAAGTGCGTCATGACAGAAGGAGATCCAGTTGGTCCTCACACACTCAAGATGATTGGGTATGTGGAGAACCTGCAGAGACTGGGATTTCCACTGAGCCAAGAGTTGTCTACTGACGTGATACTGCAATCGTTGCCAGAATCTTACAGTCAGTTTGTGATGAACTACAACATGAACAACTTTGATAGGCCACTGTCAGAGTTGTTGGGCATGTTGAGGACAGTTGAGTTACAGATGAAGAAGGACAAGCCTAAGTCCGTGATGGTGATCACGAGCAAGAAAGGCAAGTCCAGGCGCAAGGGCAAGGGCAAAGCTAAGAAAGGTTCTGAAGCTAGCCAGGAGTCCAAGCCATCTTCAGCTCTCAAGGCCAAGGGAGGCGTGACCAAGAAAGGAAATTGCCACCATTGTCAAAAGCCAGGACATTGGAAAAGGAATTGTCCTCTCTACCTGGAAGAACAAAAGAAGAAGGAGGCGATTGAAGCCTCTACTTGAAGGTGTCATGTAAATAAACTTGTAACACTTTTGAGATATATGATATCAAGATGTAAAGTGTAAAGCATTCTTACTTGGGGCAAGTGTTGCCTTCAAAGATAGGAGTACTTTAGTTTATTTCCAGCCAATAAGGCATGTAATACAGTTATGAACTGCTATTTCATACTTGCCAATAGATAGAAACACTTTATTTTTGCATATTGTATGACAATGATGGCAATTAATAAAGAGATGTTTCAATTTATAAAGATGTGATCTTTATGGCAATGCCTTATTTATCTTGTGATATTTGATATGCATAAGATAAGACGATACCTAAAAGTTATAGATAACTCAAACAATTTAATTAGCATTAATCATGAGAAATTCATCTCTAGTTTCCATGTGATGGATAAAACTAGACTCTTTTGGTTAGAGAACCAGTAAGGGACATGAATATCTTAGATATGATTAATCAATCTTCACTAATGTAGTGGGAGAGTGATTATCCTATTAGGTATAATACATGTGATGTATTTACATGCCTATTGGAACAAATGCTAATACTTCAAATGGTGTTTAGAGAAATACCAATATGAATGTCTTGAAGTGTTCAAGATCATCATAAATGAAGTGCAAATTTGGTAAAGTATTAATTCTTGATGAGATCAAAGAATGAAATACTTAGACCAAATGTTTGAGATCCTTATGAGTGTTTATGATTATGTATCATAGTGAACTCATGATTAAGGCATGGTGATGTCAGAATCAAGAAGGAATCATACTCTAAGGAGTTAGAGAATGATTATCAAATAACTGAATTCTTCTTAATAAATGAATACCCCACACCAATAAAAGAAATTAAGAATCACAAGGGTTGTGAGTTCTTATGTCTTTAACAGATACACCTCAATTATTTATGTGATTAGTTGTTCATGTGATGAGTCAACTATCAAGATGAATATGAGGAACTGAATCTTGAGTTATGGTTTATGACCGTTACATCCTAAATGACTTCCATGTGAACCATAAGGTATGACCTTGATGGTAGCACTCATTGGATCATATCCATAAGTGCAGATGAGTCTTAAGTGTTAAGACACATGGATAACATTTTGAGAAGGATGATGCTTGTTGATTGCAACTTAATGGCTAAGACATTTGGCATATGGATACTAAAACTGCATTCCTATGAGGAATAAAACCAGGATGTGTACGTGACACAGCCTATAAGGTTTATGAATCCACTAATGCAAATGAAGTCTATAAGTTACAATGGACTAATCAATGTGATTGATTGAGTACAAGCAACTCAAAATTGGATCTTTATTTTGATGATATAGTCAAAGGGTTTGACTGATATGTCAAAGATAAAGAAGGGATCTGTGATTTAATGGGAGCATGTTCACATTCCACATATTGATGTGAAATGGAAATGTTCTAGATTGGAAATCCGAATGTGGAAATTATCTTTAAGGAAGATAGAGATGTTTCCTATGTGATAGGAATAGAGATCTATAGATATAGTTCTCAAAAAATCTCTTGACCTGGAAAGAGAAAGCATACATTGGCAATCTGTACTGAAGTGTTCAGTATGCACATAGTCAGTGGGAGAAAACTTGTCCATGTTACATGGATATTAGTATCCCAAGGCCAAGTGTCCAATTCTTATGAAGAATGGGAACGCTAAGAATAGATATGGATCTATCATGTATGTAATCATCCCATTATCTTGCATGTATGACATAGCAATAATAAAATGCATTCATCATCTTGTATGTAGGACATGGAAATATGATGTGCTCGTATGTGTGACATGACAAGTGGATGTCTGTCTATTTCCAGTAAGGGTTACTGGAATACCATGAGAACTTGATAAGTGCTTGTGAAGTACTAGTTCTATGGAGATAAGGAAAAGTTCGATGTAAAGAGTTACATTGATGCGAACTTCCGAAAGGACAGAAAATTAATCACAATATATACATAAGATGTATAAAAGTGAAAGTTTGTTGATAAATTGGAAATGTTCCAATAAAGCCATTTAAAAGGGGGAAATGCCGAGTATCTATGTGTTAGAGAACAGAAATGGATACTATATGGATCTGAAAGTTCATGAGATGAACTTATATTCCACTCATTGATGACAAGTCTGGAATCCTTGATCATGCAATGTGGCAAAAGGTTAGCAAAGGAATACTAGATCGCATATTATGGCAACTCCATCTCATACGTGTGACGTACAGCGAAGAGATGTGAGACATGCAATTTATACTGACTTTGGCAAGGTGTTGCCATTACTCACTATGTTTGCACTAAGAGCACAGTAACATGCGGGACATGTTTGAAGATCACTATGAATATGATTCATGGGTGATTGGCTCGCAGTGCAAGTGGGAGTCTGTTGGTATGTATGCCCTGAGAGCCAATCATGGGATGATTGGTGGGATACATTAAGATTGATTTGATAAACATCAAAGGCGAGCTTACAATTCTTTCTGGTTCAGTCATATGAGATAGTGATAGAACAGATTGAATGTCTAGAGAATGACAGTACTCAATGACATATGCTTTCAGGTTGAGGACCTGAACGATGAGATCATACAGATGCTACGAGTTTGTACATTCTTGTTATGTCCCTAGTCGGATGTCATTGTGGAAGGTAGATAGACAACAATGACACACAAGACTAGATTGTGGTGTTGGTTGATGACAGAATCTCATTAGTCATGATATAGAGATATCAAACCAAACACATTGGTACTTGTTAGAGAACAAGGTACCAGACAGACCCACCGTGAGTTTGACACATGGAACCATGAGATGGTAGTCACAGTCAGTACTCACAGTGATGGTGGTGAGTGTGATTCTTAGACCTGAAATCACTGCACTCAACACATGTCGTTGGGCACACTTTGACATCATCAAACGCAGTCCTGAAACATGGGTTGTTATAAAGGTGATGATTGGGTGGCTTTGACACATGGGGCTTTTGAGGGGCGAGTGATAGATATGGGATTTGTCCCTCCTGAGGGAGTTTGATATCCATGGCCACTTGATGAGTAGGATTGAGAAAGGTGTGCACGCATGTGTGAATCAGTATATGATACTGATGTCATACATATCTCTTCCAGTCTACTCTGAGATCAAGGAAGTGAATGAACGTTGACAGGATGACTGTTCCATGCCTCGAGTTCATTCGGGATATCAGTGATAAAGGAATTATACATTCACTGTAACACCATTCACGGATTGTAGGATGAAAGTTGTTCTCCAACTTTCTACTTTCACTTGGGTAGCACTGATGTGTGACTAGGCACCGCTCTTTTCTTGTGAAGTCATAAGTGTTATGGACTTTCACTGCCAACGTGAAATGGACCTGCAGGGTCACACACATAGGATTTAACCTGGAAGAGGAGTTTTGTCCACAAAGCAATGTTTAGATTGATTACTAAAGGAGTTTAGTAGTTCAATTAAACACTCAATCAGTCGATAGCTCAATATCGTATGGTTCAAGGTGTTGGACGCATTGATTGGAGTATCAGATTGATTAAAATCGCAATTGACTGATTTTGCCCAACCTGTGCTCCCAACCGATCGGTTCATGTGATGAACCAGTCGGCTGAGGTTGTTGAACCGGTCGGCTGGAGTGTCCAGGCCGATCGGCTCATTCCCAGGTTGAAACGACCGGTTCAAGGGTTGAACCGATCGGCTCAACTGGTGCAACCGACTAGTTGGGAAAAGTCATGTCGGCAAGAATTTTCCTTTGGTTTCAAATTGCCCAATTCGATTGGGAATAATATTGGTATTCGATACCAATTGGGAAAGAAACAAGGAAAGTCTTTTTGAGCCGGATTAGGACCATGAACCGATCGGTTCAGGGCACCAACTGATCGGTTGGAGTGCCCCAAACGGTCGGCTCAGGTCCAACCGATCGACTCAATGGCCGAACTGATCGGTTCAGTTGTGAACCGATCATTTCAAGTTGCGAACCGGTTGCTTTTTTGTGGAAAATTCTCGAACCCTTCTACTCCCGCTTTTAGTCCCGCATTGCCCGGGATGGCGAACCATGTCCCATGACTCTCCTATATATATAGGGGTATTGGGGGCTTCTCGCAGTACAGCTCAGTGCAACCAGTTGCTCTGCAAGTTGTCGTTCTCTCTGGTTTTGGTAACCGTGACAGAGCCCGAGCAAGTGCTTCCCGCAAAAGGGAGGTGCAGCAAGGGAAGGACAACTGCAGTTGCAACAGGAGGCAGGAGAGCGTGTTGGCGACTAGTACGTCAACAGGAGGGTGCGACTCCTTCCACTTCCTTGTGGGACAAGGAGAGTGGAGTTCCAGGTGGTCCGTGTGGACTACTACAGAGGCGGGAGGACACTGCCGCTTAGGAGGACAACTGTCATCTGACAGTCCTGTTCGAGTAGGAGTTGTCAGTCCCGGTGCGACCAGGAGCTGCACAGACGCCGTCGAAGTCCGGAGTTGAAGACCGCGCATTGCGCGAGGTATTGTCGCCGAGCAAGCCTCGGGACAAGGTATGATTCCACAAACCATCCTTTCCTATTATATAGACGTTGACGCGTTTCCTCGGTATGGGTTTGGGGAGAATTTTTTTTGTTTCCGCTGCCTTCTCTGTCTCCCCTAAAACCCAACAACGAGAACTAATAATTCAGAAACATACAAAGAATAATTGAATAACTGTACACATTTGTTTGACCTGTCATTCATTTTATTATGCCCTGACCATATGCAGTGTACTCTACATATGAAGACTCGTAGTGCACTACGATCACACCGTACACAACTTAGCGGACACACCTGGGAAATGCTAAGCCTGACTACTTTCCTGGTCTGCAATAGGGAAATGGCTCTCTGGCCTAAACTGGACTCCTCCTCTAACCTGAGCACATAGGTGGAGAGTCAAGACACCTCTTGGATTTTCTATACTCTAGTGCCACCAGGACTCCTGGTTGATGTTGGACACTACAAACTATAATTTAAGGAGACTTCCACTAGGGATTCGTCCCCCGTTCCACCTGATAGCACGTTCCGACCCCTGTATACTGGACGCTGTCACAGTTAGGTCATTTTACTCCTAAGGCGTAGACCTCACATAGGGGTTCTACGATGTTCAGGGCTCCTAAGTCTTTTATTTTATTATTCCTAGAAAGCTCTTTCTACATTGTACCCTTCTCTTACTTATACTTGACTCTGGTATCTCTATGGTGTCGCATCTACTTATTTGAAATTATAATAAAACATGTATATCATTCTAAACATGGCAGAGAAGTATATTCAAAACACTGTAATATACTGAGTAATCAACATACTATACACGCAGACATACTAAAATTCTTAAATAAATAGATTTCATGTCCACTTGGCACATACACACTAGAATCGTGCATATCAACCCAAATCTTGAGTTGTGCATCTCATAACTCAATTAAAGTTAATTACTTATCATGACAAGAATTATTAATAATAACTGAGAACATTGATATCACAATACTTGATTCAATGAACTCCCTACCCTTAGGGTTTCATTTAATCACCACAAATGCTACAAAGAAAGGTGTAATACATCAATCACATACTTTTCAAATCTTTAAAACACATGATACCTGGGATCTCAATCCCTTATCACATTACTGTGAATTCTCATCCCTTCACATCATTATCATGATTACTGGATCTGGGTATTCAAACCCTTAAATCATCACATAGCATTGTTTCCTCTGTAACAGGTAACCATTACCTCTAGGTCCTTCGACCAAGGTATTCATTTCACTGATTGTACAAGTATTCTCATGTCTCACAAGGCCATGACACATCTCATCACCTCTCACTAGGCAACAACTTATTCACATGGCTCCCATAAAGATTTCATGCGACATAAGCATTCATTGAATAAAGACTACTATCAACAAATCATATAAAATCAATATATGTATGAAACCTTGGAACTGAGTTGAATTTGGGTTTCCATGCCATTCACTAGGATATCATGCATCAATAATAACATTGAATAAATTAAGTCTATCATGTCAAGAAAATCCCTTCAAATGGATTTCACGATATCTATTTGCAAATATCCAACTTTCCTCGCATCTAGGGTTTCACCCTCTTCACTGAGATACCAAACAAACAATAATCACTTTAAATGAAATCCAAGATAGTATCTGACATATATGCACTATGAATTTATATAAACAATCATTCAAAACCAAGGGGATCTAGATAAGCAACTTTCTCTATTTACTTATACAACAAATTTTAGTCATAGACAAATTCCCTATATTTCAGTTTACTCTTATAACCTCTGCGAATACCTAGGGAATTTTCATTAGAATGCATTGTATACATTTCTAATATGATTTTATCATCTGAAATTCATTCAAACAAAGGAAGAATCCATTTCATATCATTTTGCAATAACTTAGAATAAATAGACAATTCAGGGTTTGTAGTCGCGTACTAAGAAATTACAGATTATGGTTGATTTAACCATTTTTTGTGCAATATACTGTTTAATGGAAGTTCCCACTCACCCTAAGGTGTGAAAACACCTGAAAAATGTATCCCATATCTGAAAATCTCAAATCCATATCAAATCCCTAGCAATTCACCCAATTCGTCTTCCTTTCAACTCGAAAACCCGAAAAATGAGGGATTATGAAGAAAGAGTGAGAAAAGGGGAAGTTTGGATACCATTGTGGATCAAATCAGAGGAGGAACGTAATTTTGACATGTGAGAGAATATTCACCATGAAACTATATCCAAAGAAGCTAAACTTACATGATTTCATCATTCCTCAGACCGCAAAACCCTAGGTCAACATCTCCATCAATTTATCCTCTCAAACCCTAACTCTCTCTCTCTCAAGGATTTTGTTTCTCTGGATTGAATCACGAATTATGAGAGATCCTTGTGTGTTAGGTTGACCATATAGAGAAATTGAGCTGCTTGGGTTAATTGCACATTGACCCCTCACTAAACTTTTTCTTATTTCAGCATATTTTTCTGTCTTAAAAAGGTTTCTGTGAATTCGGGTATTTCAGAGATTAAACCTTCTCCAAAAATTATTTTAATTTATCATGTTGTGTATAATTGAGTTAAAAATATTCGGTTAAAATTTGAGATTATTCTAAGATACCATTAAATAATAAAAAATCAAAAAGTTCATTGTTATCCAGAATTCTGCAGAAATGTTAGTTACTATAATTCATCTACTGATAAGGTCTAAACACATCCAAAAATTTTGAAAATTTTACATGTTGTTTATGATTGAGTTTTAGATATCTGTTCAAAATTTGAGGTCATTTGGAGATACCAATAAATACATAAAAATAAAACACTACACTACTAAAAATCACTCTGTCAACATTTTGGTCGAAGTATAGTTTGACCGAGAACCACATTCAAAGAACACTCAAATATTCTGAAATTTTTCTCCAATATGAATTATCCAAAATTCAATTAAATACAAAATTTTTAGAAAATATGAAAAATCATTTACGACACTGCTATCATGATCAAATTCCATACTCATGTACCATCAAAACCCTAATTTCAGTCAACTAGGGTTTATATTTCTCAAACAATAGAACACTTAACATTCTTATTAGGTTTAAAACTTAATAATTGAATTATCATCATTAATTAGATTTAAAAAACAATTAATGCAATTAAGCATATAATCATCCAGGTAAACCCTAGTTTACCAATTAAGCTCAGATACAGTCATAACAATTCTCCACCCCTAAAAGGTTTCATCCCCAAAACATAAACGTGAAAGAAAAGTACTTTCAAGGTTTATTTTAAGCTTCTAAAATCATACATGTCATTATATTCTTGTATTTCATACTTGAATGCAGTTTTCAACATGAAGTCCTTTATTTCTTATCTAATCACAACATGTTAAATCATGACTGCTCAATGATAACAAATGAATTCTCTATGTCACAATCAATCATAGGATAGATAGAGAAACAACCATTTCAATATTTTCATACTCTTGAGGTGTTACCTCAACATTGATAATCTGATCCAACTATCTCAATTCATACGACTCAATATGTACTATTGTTATGTATTACCTCTAAATCACAAAAGAGAGTTCACCATGTTGTTTTGAATTTTTTACTTTATGCTACTCAAATAGAAAAATAGTCTTGAGTTGGAAGACTAGATTCAACAAAAATTGTGCAATACTAAGATGGATTACTAGTATGAATGACTACAACTATCAGACACCTTTAATTAACATATTGCTTACACATGTACTCTGAAATCATACGTAGAACCAATTTACATCCCTTAATATACCTTCAACAAATTATACTTCTAAAAACAAATTCACATATTACTAAAAGCCATTGTTTTCTCTTATCTCTCTTATCATTCATTACTACTTACTTTTTGCTACTTATCCTTTTCATTATAATCATGTAGACTAAACATCCCTAAAATTGAAACATACAAGCTAAGAATAGATTATTCATCATTCTTGATATCACTGTAAGAATTTGTTTTAGATTACACTTTGCTCATCTTGCACCTCTTCTTTTGTTCAAAACACACTTATTAAATTTCAAATTTATTTCTTACCCCTTTCTCTAAATAATTTTCATATTGTTCATCAACCTTTCAGATTAGCTAGGATTACTATCAGTGCTAGTTTACTTCTCATAGTGCAAATCACATGATCTAATTTTATAGAGATGCTAGTATTCAAGGTCAAATCACTAGTGCCAACCCTTGAACTACTACAAATCTAAACATTCTAGGGTTTGGCCTTTATCCGTAGCATGACGTTATTGTGGTGTGACTTTGCTCCCTTAATTTGAAATTCAAACTTTGGATCTCACAAGTTTTTACTAAAGTCTTCCTTATCTTATCAATTGAATTTCCTTCATCTTAATTGGCCATTTAGATAGATTACATTCTCAATTTACCCTTCTAGGATTTCATCATCATATTGTGTGTCATTATTACATTCACTAGATGCCTCTACCATGGTGGTTATGCATCAGATATGATTCATTTTCTTATCACTTCTTTCCCACATTTCTCTCATTAAGTAATATATGGAAGAGAAGATGGTTCTGAGACTTAGAATTCTTATCTTCAAACATTCCATTCATACATTTTTCATATGTAGGTTTAATTATTTATCAACAAGGATACTTGACTAACTAGCACTTGATTGAATCTCCTAACCTCTTTCTTTTATAATCTATATTATGTACCATGTTTTAAACACTTCCTTACTTTCAATAATCCTCTTACCATATACTACTCTTCCACCTATTATCTTTAACTTCTACTTTTCTCTTATGATCATGTTGCTTATTCATGTGAATGATCATGTATACGATGTTTCACATATTTCTTTTTATCCTTTTACTAATGTTAAGTTGAAATTATAAATCAATAATATCTTTACTAGTTTCAACTCATGTTTAATACATTACATATCCTTCATTTTAAATCAAACGGCTCATGCATGGGTGAAACATAGTTTCTCTTATATCAAGTTTTTCCTTCTTGAGTATAGTCTACCTTTGTATGACTTATTCATTGATTTAGTTACACTTTTGTTCTTCTTTTAGAAACTAGTTTGTTGTTCTATAAAGACTTAGAATCCAAAGGTAGTAAGTATGAATGTATTAAACTTATTAATAAAGGTATACATTCCATGCTCCCAATTATATCATAACCCTCATTCCTTAATCAAGATCATTATTTCCAACATTTCTCTTTGTTTCAACTAAGTTTCTTATCCTAGTTTTATGATTTACATGTTCATCTAGTTCTCTTCACTTTAACTCTTCTGAAGACTCTTCACTTCTATGTACTTATTGTATACTTAGCTCTTTTCTTCTATTTTCCCTTTGCTTTGGAGTACATAAAACATTGTACTCGGTTATATAATCCATTCCTCATGATTGATTCTTACTATCTTGGCCCCTTACATACTTTTTGCATATCTTTTCCATATTTCATATTTAGAGTTCATATAATATTAATCATTAAACTTAATCTGAACCTTACGTCGTGTTCCTTTATTCCCAATTAAGGATTTCTCATATGAGGCCCCAAAGCTGGGTCTCAGATATCAGTTCCAACTGATTCTTAGCTATTCTAATCTTTCCCATATGTTTCAACATCTTAGTGTATGTACATTTTCACTATGATGTGGGTCTAATTTATCCAGAGTCTACTCTTATCATATTATTAATAGGAGTCATTAGATCATTTTAATGCATCCTGCCAGCCGAACCAGGTCAAACCTACAGTCCTGAAGCCAAGAGCTACTTAAGATTAACTAACTCCTATTAATCTCAAACATGTGGGAAAAATATCCACTTAGGAAAGTTCATTCAAAGATCATTTCTAGTCTTCTTGATATAAAGAATGTAATCAATAAATGCTACAACTGCATAGTGTACAACAAATCTTAAAGACCCATATATATTTCAAATTACTGAATATCTGAATTCAAACATATAAGAGCATTTCTATTTATCTCCAATAAAAAAATAATATGAAATGAAAGTTCTATCTCATTTTATATTTATTCACTAAATTCATGTTACTTATCTTGTTTCTAACCCTAATATTTCTAGGGTTCCTCTGTAGCCCATCCTTCCACTGTATACCTGGGCAGGGTATACATGAAAGAATAGATAGAGTAGCTTGATACTAGTTGATTCAAGTACTCAGATACCGGGCCAAGATATCCAAATACTCAAATCCCCAGAGCTAACATCATAACATCTCCTATCTGCCACACGTATGACTCTAACTTACTAACTTAATAGTCCCTAACAACTCAGCCTAAGCTCTGATACCAAGTTGTTACACCCCGATCTCACAATTTCCACTAATCATGAGATTAGAGCATAAATTGAGGATTTAACGTAATACAAAGATCACCCTTAACTTTTTCTTCTCTTTCAAAACACTTTGTTTTCTCGCATTGAACCACATAAACCAACTTTACAAGGGAATCTAAACATTGATTTCTCTAATCCGATTTCAATGGTAAAAATGCATGTATGAACATTCATTATGTTCCTCATACTTTTAAGCACATAAGACTTGTTGATTCGCACATATTGCTAAAAGAGGAATAATGTTATACATCATCATTTACAACTCTATCTTATTTCTTTATAATGAACTAGAGTGACAAGGGCCAACTAAACTTAACTATACTCAGACTTAACTCTTGGGTTAGATCTGTTCTGATACAATGATATATTCTTCAAGTCCATGTGATTTCCCTAAAAATTGTGAGTAGAGGGGTGATCCTATTCTCTCAGTGAATGAGTACTTCAAAGAAACAGTCTAAATCACTGATATAATTACAAATATACTTTTGAGAAATTGATATCAATTATAACAGCAGTAAGCTTTAAAGAGTCTAATAATTGACAATTATAAATATCGTAGGATACTCAAAATATCTATAAGAGTGAATCAATATATGAAATGCTTCATTGATCATAAAGAGAACTAATAATTCAGAAACATATAAAAAATAATTGAATAACTGTACACACTTGTTTGACCTCTCATTCATTTTATTATGCCCTGATCATATGCAATGTACTTTACATATGAAGACTCATAGTGCACTACGATCACACCGTACAAGACTTAGCGGACACACTCGGGAAATGCTAAGTCTAACTGCTCTCCTGGTCTGCAACAGGGAAATGGCTCTCTGGCCTAAACTGGACTCCTCCTCTAACCTGAGCACATAGGCGGAGAGTCAAGCCACCTCTTGGATTTTCTATACTCCAGTGCCACCAGGACTTCTCGTTGATGTTGGCCACTACAAACTATAATTTAAGGAGACTTCCACTAGGGCTTTATCCCTCGTGCCACCTGATAGCACATTTCGACCCCCGTATACTAGACGCTGCCAAGGTTAGGTCATTTTACCCCTAAGGCGTAGACCTCACATAGGGGTTCTACGGTGTACATGGCTCCTAAGTCTATTATTTTATTATTCCTAGAAAGTTCTTTCAACATTGTTCCCTTCTCTTACCTATATTTGACTCTGGTATCTCTATGGTGTTGTGTCTACTTATTTGAAATTATAATACAACATGTATATGATTCTAAACTTGGCAGAGAAGTATGTTCAAAACACTGTAATATACTGAGTAATCAACATACTATACATGCATGCAGACTAAAATTCTTAAATAAATAGATTTCATGTCCACTTGGCACATACACACTAGAATCGTTCATATCAAGCAAAATCTTGAGTTGTGCATCTCATAACTCAATTAAGAGTTAATTACTTATCATGACAAGAATTATTAATAACTGAGAACATTGATATCACAATACTTGATTCATTGAACACCCTACCCTTAGGGTTTCATTTAATCACCACAAATGCTACAAAAAAGGTGTAATACATCTATCACATACTTTTCAAATCATTAAAACACATGATACCTTTGATCTCAATCCCTTATCACATTACTGGGAATTCTCATCCCTTCACATCATTATCATGATTACTAGATCTGGGTATTCAAACCCTTAGATCATCACATAGCATTGTTACCTCTGTAACAAGTAACCATTACCTCTAGGTCCTTAGACCAAGGTATTCATTTCACTAGTTGTACAAGTATTCTCATGTCTCACAAGGCCATCACACATCTTGTCACCTCTCCCTAGGAAACAACTTATTCACATGGCTCCCATAAAGATTTCATGTGACATAAGCATTCATTGAATAAAGACTACTATCAACAAATCATATAAAATCAATATATGTATGAAACCTTAGTACTGAGTTGAATTTTGGTTTACATGCCATTCACTAGGATATCATGCATCAATAATAACATTGAATAAATAAAGTCTATCATGTCAAGAATATCCCTACAAATGGATTTCACAATATCTATTCACAAATATCCAACTTTCCTCGCATCTAGGGTTTCACCCTCTTCACTGAGATACCAAACAAATAGTTCTTACTTTAAACAAAATCCAAGATAGTATGTGACATATATGTACTATGAATTTGGATAAACAATCATTCAAAACCAAGGTGAACTAGATAAGCAACTTTCTCTATTTACTTATACAACAAATTTCAGTCATAGACAAATTCCCTATATTTCAGTTTACTCTTATAACCTCTGCGAATACCTAGGGAATTTTCATTAGAATGCATTGTATACATTTCTAATATGATTTTATCATCTGAAATTCATTCAAACAAAAGAAGAATCCATTTCATATCATTTTGCAACAACTTAGAACAAATAGACAATTCAGGGTTTGTAGTTGCATACTAAGCAACTAAAGATTATGGTTGATTTAACATATTTTCGTGAAATATACTATTTAAAGGAAGTTCCCACTCACCCTAAGGTGTGAAAACATATTAAAAACGTATCACATATCTGAAAATCTTGAATCCATATCAAATCCCTAGAAATTCACCCAATTCTTCTTCCTTTCAACTCAGAAACCCTAAAAATGTGGGATTATGAAGAAAGAGTGAAAAAAGGGGAAGTTTTGATACTATTTTGGATCATATCTGACGAGGGACGGAATTTAGACATGTGAGAGAAGATTCACCATGAAACTATATCCAAAGAAGCTAAATACATGATTTCATCATTCCTCGGACCACAAAACCCTAGGTCAGCATCTCCATCAATTTCTCCTCTCAAACCCTAACTCTCTCTCTCTCTCTAGGATTTCATTTCTCTGGATTGAATCAATGATTATGAGAGTTCCTTGTGTGTTAGGTTGACCATATAGAGCAATTGATCTGATTGGGTTAATTGCACATTGACCCCTCACTAAACTTTTTCTTATTTCAGCAGATTTTTCTGTCATAAAAAGGTTTCTGTGAATTCGTGTATTTAAGAGATATAACCTTCTCCAAAATTATGATAATTTAGCATATTGTGTATAATGGAGTTACTAAGCTTCAGTTAAAACATGAGATCATTCGAATCTTCTATTAAATAAATAAAAATCTAATAGTGAACTACTATCTAGAATTCTACAGAAATGTCAGTTACTGTAATTTGTCTATTGATAAGGTCTAAATTCCCCTAAAAATTATGAAAATTATACTTGTTGTTTATGATTGAGTTTAAGATCTTGATTTAGAATTTTAGATTATTTGTAGTTACCAATAAATAACTAAAAATAAAACACTACATTGCTAAAAAGCATTCTGTTAGCATTTTTGTCGAAGTATATTTCGACCGAGAACCACATGCAAAGAACACTCAAATATTCTGAAATTTTTCTAAAATATGCATGATTGAGTTATACATATCATATCTAAATTCAATTAAATACAAACTTTTTAGAAAATATGAAAAATCATTTACCACACTACTATCCTGATCAAATTCCATACTCATGTACCATCACTGCCCTAATTTTAGCCAACTAGGGTTTATATTTCTCAAACCCTAATTTCTCAAACAATAGAACACTTAATGTTATAATTAGGTTTAAAACATCATAATTGAATTATCATCATTAATTAGATTTAAGCAACGATCAATCCAATTAAGCATATAATCATCCAGGTAAACCCTAGTTTACCAATTAAGCTCGGATACGGTCATAACATGGGAGATGTCCATCTCACTCACCTAGACGGACATCTGGTGAGCTCGAGTCGAGCCGATTGGGTCAACAGATTGAATCAATTGGTTTAGTCCTAGATATGGGAAGAACTTATCCAATTCGAACTTTGATTAGCCTGACAACCCAAACAGCCATCTCAACACTTGAGAAGGCTGTCTGGAATGTCCAAATGACTGTCTCACTCAATGATATGGTCGTTTGGTAGTGTAGTCAGCCAACTTGTTGATTTTTTGTGTGAATTGAACACCTTAATGCTTTAGTAATCAATCCAATCATTATTCAATATAAACTCCTCTTCTAGATGATTTCCTTTGTGTGTGACCCTATAGGTTCCCTATCACATTGGCATTGAATGTCCATAACTAGCTTATGACATCACAAGCAAGGAACGGTGCCTAGTCACACATCAATGCTATCCAAGTGAATGGAAAGTTGGAGAACAAGTTCAATCTACAAAGTGTGTAAGGTGTTGTAGTGATTGCAAAATTCCTTTGTCACTGATATCCAGAATGAACTCTTGGCATGGAATCATCATCCTCTCAATGTTCAATCCATGTTCCTTGAACCAAGAGCAAACTATCTGAGATAATTTGATCTCAATATCATATATTTATTAACATGTGCATGTGCATGCATTTCACAGTCTCGCTTCTCAAGTGGTTGGGATATCATACTCCAATAGGAGGGGAAATCCCATATCTATCTCTTAAAATTCATCCCCATGTATCAAAGTCACCCAATCATTATCTTTATAACAACCTATGTTTGAGGTTTGTGTTTGATGATGTCAAAGCTTACCCAACGACATGTGACAAGTGTAGTGATTTTAGGTCTATGAATCACAATCACCACCTTCACTATGAGAGATGACTATGACCTCCAATGATGGTTTCCATGTGTCACTCTCAAGGTGGGTATGTCAGATACACTATTCCCTAACATGTATCTTTGTGCTTGGTTTGATGTTGCCATATCATGACTAATGAAATTCTGTTATCAACCAATCCACACTCTAGTCTTATGTGTTACCAGTGTCTGTCTACCTTCCAAAGTAACAATTGACTAGGGACATAATAATATTGTACATACTCTTAGCATTCATATTATTTCATTCTTCCACGTCAGGTACTTGTAGACATACGTCATTAAGTATTGTCATTCTTTAGACATTCATAATTTTTCCTCATTATCTCATAACTGAGTGAAACCGAATGAATTGGAAGCTTTCCTTTATGAGTATTAATCAAATCAAATTCTTTATGGTATATGCCATGTCAATCATCATATTATTGGATCTATGGACATACCTTACCAATAGACTCCCAATTGCACTTAGAGCCAATCACCCACGAGTCTCATTCTTAGTGATCTAAACATGTCCACCATGCTTCAACTCTGCAAGTGCTTAATCAGCGGTTTAGCAACACTTTGTTATTAGTTGGTATATTTCTTGTTTCTTATCTCTTTGCTCTGAGATGAAACTGTCGTAATATGGTATCTAATATTCCTTGCCTAAGAATTAGCTCCATTGTTGTCACAATATCACTATTGTGTCATCAAAGGTTGGAACATCTACAAGTTCATCACACTAACCTTCAGATCCATATAGTATCACTTTGTGTTCATAACACAAGTATACTTATATTCTATTGTAGAATATAATATATGGACATTAGTTTGGAACCCTTCCAACTAATAACATTTCTCTTTCAAATCAAATAAATTTTATTGCGATCACTTTTTTCATTATGGAAGCTTGCATTGATGTAAATCTTTACATCCAACTCTTCCTTTTATTGCTATCCTCATTGACTAAAAATCTATGCTTAAGTACTTGACAAGTACTAATGGATATCTTTAATGACATTCTAATACCCTTATTGGAATTAATATCATCTTGTCATGTCCAATACATACAAGATTATATGGGATAAGTACAGTCATAGCATTCATGATGGATCTGATCATGTTATTTCCATTCTTCATTAGAATTGGAAAATGAGATTCATGAGAGGTCAATCCGAATTTTCTCTCATAAAATCCTTTTGTGTTGAACTCTTTCAACACATTGTCATTGTATGTGCTCAAACTTCCATTGTGAAACATTCAAGAACTATCTCATGGGTCTGGATCCTTATCTCATAAGATGTTTCATCTTATCCTTCATTTTTGAAGGTGTTTTCCATGCCAGATTTCACTATTCACAATATTGAGTTGTTATTCTTCATCATATATGGAATATTCATATATGCTCCCACTAAATCTTTTGCAATCACATATTTCATCTTTTATTTTGATTCGAGTCAAAATCTTTGACTGTCTTGTCAAATCAAAAGATCTAATTTCTGAGATGTTTGTTTCAATCCCAGATTGAACTTTGTAGTTTATAGGCTTCATTTTCATTCTTGATGTTATAAAACCCTTTTACATTTTGTCACATACACATCCTCTATATGTATTCCTTTTAAAGAATCCAATTTGAATCTTCATATGATAAATCTCTTAGTCTATTTTAACTAAAACAATAATATTGACAATTGGTAAAGGAATTTGTATCATGTTCAAGACCTTGAACTGATTTGAAATACTTATTCAACCAATTTGTCCTTTTATGTTATCCATGTAGGTCTTTGCCACAAGACCCTATTGCAACTTTTAGGTGTTACCCCTATAGGTTGTGTTATTAGAGTCCTACCTTGTTAGCTTACATGGATCCCATAATGGCCTTGATCCTTTACATAGATTATGGTTTTCAGTTGACTAGTTGGCTCATCCTCTTATGACCAATCTATATTAATCGTTGGATTCACAATCCTTCAATCTTAGATGTGTTCTACTAGAACTATTTTGTTCTGTGTTATATGATGAACTTGACATTCCACAACAACTTGTGATTCTCTTAGTTCTAATTATACCTCTTTGTTGATCTCAAACATTTTGAGTTCTTCTTTTACTTTCACTGATTCTTTAGGAACTCAATTATCCTATCAACCAAACATTTTTTTTATTAGATTGGGATTAATAGTAACATTCAACAATTATGGTTTGTGGATGAACCTTTTTGAGAAACAACTTTCTCAATGTAGGTTTCAATCCTTTAGACATAATGGTACATTCCCAAATCATATAGTATATGATTTCTAATAAACCATTCAAGTGATGCATTATTTAGTGATAGGTATATATTCATGAGGATATAAGAAGACTAGATTAATTGATAATCATATCATGAGTCATCATGGTATAATTCCTTCATTCTAACACGTCGTCATGCTCAGATGGATTTTACTTGTGATACATTATCATAGATCTTCTTGAAGGTACTCATGATATCGATGTAAAGTATTTCAACATTTAATCTGATTAAAGTTTCTTAATCATTTCATCAAAGCCATACTTCATTTATAATCTCCTTGAATATTTCAAGAGATTTCCATTTTACTGAGAACACATTGTCATATTACTAGTAAATAAAAATGAGATATAAGTAATTATCTATAACATTCATTCCATAAGATCTTAATGCATCACATGTATGAGGTCTAATGGATGGATTATCCTCCCACTACATATAGTGAAGGATGACATGTCACCTTGTGCATAAACAAGGTCTTTTCATGTTTCCTTAGGTTCAATAACTAAAGGGAATCTAGATTAACATCAATATGTATTATATACATACATTCCTTATATATACATGAAAGGTGACTAATGCTAATGATATTTTTGAGTTATCAAATATAATCATTTAGTATTAACGTTATAAACATTCATCTTAAAATCTTTTGTACAAAGACCATACAGATGTTTGGGCATTTCCATGCAAGATCATATCTTTTGAAATAGAAACATTATTATCTCACTTTATTGATTTATCATCCTTATCATACAAGATGCTATAAAGTAAATATTTCTATGTGATGTCATAATGAAATAACAGTTCTACTAACTCTATTACATGCCCATTAGGCCAAGATAAACTTAAATGTAGACTAAAGCTTCTACAACACTTACTCCGCCTTATCCATCTTTGTCCTTCCATGAAGGGATATCACTTCTTGTTATATCATGCACATCAAGTATTCAAATCTCTATTTGGTATCACATACCAAATTGAAGAAGTAATCAAATTTTATCTTATAATGTTTAAACATGAAGTGGAGGCCTCAGTGCCTTCCAAAATCTTCTTTAATTCCTCTAACTAGAGTGGACAATTCCTTTTCAAATGTCCAGGCTGGCGACAATGGTGGAAATCACCTCTTACTTTCTTCACTCCTCCTTTTTATTATATGAAGAGTTGAGCTTATGGCTAGATTTAGAAGCCTTCTTAACTTTGCCTTTTCCTTTAGACTTTCCCTTTGTCTTGTTGATCATCATCACAGACTTGGGCTTATCTTTCTTCATTTGTGTCTTAGTTGATCTCAACATGCCGAACAACTCTATCAATAGTTTTTCAAAGTCATTCATATTGTAGTTCTTGACAAACGGACTATATGACTCTGACAGGAATTGCAGAATCACGTCAGTGGTCAACTCTTGACCCAAAGGAAATTCCAATCTAAATAAGTTCTCCACATACCCAATGAGCTTGTGTACATGAGGACCTATTGGATCTCCTTCTGCAATGTTACATTTGAACAATGCCTTGGAGACATCATATCTCTCTTGTCTTACCTAATCTTGGTACATGTTCTTGAGATGTTTGACCCATATTCTCATGCTGCCTCAACAACTCATAGTTCATGGAGCATAGAATCAGACACTTGACATCCACGACGTCTTCAGTGTGCTTCTTTTAAGCATCCCTATCAGCCCTTGGTGCATTTTGAGGTGGTTCCTCTAGTTTTGGCATTTCCAGGACATAGAGCTTGCGCTCCTGTGTGAGAATGATTTTGAATGTCCTGAACAAGTCATGGAAGTTGTTCCCAATTAGTTTGTCCTTCTCAAGGACTGATCGTAGAGAAACGTGATTGTTGTTCGTTTCCACTTGATTCTACAAAAAATTCAATTGTGTCAAAAACTCATTTTTGATTTGATTTGATTTGATAAAATTTGGGCAATAGTAATTAGTTCTTTAATTCATTATAGTTCTCACTATTTTTGTTCAAATTGAAAACCCTCAAGTATCAATTTGAAATATTGCAACAAACAATTTTCTAATAAGCCAAGATCCATATTTCGTCAAATTATGAGTCATCTTTTGTTGATCGCCCACAACTTGATTATTTAGGTTGGCAATCATGCCAATTGCATCACATGCAACTCTTAGATAGATGATATGCACAACTCTTTGCCATAATCATCTTCATGCCTCTGGGATTGGGCTCTCCAAGTCACTAGTTAAGCCTAACCCAATATCCAACATCATAGATATGCATCGTTCTTTGTGCAAACCTACATATCTACCATCACACTTCCACGAGATAGACGGTGCACCATGCTTTGTGCAAATCTATGTTTGGTCGATCAAGCTTTTCATGTGTATTGCTAATGGAAGGAATCTTAGACTTAATGTGTTTGATTGAGGGATTTTATATATATCATATATATATACATATAATGTATCCAATCACCACATATGTAGAATGTATCATATACATGCTATATCCCACAATGTAAACATGCAGGTTAAAACAAAAAGTGATGGTTACATTCATTTCTACCTGTAATTCCTTGAAGCAATAAGGAATTACTACTACCTAGGTCAATCATCACATCATATGCATGAACATATTGTTGGTGTAGATCTATGCTTTCCAATTTAGGTAGATCGATTCAACCCTTGAACCGGTCATCTCACCTCTTTTCGGTCAGTTGGTCATCACAAACGGTCATCTAGCCTCCTATCCAATGGATGTTTGGACTCCTTCCAAACAATTGGTTGAATCCATAGGGCGGTCGTCTGGCTCCATTATTCTATCCTCTACGGGCCTTTCAGACAGTCAGATCATCTCATGAACATGTCATCTCTTTTGACGATGATTGTCTTCCTCGCCGTTGTAAGAAAAGAAACTATCCTATTACTATTAAACTATTACATTGTAAAGAGAAACCTCGAGTTATATTTGAGGGTAGAAAAGGTAGGAAAGAATTAAATTTACATGGGGAAGAGGGAGGTAGAGGCTCGGTACACTGACTAAGATAAATAGGAATAAAACTAAACAATCCAAGCACACATATATATAGGGTGTAGGCCATAACAATGTTACACATCCACCATCAAATCACTTTTTAAGGCGATGCATGTATATTCATATATATATATATATATGACAATGATACAGTGAGAAACAAATCTTGGTGAAAGCATGAGAGGTATTTGAATAACTTTTCACAATCATGAAACTTTCATAATCTAACCATATGGATTAAAAATATACCCTATTAGTTACCTTCCAAAAAATTTCATCATCATAGGACTTGTATTGCACACACAACAAGCAAGTCCTTTTCAATGCTCAATATTGAGTTTTGGGCTAACCGTTGGATGTAAAAAGTCTATTTTATATATATCGACATGTAAAAGATTTCCGATTGTGATGATTTTTTTGTGTGAAGGTAGATGTAATGATGTTCTTCCCATCCATAAGGTTGGATATAGAAAATAAGCTACAACTTTATAGTTACTCAAATGCCTCTCATGCTCCCACCGTAGAATGTTTCTCACTAGATCGCTACCCTATAGATATATAGGTTTGGGATTATGTGGTATTTGATCGGATATGCATATGATACAGTTTAAATATTCACATTGAATGCAATAAATAAATGATTAAATAAAAATCTGATCATATTGATTATCCTAAATCATAATAAATTGTTGTGGCTCTAATACTACTGGTGGGAAATACAAGCATAAAGTATAGCATTGGAAACAAAGTTTTATCTATCTATATTCCCATAACAAAAAGTTTGCATCAAATTCTATAAAATAGGAACGATGGTTTAACCAATTATACCTAGTCCTGGAGCAACTCCAATGACAACAACTCACTCCAATACAATTGTCAACTAGTTGCTCTTAAATAGTGGTTGTGCAACTCCTGGTCTTCACCTTGAACAATAAACATGACAACTTTTGTAGCGCTCCTGTGGTCTCGCCACAGACTGCAGGCTAACTTTGCTCTCTATGAAGTAACCAAACGACTCCTGCCTCTAGAGTAGTCCACACAGATCAACTAGAACTCGCGTAGTTCAAGTAGAATAGATCCCTCCCATTGACGTACTAGTCACCAACTTGCTCTCCCACAACAACCACTGTCATTTGTTCTCTCCCATAAATATCCCTCCCTAGTTGGGTAGGACTTTCTTGGGCTCTCTCAGTTGCCAAAACCATGGAGGACAATAATTGTCAGAGGAACTAATTCTCAGTTGTATGTGTTGTGTTATGGGAAGCCCCCAATACCCCTCTATTTATAGGTGAGGTTGAGGTCAGGGCTCCCAGTCTATATGGGATTGTGTGAATGTGGAAGGGACTGGATGATCTTGAATTTTCACAACCTACAAACCACAAAATGGTCATCTAGTCATATGAGGTGATCATCTCATATTACCAAATGGCCATTTAGAAGTTTCAAAATTGCATACAAATTTGACAATTCAAAAATTAATATCACATATTAATTCTTTGCACCATAGGTAATGTGAATTGAATAAGTTTGGGAAACATCCAGTACCTTCATTCGGCCCCAACCGAGCCATCTCACACATGTGAGATGCTCGTCTCACTCACCTAGATGACTCTCTAGTGAGCTTGAGTCAATTCGATTGGTTCAACAGATTGAACCAGTTGGTTCACTCCTCAATATGGGTAGAACTTAGCCAATTTGAACTCTAATTAGCATGACAACCCAAATGGCCATCTCAACAATTGAGACACCCATCTGGAATGTCCAAGCGGTTGTCTCACTCAATGAGATGGTCATTTGGTAGTATAGTCAGCCAATCAGTTGATTTGTTGCTTGAATTGAATACCCTAAATACTTTAGTAATAAATCCAATCATCATTCAAGATAAACTCCTCTTCTATATGAGTTCCTTTGTGTGTGACCCTATAGGTCCCATATCATGTTGGCGTTGAATGTTCATAACTATCTCATGACATCACAAGCAAGGAGCGGTGCCTAGTCACACATAAATGATACCCAAGTGAATGGAAAGTTTGAGAACAACTTTAACCTACAATTTGTGTAACGTGTTGCATTGATTACATAATTCCTTTGTCATTGATATCCACAATGAACTCAAGGTATGAAATTTTCATACTCTCAATGTTCAATCCATATTCCTTGAAGTAAGAGAAGACTGTCTGAGATAATTTGACCTCAATATCATATATTGATTCACATGTGCATGTGCATGTGTTTCTCAGTCTTGCTTATCAAGTAGCTAGGATATAATACTCTGGTTGCGGGGAAAATCCCATATCTATCACTGAAAGTCTATCCCCATGTGTTAAAGTCACCCAATCATCACCTTTATAACAACCCATGTTTCAATACTACGTTTGATGATGTCAAAGCATACCCAACGACATGGAAGACTGTTGTGATTTTAGGTCTAAAAATCACAATCACCACCTTCACTATGAGAGATGACTATGACAACCAATGATGGTTTCCATGTTTCACTCTCAAGGTGGGTCTATCTGATACAATTTTCCCTAACATGTATCTATCTGCTTGGTTTGATATTGTCATATCATGACTAATGAGATTTTGTCATCAACCAATCCACACTCTAGTATTATGTGTTAATGGTGTCTATCTACCTTACACAGTTTCAACCAACTAGGTACATAATAAGAATGTACATACTCTTAGCATTCATATGATCTCATTATTCCAAGTTATGTACTTGAAGACATATGTCATTGAGTATTGCCATTCTTAGACATTCATAATATTTCCTCATTATCTCATAACTGAGTGAAACAAAATGAATTGGAAGCTTGCCTTTATGAGTATTAATCAAATCCTTTGTGGTATATGCCATGTCAATCATCACATGATTGGCTTTATGGGCATATCTTACCAATAGTTAGAGGCATTAACAACAACTTAGACCTACCAAGAATATGAAGAACAATGAATTGGGCTGAGTTGGTTGAATAGTCGGCTATATGATACTATATTCTAGATAGATCTTTCTTTTCCCTCTATCCTCCCATAGTTAGGTCTAAACTACCTTCTCTACCCATTTTATCACTTATCTTTTGAGATTTACAAAAATCAAAGTTCATGCAAGAAATATATCAATCAATCCAACAATAATAATAAAAAGAGAAGGTAAAGTAATAACATTCTATATTACTATATTAATTACTTTCTTAGAGTCAAAGTACATTAAAATGCCCAAACATGATACATATCAATGAAGGAGATCAAGTAGGCATAGACAAGAATAGTTGGCACCTAATAGTAATGGAAATACATTATTTTTACAAAAAAAAGGTTAGTAAAAATAAGAAAGGAAGAGGAAGAGAATAACCAATGTTGGAGATGCAGATCTCACTCCTTAGCCACCACATGGGTTGGATGTCATCGTTTGCCTCTTACCCCTTGATCCCGTGGACTCCTTCATCTCCTTATTCCTTGAATCATCCTAGAACAATAATGATATTGATGGATGAGGTGGATCTATTGATGGAATTTGGGTTGGGTATAAACCTTCAAGAGAGTGTGATTTAGGATGATATGAAGACTTGGTGATCACCATGGAGGTGGTGCATACATATGGCGCAACGTAGGTGGGACCTCCTATCTCTTTTGAGTGGCGAATATCACTGATAGTATTTGGGAATCGATGATGGTTGGAACTATATGATGAGGAGTTGTACCAATTGCACTAAAGCTCACAAGAGGAACCCATAACTCATTACTCTAGGAATTATGGCCAAGAAGGGGTATTTATAGTGCGGTGGTGGAAATATAGGTCTAAAAGAATGTTGTTTAAGGATATTTACATTGTTGGGTGACTTTCATGAGTGTTGAACCTTTATTAGTGGTTTATTCTATCTCTTCATGGATTGAAAATGGATGACATGTTAGTAAGTTCATCGGTTGATGATTAATAATCCACCAAGAAGTTTATCGATTGAAGACTAATAACCTATAGGAAGTTCATTAATTGAAGAATAATGACCTCCAAGAAATTTATTGATTGAAGATGGATGTCATTCATCTGTTTAAGTACTTCATCATCAATATATGGGAATTCATTGATTGAAGTGGGTTGAGTGTTTATGTATGACATGACTGCATAGAGTACTAATGGTTGGGTTGGAAGGGATTTGGACCTCTAAAATGACTAATTTATCATCTTGGTCTTAGTACAAATCTATTATGGGCCAAAACATTGTGCCACACCCCGCTAGAGGTGGCCTCCTCTCGACTCTCAGTTATATGCATGAAACTATATATTAAGATTGATTTCATACTTGAAGAAGTGATTTTTTTATAGTATGGTGGGTGCAAATTCCAAAATAGGATATTTAAGAAACCTAGCTGAGAAATCATATCATCAAAAATGGGATAAATTTAAAAAATATTAAGTCTGAAGATTTATTCCAACATACAAAATATATTATAGGAATAGAAATATAGTTAAATATAAAGCATTTGTGTTAAAAACATGGGTTTTATTAGGTACCCTTGGTATGTTTATAATCTAGTATGCCAAATGGAATTTTTAGTGGTCCGAGTTTAACTTTCCTAAGACAATCTTAACATAAACACTATACATCATTAATTTGATAATAGATCTCAATTCAAGCAAAGATTATTCAATGGTGTGGCCTCCTATATGGACAAAGAATTAGAATCACCTAGATCATTTTGTTTCATCGAGGCAGATTATTGTAAAATGAATCTCACTTCCTCCATAATCTCACTTTCTTCATCATTCTCCTAGATGATCTTCTCTGGAAAGTGTGCATATGCTTCAAATATTTTTCATATGTAGGAGTTTTTATATTGTGTCAAGCAACATGATACTCATCTTCACTTTCTTAAATGTTTCAAAGATTTCATTTTCATACATCTTATTTCACTTGCATTTTTAGGGGTCACATAAGAAACTGGGGAATACTTTTTTTTATCCTCAACTGGGGAATAGTTGTTCCTTCACATTTTTTTATTTGAGTAATGGTATACAGAAACTTTTCATCTTGTATCATGATATCATCAGTTGCCTATGTAATAATTTCATAATTCCGTTCAATTAGAATATCACCATTCTCTTTATCTATCATTTTGAACTACTTGTAGTCTCTTTCCCAACTCTTTTATATTCACCTCCTTTCTTGGTTGCTTGATCACTTTGCCACTTCTCAATATGTTGACGACGTTGACTTTCTTAGGGGAAGTAGGAGGGGCTTGCCATTATTGGTGTTTAGTAAGACCTTAAGACACTTTTTGTTGATGTCTCTAACTTATTGGTGTCCTTGATGCACTTCATGCTTCTTCCCATGTATTTGATCCGATGGGACTTAATACTATATGTCATGTTGATGCCATTTATGGATTTTGTAGTATTGTTGATGCTTTTATTTTTATCCTTAATGTGGAATTTCTTGTTCTCTAAATTGATTTTGTAGAATGCTAAACTTCGCTACCTAGTTGTTTGGATTCATCAATGCTTGAGAAAGAAAACTTCTCTCCTCATAGTGGGATAAGGAGAAAAACATTTGATCCAACCCTTGCTCAAATCCTAAAATTGTTTCACTACTACAGAAATGGCTTATAACGTCACATTTATAGGTGTCGGTTGTATACAAGAAACGGACGCCTAAACCCTACAGCGTCGGTTGAATACAAAAACCGACATCTATCTGTGAAGAATGGCCAGACATGGTTATCACAATTAATTTAGCATCGGTTTCCTAATAAGCAACCGACGCCTAAAATTGACCGCCAAATTTAATTTTTCCAATGGGAAAAAATTACCTCCAAAAAAACATACGATGTTAGTTATTAACTAATTAACTGATGACTAAAGATTTTTCACGAGATAGAAATTGGGCACATTGTTATCGTCGATTTTCTTGCAATAACTGACGCTGATGTGTCTTCACGTGTTGTCCCCGTGAAAATGTTCACCCCTCTTTGACGTCGATTTTTTACGGTAGTCGACGCTGATTGTTTTTAGTGTCGGCTATTTTAAATAACCGACGCTTATTGTTAACTTAATACAGCCATGCAAGCCAAGCTCTTCCCCTTTCTCTATTTCATTCCCGATGGTGAGAGCTTAGGTCTGTTGATTCCCTACTCTGCCATCGCTGCTCGTTGCCGCTGCCGCCTCCCACCACCACTGCTCCAGTTGCCACTCGTCTGCTTGCTGCTCACCGCTAGACACCTGATGCTCACCGTCGCCGCTCTGACCATCGCTGGACACCTTGTTGCTCGTTGTCGCCGTTCCGACCACCGTTGGACACATGCTGCTCGCCGTCGCTGATTGACACATGCTCGCTTCTCGCTGCCATCGCTTCCACCCGACACATGTACCCTTTTCCTCCTCTTCTTCTACCTACGAGAGAGTAGAATGAATATGGCTGTGTTTCTTTCATTAAACCCAGTTGTTGGGCAAGAGCAAATGGAGGAAGCAAACAACAATACATTAGGGTTCTAATCTACCCTTTTGTCATATATTTGATGCTAATTGTGCTTATATGCTGAGTTTGGGACTTTAGTGATGGACTTTGTCCTACGTTGCTATTTTTTAATCTAATATGAATTGTAGTCTCATCTATCCATGTTTCCTGTAGTTTATAGCATTGCATTGTGAATTATTGCATGTTTGAAACTATTGAATTCTTGATTTATTATTTAATAATGCTCTATAGATTAGGTACTTATCATGTCTATTAAAATACTATAGTAGAGACATATGTATATGAAATTAGAGCATCAATAAATCATCAATGAAATCTAGATGTGACATTAGAATGACATTCTCTGGGGTGATGGGTTCATGATATATAAGTAATGAGACCTCAATTCAATGGGGAACTTTGTCCTTGTGATTTACATACACTAACAAGATTTGGAATGTGTTTGACCCTTGATCTAATATCCAAATTTTGAGTGATGCAATGTAAGTGAGCAAATACATATAGTGGTGGTGAAATCTTATGTCTATGTTCTTTTATAATTCTCTTATCTTATTTTTAATTTTTGCTTTTATTTTATTTACTTCCTTACATAACTTAGTTATATAAAAAGATAGTCAACTCGGTCCAACATTGTTAATCACTTTTTCTTAATTGGACTAAAATCCAAATTGGACTTTAGAAAAAATGTCCTTAGGTTTGATCCTAAAAATTTAATGTGATCAAACCCGCCTACTTATGAGTTGTGTTATATTTTGTTGGCCTAGAAACCCGTCTAAGATTTACTCATTAGGAGTAAACCTTGCATAGTCCCTAGTTTGGGATTATTCTTGAACACCTAATCTCACTTAGGATGTAAGTGTATAATGTGTATTTGGTTTTCAAGAAAATTTCAGTAGCACTGCCCCGTTTGTTCTCTAAGTACATATGTACTTGAAGAACAACGGGAAATGTTGCCGATGTTTTCTTGATAACCCAATACACATTATACACTTACTAGTGAGATTAGGTGTTCAAGAATGAGATAAGTGGTACACATTTATTATATATAAGACCTTAAACCCTAAAGTTTTAACCATAAACCCTAATCTTTTAACCCTAGACCCTAATCTTGTTCTAATATATACTTGTTTTCTCTTTGATCATGGAATGGATAGATCATGGATGTCCATTCCAAATCGTTGCACCCCAGAGTTTATTTCTGGTCTTGATCAGTTTATAAGATTTTTTGAGGAACATAGGAAACAACCTAGAGATAGGTTCTACTATCCATGTAGGCATTGCGGTAACAACTTGAAAGTCAGAACTGGTGACGAAATCAAAAGTGATGTCATGTGCAACGGGATTGTACAAGGCTATACCGAATGGCACTGGCATGGAGAGATTTCAAACCTGAAATCAGTGGATGTCGATAGTAGTGCTTGTGTGGAAGAAGAAATTGCCTCCGATGACGTAGATGTGAACGAACCAGTTCCAGTAGACATTGTTGATGCGATGCTAGATAGTTGTGGGGTAGAGCACATCGATCCACCTCCCATGTTTAGAAGCATTGTGCATGATGTTGATATATCGTTATACATAGGTTGTAAGTTTACAAAGCTTAGCACTGTGTTGAGATTGTATAAGTTGAAAGCTAACAATAGATGGAGTGACAAAATCTTCACGTCATTGTTGTATTTGTTGAAAAAATTCTTCCTGAAGGAAACGAGCTGCCAATCTCAACATACCAGTTAAAGAAATTGTTGTGCCCAATGGGAATGGAGGCCAAGAAGATACACGCATGCCCGAATGATTGTGTATTATTTCAAAAAGACTATGTGGATTTGAAAGATTGTCCCAAATGTGGTGCATCAAGGTATAAATTGACAACATCGGGGGAGTCCAAAAATGATTCTCCTGCCAAGGTGATGTGGTATCTACCTATAATACCACAGTTTCAACGCTTGTTTGCCAATCTGATAGATGTGAAGAATTTGAGGTGGCATGTAGATGTTAAGAAAAATAATGATGGGATCCTATGACATGCGTCTGCTTCCCCACAGTGGAAGAAGATTGATTTATTGTACCCTGAATTTGGTGAAGAAGTTAGGAATCTAAGACTTGGGCTTTGTACAGATGGGATGAATCCATATGGGACATTGAGCAGCCAACATAGAACTTGGCCAGTTATGCCTGTTATATACAATCTTCCTCCCTGGTTGTGTATGAAAAATAAGTATGTTACGATGTCGTTGTTGATATCGGGCCCTAAACAACCTGGAAATGATATCGATGTTTATCTTGAACCTCTGATTGATGACTTGAAGAAACTCTGGGGTGAAGGTGTGATGACCTATGATGCTTCACGAAGAGAGACATTTCATTTGCATGCTATGTTGTTTTGCACTGTGAATGACTTTCCAGCATATGGAAATTTGTCTGGATATAGTGTCAAAGGATCTAAAGCATGTCCTATATGTGAAGAGAACAATGATGCAATCGACTAAAACACGGCAGCAAGACTGTATATCTTGGTCATCGAAAGTTTATTCCAAAATTCCATCCGTATCGTAGGTTGTGCAAAGCATTCAATGGACGAAATGAGGAACGGAGTGCTCCTAAACCTATACCAGGGAGGATGTTTATGAAAGAGTAAAAGACTTTGCCAATGAATTTGGTAAGAGATCACAATGTATGATGACCACATGGAGCGACAAATCTTTATTCAAGAAGAATTCGATATTTTAGGATCTTCCTTATTGGAGTTCTTTGGCAATCAGGCATTGTATTGATGTCATGCACGTTGAGAAAAATGTCTGGGATAGCGTCATCAGTACTCTGTTGAATATACCAGGTAAGACTAAAGATGGGATAAAATCCAGAATGGACCTACGTGAAATGGGAATAAGGATAGAATTAACATAAGTAGTTAGTAGTGATCGGAGAACATACTTACCTCCCACTTATTACATGTTGTCGAGAAAGGAGAAGAAAGCCTTTTGTGAATGCTTGGTAAATGTTAAGGTGCCACAAGGTTACTTATCCAATCATCCATACATTGGTATCAATGAAAGATCTGAAGTTGATAGGTCTTAAATCTCATGAGTGTCACACTCTAATGCAACAGATATTGCCCGTGTCAATTCAATCTATATTGTCGAAGCATGTAAGGTTTGGAATCACTAGACTTTGTTTCTTTTTCAACAGTCTGTGCAACAAAGTTATTAACCATGATACTCTCGATAAATTGCAAAGAGAAGTGGTTGTTACCCTATGTCATCTTGAGATGTATTTTCCTCCTTTGTTCTTTGATACCATGGTACATCTTGTTGTCCACTTGACTAGGGAAGTGAAAATGTTGTGACCAATTTTCTTGCATTGGATGTATCCCTTTGAACGGTACATGAGTTTTTTTAAAGGTGATGTTTGAAACTATTATCATCCTGAAGGGAGTATTATTGAGGGTTATGTGGTGAGAGAGGTTATGGATTTTTTCAATGACTTTCTGAGTGCTAATGACGCTCCTGTTAATGACATGAATATTGAGGAGCATTTTGGCAAAGGAATTTTGGGATCACAGATGAAAGTAATCAGCCGTGAGTAGTTGGAACAAGGTCACTTGTATATTTTACACAACATCGACGAAGTGAGTGTTTATATCGAGGAACATACCAATTTCATCAAGAGACAATATTCTCAAGCCAAATCAATGTGGCTTGGTAGAGAGCATAACAAGACATTTATTAAGTGGTTTGAAGATAAAGTCTTACATCAACTATCTCAAACACCAGATAATCTTACTGAAACTATCAAATGCCTCGCCTTTAAACCAAAATTGAATGTTATGTCTTATGAAGGGTTTGACATAAATGGATTATCATATTACACAAAGCGTCAAGATGATAAGAGTGTCGTCCAAAGTAGTGGGGTTACCCTTCAAGCGTCTTCATTGTTTTTTGCAAGTGCAAAGGATAAGAGTCCACGTGAAGCTAAAATGTCATATTATAGTGTCATTGAAGACATATGGGACTTTGACTACGTAGATTTCATAATTCTGCTCTTTAAATGTAATTTGGTTGATAATACCAAAGGAGTTATAGTGGATGAATTGGGTTTCACATTAGTGAACTTTGAAAAGATTGGAGAGAAGGGTGAACCATTCATATTGGCATTACATGCGAAATAAGTATTTTATATCGATGATCCTACAAATGATAAATGGTCGATTGTTCTTCATGGTAAAATAAAGTTCATTGAAGATCCTATAGATGAAGAAGAGTACTATGATAAGTATGATGACTCCAGTCCATTCTCAGTTGGGTTGCCAACACCACCAAACATTGAAGCTAATGATGACTTGTATGTGCGCGAAGATCACAATGAAGTATTGTTAATTGATAAAAGATTGCAATATTAGAGGCATGCATGTTTATATTTTTTATATGTTTTATTTTTTTGAATGTGAACTTTACAATATGAACTTTACAATGTGAATGTGAGATTTACAATGTGAATTACTTTACAATGTGAATGTGAACTTTTAGATGGTCGAGCATTCTCCTGATGACCGTGCTAATGATTACCGTGAGGGTGAGGATGTCAATGCGCCGCCTCACAATGTAAGTTTTAAAAATATATCCCTGAGGTTTCTATCTACATGTTCATTTATAGTTATATCCTGTAAGTGTGTTTTTTTTGTCAAATTTTAGGTTGGTGATGTACCCTCTGAAGAAATTGGGGCACTTGATGAGCTGTAAAAAAAATTGAGAAGGTGAGGGGCATCACAATGATGAACAAGTTACTACAACAAAGGGGCAATGGACCCAAACTGGATATAGATTTCGATCATGCAAGAAATCCAGTTGGAGTGAAACACAACTCATTTATTTCATATCTTGGGGTTCTTACTCACAGCCATTGTAGTCCTATTTTTGAATCCTGGCATAAAGTTCCTAAGGGGAAGAAAGACTTAGTATGAAAGGAACTATGCGTGAGTTATTATTATTTGCAATTCTATTTTTGTAGATTACTAATTTTTAGGATACTAGTTAATAGCAATTATATTTTGTAGAGTATATTTGATCTGGATGAAAAGTTGCATCATAAATGCGTGATGCAACACTGTGGGAGGGTCCTAAGGAACTATAGGACAAATCTCACTCGAGATTACATACGCGATGCTGAGAAGAGGTTCTTGATTGATTTCCAATTCTAGACATTGATCACGTTTTGACTAACTCTACACTAATAATTTTTGTTTGTATTCTCTTTAAAAAATAAATTTAGGTAGAAGGCAACCACTGAGCAATGGAACTACCTCGACACCAAAGACTGGGAGGACTTTGTTAACCAAAGAAAAATGGATGAATTCAAGGTATTAAGAGTCACTCCCAATTTAATTAATATATGTTCTTATGTATTCACCTATTGAAGATTAACCTTTAGTGTTACTAACCAAATCAATGTGCTCACTAACAAGGCTATCAATGATGCTTAAAGAGCAAGGCGTGCACTAAATGTGCATGATCACACAATGGGTCCAAGAGGCTATGCAGGCGTTCGCAAAAGACTACATGCTGGGTCTAATGGTCATTCTACTGCTACTCAGGAGTCCTCTACTATTGGTCCCACACCTCTGCCTCACCATGTTATGTGGATAGTTGGGAGGTAAAACAAGAAGGGAGATATAATGAAGCCTGCAACTTCTGAGGTGACTGCAAAAATGGTAAAATTCAAATCTTAGAGAAATCGATCGATATTGATTATTGTTATGTTTACTTACCAATTTCTGTTTATGGCGATTAACGGGAGCTGCATGAGCAGAGGAAGGAAGGAAAGTTCATCCTTGAGGGCAGAAGGGATGAATTGACAGTTGCTCTGGGTAACCCAGAGCATCTTGGACGTGTTAGGGGTGCAAGCACTGGTGTGGGCATCAAAGTGTTCTTTGGGCCATCACAACGCAAACCAGTCCCAAAAGCGGGACTTTCACAAGATGAGGTAACTTATTCTTTTTTGAGAATGTTACTGCAAAAGAGAATTCAATAATCCGAAGCTAGTGTTTCTTTTATCCATGTATAGGTAGATCAGTTAATTGATAGGAGAGTCGAGGAAGCACTTGATAGGAGAGTCGAGGAAGCACTTGATAGGAGAGTCGATGAAGTAATTAGCAAGTGGCAGGCGTCTCAAACTGCCACTCAAACAATACATGTGTCGGGCCGCTCTTCTCCTACTACAGAGATTGGGAGTAATCATGTAGACCCACCACCTAGCACGTCCATTGTAAGTATTTTTATGACATATATAGTAGCTAGTCTTTTCAAGATGATATGTTTATTTATATATGTATATAACATTCTTTACGTAAATTTGTAGGGGTTGAAGCCATGCCGTCTAAAAAGTCAAGAATATATCATTGCAGATGCACATGCTTACCTAGCCCTTCCAGGGGAGATATTTCATGGGACTCCAGTACCAGCTGGTGTGGTTCGTGTGAGCCTGATACATATACTCCCTGATTGGAGGTATCTTCTACTGCCATATGCCCACCCAGATTCTGAAATGCTTGGTGAGGCAGAAGGCGGAGTGATAATGTGGCCCAAAGTGGATGTCGTCTATACTAATATTGTATGGTAACTTTACATTAAGTTAATTTGTTAGTGTGTATATATGAGTCCATCGATCTGAAATTATATATACAGGTCAAAAGGAAGACACCCGCTACATCTCAACCTCCACCTCCACCTCCTGAAGTACCAAGTTGTCTTCCAAGGGACCTACATGCCTCATTAGGTCCTAATTGTAGGGCTTTGGCAGTATGGATAGGCGAACATGATTCAAATTGTCCTATAAATGTTACTATTCCGGAGGATGCTACAGGTCAATCATACGATAACAATCTATTTATACAAGTTTTGTATATGTATTAATGCATATGCAATACCAGTTTTTCATATGCATTAATGCATACATATTAATGCAGGCTAATCATACAATAACAAGCTATTTATATAAGATATTTTGGAGTTGTTTCATTATGACTGGCTGAACACATCTATGATAGAGTTGTGGATATGGTGAGATCTTGTTTATACATCCATATATCTTGTTTTATATACGGTGATCTGGTTTCTTATATATTAATGCATATGTAATACATGTTTTGCAGCCACTTACACACGATATGTACAGATTTGTATTTTCCCATGTGTGATTTTTGGTTCCATATTTGATTAGTCTTGTAGATACAGACCCTTCTTTAGTTACTTCATACTATTGTGATGCTTTTGAATATTTTGGTAAAAATAAGAAGACGGTGATAATAGCTCCATTCAATGCCGAGTAAGTTTACTTTGCTTGTAATTTGGACTTAAGAAAATTACATTTTTATTGTGGATTTTGAGTTATTAATTTTTAACTTTCTTACCTGTAGTGGTAGGCATTGAGAATTACTAGTTATTATCCCCAAGAAGTTCACTGTCTATTATCTAGATCCTGTGGAGAAGGAATTGAATACATTATATAGACACACAATGAAAAGGCCATTATTCCCATGAGAAATATTTTATATTTTTATATCTGTTAACATCTGTTATTACATTACTATTTAATGATGCAATTTAATGTATTACATTAACATGTAGGGATTTAGAAAAGTTCAAAAAAGTTGGAGGAAAGGTCCACAGGAAAAAGAATCAGCCACTAATTTGGGAGAATGTGAAAGTAATTTCCTGAATCCAATGTATATATTATTTATGTGAACTTTGCTTATTTGTATTTTGAATATTTTGTATGTTTCAATTTATAGTGTGCTACACAAGATAACAGTTGGGCATTTGCCTACTATGTGATGCGATTTATGGGCCTAATCATCAAATATGTCGTATGGAAATTGATATTATACATCAGGTATTATATATAGTCTCATTAGATAATATGAAATATATCAATCTTATTATATATTATTAATTATATATATATGTCATTATCTTTGCAGGTGTTTAAAACTAACTTCAGCACAGGTGGAAAGTTATTAGATGTACATACTCCCTATATGAGAGAGGAATTAGATGTTGTAAGAGAAGAATGGGCAAAAGCCCTACAAGTAGTGGGAATTTTTAAATATAATTGGGACAATGATGATGATGATAAATAAAAAATGATATTTCTAAACTTTGTTCTCATAATTATTTTTGTGTGAATGTGAATGACTTTTTATGAATTTTCGTATGTGTGAATGTGAATGTCTTTTTCTAATCAATACATGAATGTCTGAATGTGAAAAGAGATGAAATGAATGGAACTGAATGTGAATGAAAATGACTTTGTAGGTTTCTACATGTTTCTGATCAATACATGTGTATGAATGTTAATGACTTTGCAGGTTTGTGGCTTATTGTTGGTTGATATCAATGGATGTTGTAAACTTGCAGTTCATAACTGAACTGTAGGTTCTGCATCCTGCTAAACAGCCATACAGCAAGCCTGCAAACTGATAAGAAAAAAAATCAAAACATAGGCATCTGTTATTTGAATAAAACTGACACCAAATACATACGACGTCGGTTATTAGCAAAAAATCGATGTCTCTTCCATGGCTGGCATCGGTTATCTGTAAGAACTGATGCCTATTTTGGGTCGTGCTGGCAGGGATATGGCGTCGGTTATTAACATTAAATTGATGTTTTTATCCCATTACGGCATAGGTTATTAGCGAAAACCGACACTGATAGTTCCCTTACTGACACATTTTCGGTGGCGGGAAGGATTATGGCGTCGGTTTTGTTTATTAACCGACTTCTTTAACAATGATATAGTGTCAGTTTTCTTTAATAACCGACGCCTATAGTTCCCTTGTTGGCACGTTTTCAGTGGCGGGAAGGGTTATGGCGTCAGTTAGAAACTGACATTGAAGATGTCGACTTTTAGCGGCGCCCACTTGGGTGTCGCTTGGAAACTGTTGCTAAAGGGTCTAAATAACCGACACAAAAGGCCTTTTCTGTAGTAGTGTTTGTCCATAGTTTGATACATCCTTTTTAACTTTATCAAGTCCTCTCAACCTAGGAAGTACCTCATCTTCCAACTATGAGGCATGTCTTAGTTCTTGGTGATCTTGAGACCATGTCCTAGTTGTTACAAGAAAAATTAGAGGGATAAAACCACTCTAGTGTCTATTAAGTAGAAAGATGTGTGTTTCTATTTGAGTTCTCATACAACTACAATGTCATGACTTCTTCTATAGATGTGTCTACAACTTGAATGATGATTGAATGAGATATTCTTCTCTTGCTTCTACTCCATGAAAATGTCATGTTTAAGTGCATCTTCATGAGTTTTATATTGACGTCATTTGCAAGGGGACTGTTATAAGAGGCATCACACCTATTTTCTAATTGCAATTTTAGACAGGTTCTTAATCAATGTCTAAGCTTACTCTAATGTCTTTTCTCAAACATACCTTACATGAAAATTGCACACTGATTTAATGGCAACACTATAGTCCTAAGTAGAAAGATCATACTAGTAGCCACAATGTCACTTAATGGTGGGGCCAATTACATAGGAGCTTTAGGAATCTTATCCAACTGCCATAGAAGTTATCATTACTCATTTGTGCAAAAGAAGTGATGGAATGACACATCTAAGTCAACTTCGCAATGGGCAATAATTTCTTAAAGAACTCATTCATCATTCGTTCCCATGTCATGATCTCATTCCTAGAAGAGTACCATTTTTTTTGTCTTTGGCTTTTTCCTTAATAGAAAATGGAAACAATGTCAAGAGAATAACATCATAGGTAATAGCCAGTGTATGGAAGGTAGATCAGAATTCTATGATGGAATCAATGTTCTTGTAAGGATTCTCATAATTCATCCTATAGAATGATGTAAAGAGTTGGATTATGACAGGTGGTATTGTGAAAGCTTGTCCCGCAACAACCTCCAAACCAGCCACAATTGGCAAAATATAATTCTCCAGTATAAGGTATTATTAAAAGGAACTTGGGATAATATGTTCCTTCTCAATTTCTCTTGGACATTTTTGTTAATAAAAATATCATGTGGATGTTGGGGTGAACTTTCATTCATGATTTCTATATCTTATTGTTGGTGGTTATGATGGTTTCTTCGTCTTCTCCCTATCTCAATGTCGATGGGAAGAAGACCTAGACATAGGAGTTGATCAATGAACATACATTGTTACTCTACACAAACACAACTAAAACAAGAGAGACAAGATGAGAAATCAAGTAATTCAAGATAAAAGTTACAAATATGAAAGGTCTATAAGGAACAAAGTAAAATTATTAACTAGATCTTGGTAAATTGTCCCCAATGATAGTGCCAGAAAGTTTGATGTGCAAATGCTCTTCGAATAACAAAATGGCCAATTTGCAAACCTGAAAACACTAACACAAGCGTGGGATGCAGTATGGTGGAAAGCAGTGTCAGTCCACACAGATGGTTCTCTCTCTTGGCTCTTATGTCTACTTCACTTCTAGAAGATATGGCAAGGGATTTTAGGATATGAAGTTGGTTTGGTTAGGATAAAAATAAAGGCCATGAAGAAAGTAAATACACTAAGTTAATATTAAAACTTAAGTCATAAACTAACATCAACTAATAAAGATAACTAGTTGAGAACATACCACATTTATATGAGTAAACCTTAGCGTAACATAACTAATTGATTTAATTACAAAAGTATCACTGTGGTAATGTCATAAGCACACAACAAGAAAGGAAATTAGGGTTTGGACAATCAAATAAACTAGTGGGTTTAGTGGGATCATGGGAAGATCTACCATGTGATTGGTTAATCATAATATAGCCAAAGGTGAATTCTATAATTTAAACTGCATTCATTCATATTAGATAGTAGTCACATTCAACTTGTTGGGAGTATATGGAATAGGTGTTATACAAGATACTTGCTCTTAGACCACCATGTATCCATCCTTATGAGGTTCAACTGATAAGGGGATAGCTGAATCAATCAAACTTGACATACAAATCTAGGACTTTGATGTGCCTCATCTCCTATACTTGGTGGTAAAGGGTGTTATATAGTATGGGAAGGTGTATTTTAACCTTTGATACCCATATGAAAGATATACCATGATCCTTTCAAGTGAGAGGGAATAAACACTTCTAGTTTCATAGACCCCTCACCCTGGGCTAGTGGAATAAAAAGATATTAGACTAGACAAAAAAAACTAGCCAAGTTCCTATAAGGCAACCTGGCTATTTTACACCTCTATCATACTATCTCTCTACCTTTAATTCCTTAGATGGAAAAAAATATTCATTCTAACAAGGAGATAGGAGAGAAAAATCAAGCATAATTGTAACACTGAATTAACAATATGTAGTGTTCTACATTATCAATCCTGAATGGATATGGTATCACAATTCCATATCACTTGCAAACAATGCACAATAAAGTTTAGCTACTTGTATGAACATTAAAAATATGAAGAGAGAGAGATATTGCTTTCTAATTGGATGTATGTATGTATGTATGTATGTATATACAAATCTTATTTTATAAAAAATGTGAGCAGGGATGCAACTATAAATTCACAGTTAAGTATCAATTACAGTTGGGAAGGGTAGTAGGTTGTGGAGGTTGGCTAGATGATCCAAAGGAGATAAACAAAATCCAATTCTTGTTGTTGTGAAGGGTTTAACTTGAGTGGATAGGTATGGAGTTTCTCATCAACAATAGAGTTTTCGGTATGCCTATATAGAGGCCTTTATGTACCAAGTGAAGATGTCGAGGTGGTAAGAGTTACATCAAGATCTATAACAAGGGCTTCACTTGGCTACGAAGTGCCTAGGAGAAGGGGAACAACTTCATACATGGTTAGCGGTCGACTGGAGGAGATTTCCTTACAATGTTTCATTACAATGGAAGTTATAGTTATAGCATGTATATCCTTGTTGTTCATGCAAACCTCTCACTAAAATTGGATTGTGACAACCCCTCATAGTGATCTTTATTTTTGAAGAAAACAATCATTCCCTCAAATTGTTTATACTCGCGTTGTTTAACTCCTACCATTTCTTTTACATGTGGCAATTTTGACTTGTGTCTAGCTTATCATTTATGTAGTTTATTAGTTCCTTCATTTTGAATATTTTATGTCACTTCATTTTGAAATGAAAATCACATTAACAAATTTTACTAATTTTATTTTTGTTTATCTTATATGGGTTTTATACAGCTTCCAAGGCAACCAAATAATACATATTGAGAGTATTATGTGATGAAGTACATGACAAACATTGCTTAGTAAAGAACTACATATACTCCTGAAATCGTAAGTTAGTTATTATATTCTTTTCGTTTATTCAAACTTATAAATACACTAAATATTGTACAATATGCTGATGTATTTGACATTTGATTGTAGAAATATTTAAAGTATATTAGTTGTTGCTTCAACAAAGAAGGGATCAATGAGGTCCGAAATAAATGGGTGATATGTGTTATTGAATATACATAAAGTTATCTGACATGAGCAGGTGACGTCTGTTCTTCAACATATTACAAATGTGTAAAACTTGTGTAACTATTTTTTGGTTCAACTGTAAGTGTGTATTTACTGGTCTATGTGGCTACAGAGCTTGTATGATTGAATCTTTGTAAGGATTACTGATTATTTATATAATTTATCTCAAGCTTTTTACAAGGTTCGATGCAAATTATGTTCAATTATCTGTTATTAATAAAATTTAAAATAAATGATATCATATTTATTATAGAATATTTGAAGTATAATTAAATGATCAATCAAATTGGTTCCATTGGAGCGGACAATCTCTAATCAAATATGTTGAAAAGAGTATGTTACTACAACAAACAACACATGTTGTGTAAACCACCCATATTGTAGTAGGTGTGTCTGGAAAGCACACCCCTATTACAATGTGTGTATTTCGTGAAAGACAATATGTTTCAACTGTTGTATAAATATATATAACAATAGGAACACCACATGTTAAAAATACCTATATTACAACGGGTGCATTTCGTGAAAGACAACATGCTTCAACTGTTGTATAAACGTATATATTACAACAGGTCCACCACATGTTGTCGAAAACACCCCTATTACAATGAGTGTATTTCATAAAAGACAACATGTTTCTAACTATTGTATAAACATGTATATTACAGCATGCTCGCCACATGTTGTAAAAAATACTCCTATTACAACAGGTGTGTTCAGTAAAAGACAACATGGTTCAAATGTTGTATAAAATATATGTACTATAACATGTGCAACACCTACTGTATGGAACACCCCCGTAAGACCACGCGATCTAATACATCAGTTGACACCTATTATAAAATGAAAAAACAAATTGTTGTAAAACTTTGTAGTCTTACAAGTTAATTAATATATCCACATGGGAAATGATTCAAAAAAGAATTGATTTGGATCGTTCAATTAGGAGAATGTCGCTATCACCACTGCACCAAATTAAGTGCAACAATTTAAATTACCGAGCAAAAACAAACTAAGCCAACACTCAATTTAATTTTCTAATATGATAATTTATTCTTCAAGACATAAAAAAATGAGTGAAGCTTATGAAACAGATGTTCACGACAAATTATGACTGAAGATTAGTTGATATCAAAGACCTATTGCTTAATTGGAAAGCTACGTTCTTTGTGTTTGCGTAAATATAATCTTTCCGTTTCATGAAAAAAACAATCACTAGAATTGGTTTACAGTGCAAAATGAAAACAGCATATTGTAGGTAGTACATTTTTACGTGTATGTTTATCCTGGATATTACGGATCCGTATCTCGAATATATCTATCTCATAGCTGTTGTACATGTTATCTAGCTCCACAACCACCAACCAGTCGTGGGTCCATCTGGTAATCCCACCTCTCTCTCTCGTCGGCCCCATATAGGGGATTGATGGCCACTGCAGTTGCCATTGCTGCTATGTACGACTAAGGCCGCAACTTGGATATACAGCTCGCTTCAAGGAGATAGTAGTCAGTGGGCAAATACCAGCAGCGGAGCTCCTGGTTTGGAACTTGCTCCCTACTGGAAAATTGCCGGTGTTCCTTGCCGGTTGGTTTTACATAAAAGTGCATCATCGGCAGCCCGGCATTACAACTACAAGTGCTAATTATCTACTGCTGAGTGTCGACTACATAAGCTAGGTTGTTGCCGCCTGCCAGGAAGGTCAGAGCCAGGTGTTGGCATACTCCCATAAGAAAAAAGTTGCTACTCAATATATCGCCTCTGCTACAAACCCAAGTAAGACTTGTTTTGACATGATATAGTAGGAGTGCCAAATGACACTTCGGACTACAACTACATGTAATCAAGCAAAACAGATAAGTAATGTTACTTACTGTGCACTCGTTGAGCTGTAAGTATTGAACAAATGTGTTTTATGATCGAGAATTCGGAAGGATTGGCTATGACTATTATCCAATAAGGAAAAGAATCCGATCATTGCAATTTTATCTGATTTATCTCAATATTTTGTTTTCATATGTGCAAGCAAACATATCTGAAAATTATAACACAGTATTTTTATAAGCTAACTGAAACCCTTTCCTCTTAAACTTTACACTCCTCTTGTTTCAGAGTTAAATTCTAAAATCACCACTTCCATAATTCCCACGCTTGTTCATTCATCTTTTGTCACAAACCTTTTCTCACAAATTCTTCTTAATCTCTCATTTCTTAATTTTTTTAAATCTCTAGACGGTGAAAGGGCAAACGAGCGTGACAATCTTATTTCTGATTCCTACCTTTATTATTCTATAGCCTCTTACATAATCACCATGTTAGAAATGTTAGAATGTAACCTCCTATAGCGAGAAAACTAGATAGAGACTAACTACCGGTCCACCAGTAGTGGGAAAAGTGTGCTGAGATGTACCCACTACAGAAATAAGAACAGCGCCCGACACAGAAAATTGGATCCCGTATAAGGTTTGCCCATAACCACTCAAGGAGAAGAGAATAACTATTCATAATGGCAAGAGGGAGCGTCTCTTAACAAATAAATAGAAAGATAATATTGAGAGGGGCTCATATTCATTTGTCTCTAAGTTTTCACGTCCCTATAACCATCACATCGGAACTAATTGTATTAGTGAAAAAACAAAGTATAATACATGGGTCACATAGAATTATATAGGTATTTTCTAACATTCACCAACACGGCACATGTAACTAACGTATGATTCAGATATAAACTAAAATCATACACAATAATATTGCGCAAGTCAAGATATAATATTTAATTAAATTATTAATTAATAAAAACAAGTTATATGTCAGGTGTGATAATTTTTTTTCCATGTAGCACATAGTCAATACAACTCAATATTAGTTTATGTACAAATATATAACTCATTTTTTTTTATATTGAAAAGAAAGAAATACATTGTCACACTAAATTGTACATATGTATAACTTACCATGGACAATAAATATATAACATTAACTTATTATTTGTTGAATTTACATGTGTCACGACTTCACAAGCAAATCAGCCATGTGTATTTACACATCCCATTCTATTATGCTACCAAATTTGCAAGTGTCACGACTTCACATAGCCGGGCGATGACTCCTCTACAATGTTTGTTCTTTCAACATGACCAAAGAACATTTTGGAAGAAAATCACATAGTTAAGGCATCCTTTACTATCAAATTAGTACCAATATGTCCAATTGACACTAGATATTTTTATACTTCTTCTTTGACAGATATATTTTTCAAGTCCATGTTTTCTAACCTATTGAGTACATATTGCTCTTTGAGACAAAAAAAAAGTATAATTGGCACAACTAAATCTTCACGGCTTAGTTATACTATGACAATACCAAGTGTTGGGTTTTAAAGGAGGCAGAGAAGCAGCGGAAACAAAAAATTTTCTCCCAAAACCCGGAACAAAAGGAATCGCGTCGACATCTATATGATAGGAAATAAGGTTTGTGAATCATACCTTGTCCCGAGGCTTGTTCGGCGACAATACCACGCGCCTTGCGCGGTCTTCACCTCCGGTCTTGGACGGTGTCTGTGCAGCTCCTGGTCGCACCGAGACTGAAGACTCCTCCTCCTACCGGACTTTCGGATGACAGTTGTCCTCCTGAGCGGCAGTGACCTCCCGCCTCTGAAGTAGTCCACACGGACCACCCGGAACTCCACTCTCCTTGTCCCACAAGGAAGTGGAAGGAGTCGCACCCTCCTGTTGACGTACTAGTCGCCAACACACTCTCCTGCTGTCGACTGCAACTGCAGTTGTCCTTCCCTTGCTGCACCTCCCTTTGCGGGAAGCACTTGCTCGGGCTCTCTCTCGGTTACCAAAACCAGAGAGAATGACAACTTTGCAGAGCAATCAACTTGCACTGAGTTGTACTCTGAGAAGCCCCCAATACCCCTATATATATAGGCGGGTCATGGGACAGGGTTCTCTGTGCCTGACAATACGGGACTAAAGCAGGAGTAGAAGGGTTCGGGATTTTCCACAAAAAGCAACTGTCTCGCAACCTGAACCGATCGGTTCACAAGTGAACCGGTCGGTTGGGGAACTGAACCGATCGGTTCACCACTGAACTGATCGTTTGGGACCCTTGAACCGATCAGTTCACTCATGAACCGATCGGTTGGGGTTCCAGGTTGGTTCCCGATTGACTTTCCTTATTTCTTTCCCAATTGGTATCGAATACCAATATAATTCCCAATCGAATTGGGCAATTGAAACGAAAGGAAAATTCTCACCAATCCTACTTTCCCAAGTTGCTCGATTGCACCAGTTGAACCGATCGGTTCAACACTTGAACCGGTCGTTTCACTCTGTGCATGAGCCGATCGGTTCAACAATTGAACCGACCGGTTCAGCAACCTCAGCCGACCGGTTCATCACATGAACCGATCGGTTGGGAATGCAGATTGTGCAGAATCAGTCAAATGCGATTTCAATCAATCCGATACTCCAATCAACTTGTCCAACACCTTGAACACTATGATATTGAGCTATCGATTAATTGAGTGTTTAATTGAACTACTAAACTCCTTTAGTAATCAATCTAAACATTGCTTGTGGACAAAACTCCTCTTCCAGGTTGAATCCTATGTGTGTGACCCTGCAGGTCCATTTCACGTTGGCAGTGAAGGTCCATTACACTTATGACTTCACAAGCAAAGAGCGGTGCCTAGTCACACATCAGTGCTACCCAAGTGAAAGTAGAAAGTTGGAGAACAACTTTCATCCTACAATCCGTGAATGGTGTTACAGTGAATGTATAATTCCTTTGTCACTGATATCCAGAATGAACTCGAGGCATGGAACAATCATCCTGTCAATGTTCATTCATTTCCTTGATCTCAGAGTAGACCGAGTGAGATGTGTATGACATCAATATCACATATTGATTCACACGTGCATGCGCATGCCTTTCTCAATCCTACTCATCAAGTGGCCAAGGATATCAAACTCCCTCAGGAGGGACAAATCCCATATCTATCACTCACCCCTCAAAAGCCCCATGTGTCAAAGCCACCCAATCATCACCTTTATAACAACCCATGTTTCAGGATTGCGTTTGATGATGTCAAAGTGTACCCAACGACATGTGTTGAGTGTAGTGATTTCAGGTCTAAGAATCACACTCACCACCATCACTGTGAGAGCTGACTGTGACTACCAAGTCATGGTTCCATGTGTCACTCTCACGGTGGGTCTGTCCCGTACCTTGTTCTCTAACAAGTACCTATGTGCTTGGTTTGATATCACCATATCATGACTAATGAGATTCTGTCATCAACCAACACACAATCTAGTCTTTAGTGTTATTGATGTCTATGGTTATTTCCACAATAAAAACCGACTAGGGACTAAACAAGAATGTATGCTCTTAACATTCATATGATCTCATCGTTTAGGTCATGAACCTAAAAGCATATGTCATTGAGTAATACAATCTTTAGACATCTATCATGTTACACCATCATCTCAGAAATAGTTTAAACATATAGATTGGAAATTGCCTTTATTATTATTCAAATCATTTACAAAGTATCCCATTACAATCATCATATGACTTGCTCTATGGGCATACATACCAACAGACTCCCACTTGCACTTAGAGCCAGTCACCAAGGAAACACAGTCCTTGTGACCTAGCATGACCATCATGCTTCTGCTGAGAAAGGGCCTTAGTCAGTGGATCAGCTATGTTGTCTTCAGTTGGTACTTTTCAAATCTTCACATCTCCTCGTTGTACGATCTCTCGTATGAGATGGAAGCACCGCAGTATGTGCTTGGACCGCTGATGTGATCTGGGCTCCTTAGCTTGTGCAATAGCTCCATTATTGTCACAATAAAGTGCAATTGCATCACATCTACTGGGAACTACACCAAGTTCAGAAATGAACTTCCTGATCCACACAGCCTCCTTTGCTGCATGCGAAGCAGCAATATACTCGGCCTCTGTAGTAGAATCGGCAACTGTTTCTTGCTTGGAACTCTTCCAGCTCACAGCTCCATGATTAAGGCAAAACACAAATCCTGACTGTGATCTGTAATCATCTTTATCGGTTTGGAAGCTTACATCGGTGTAACCCTTTACAACCAACTCTTCCTCTCCGCCGTACACAAGAAACTGATCCTTAGTCCTTCGCAAGTACTTGAGGATGTTCTTCACGGATGTCCAGTGAGCATCCCCGGGATCTGACTGGTACCTGCTCGTCATGCTGAGAGCATACGAGACATCTAGGCGTGTGCACAACATAGCGTACATGATGGATCCGATGGCTGATGCATATGGGATCCCATTCATACGCTCCCTCTCTTCACAAGATTGGGGACATTGAGCTCTAGAGACGGTAACTCCATGTAGCATAGGGACGTTGCCTCTCTTTGAGTTCTCCATGCTGAACCGCTTCAGCACCTTGTCAATGTACGTGCTCTGACTTAGTCCGAGAAGCCTTCTAGATCTATATCTATAGATCTTAATTCCTAGAATGTAGGATGCTTCTCCTAAGTCCTTCATTGAGAAAGTTTTCCCAAGCCAAGTCTTTACCTTCTCTAAGGCTAAGACATCATTCCCCATCAAAAGTATGTCATCCACATACAATATGAGGAATGTGGTCGAGCTCCCACTAACCTTCTTATACACACAAGGTTCATCTTCATTTTGAATAAAGCCAAACACTTTGACTTCTTCATCAAATCGAAGATTCCAACTCCGAGATGCTTGCTTCAATCCATAGATTGACCTTTGCAGTTTACAGACTTTATTGGCATTCTTTGGATCTACAAAACCCTCAGGCTGTGTCATATACACATCCTCATGAATATTCCCGTTAAGGAATGTGGTTTTAACATCCATCTGCCAAATCTCATAGTCATAGTAAGCTGCAATAGCAAGCATGATCCTGATGGACTTAATCATGGCAACTGGAGAAAAGGTTTCGTCATAGTCAACACCTTGAATTTGTCGAAAACCCTTTGCAACCAATCTGCCTTTATAAGTTTGCACATTGCCATCCATGTCGGTCTTTTTCTTGAAGACCCACTTGCACCCTATGGGTTTTACCCCTTCGGGTGGTTCCACCAAAGTCCATACTTTGTTGGAGTACATGGATTCCATCTCGGATCTCATGGCTTCAAGCCATTTCTCAGAATCTGGTCCCTCCATAGCCTCTACGTAAGTAGTTGGATCATCATCTATGATCAACTCTCCACCTTCCTGAGTCACAAGGTATCCAAACCTCTCAGGTTCAAGGCGAGTCCTACTAGATCTACGAGGTCCTTGTGTTACTTGAGGAGAATGAGATTCCACAACACCTTGTGAATCTCCATTTTCCTCTCGTACATCTACCGGTTCAATGTTTTCTTGTTGGGCTTGAACCTTTTCAAGCTCTATATTCCTCCCACTGCTTCCTTTGGAAATGAATTCCTTCTCTAGGAACACAGCTGTCCTGGCAACAAACACTTTGTTGTCAGTAGGGTGGTATAAGTAATATCCCCTCGTTTCCTTGGGGTATCCAAAAAAATAACATTTATCGGATTTGGGTCCAAGCTTATCAGGAAACATTTTCTTGACGTAAGCTTCACAACCCCAAATCTTCAGAAAAGACAAATCGGGACGCTTCCCGTACCATATCTCATATGGTGTCTTTTGAACCGACTTAGATGGTACACGGTTAAGCATAAACGCGGAGGTTTCAAGAGCATGACCCCAGAAAGAAATTGGAAGATCAGAAAAACTCATCATTGATCGCACCATATCTAACAATGTGCGATTCCTTCTTCCAGACACACCATTATGTTGTGGTGTTCCTTGTAGAGTCCATTGTGATACAATACCACGAGCTCGCAGAAGGTCCTCAAACTCCTGGCTCAAGTATTCTCCACCTCGATCAGAACGAAGTTCCTTAATACTCTTACCAAGCTGGTTCTGTACTTCATTCATGAAATCCTTGAACCTTTCAAGGGTTTCTGACTTATGTTTCATCAGGTATACATAGCCATACCTACTGAAATCATCAGTGAAGGTAATGAAGTACTGACACCCATTTCTGGCATTAGTTCTAAAAGGCCCACATACATCAGTATGTATGAGTCCTAATAGATCACTAGCTCTCTCACCTTTACCTGAAAAGGAAGTCTTGGTCATCTTGCCCAACAAACAAGATTCACATGTCTCTATTGATTCATAATCAAAAGAGTCTAGATAACCATCTTTATGGATTCTAGAAATGCGCTTCTCATTTATGTGCCCTAGACGACAATGCCAGAGATATGTTTTGTTTGAGTCGTTGAGTTTTTGTCTTTTGGTGTTTATGTTGTATACACTTGTCTCCAAGTACATCAAGTATAGACCATAAGACATAGGGGCACTGCCATAAAAGATCCCATCTTTAGAAATGGAACACTTTCCATTCTTAATAAGAAATTCAAATCCATCTTTGTCCAAACAAGAGACGGAAATGATATTCCTATTTATGGCAGGTACATAATAGCAGTTCTTCAACTCTATTATTAGCCCACTAGGTAGAGTTAACTCATAGGTTCCTACGGCACTGGCGGCAACTCTTGCCCCATTAGCAACACGTAGTTCAACCTCGCCTTTCCCCAAAGGCCTACTTCTCTTAAGATCCTTCACATTTGAACAAATGTGAGATCTGCATCCGGTATCAAGTACCCATGACGAAGAAGTAGTAAAGTTAATCTCTATAACGTATACACCAGAAGTAGAGATCTCTATCTCTGACTTATTCTTCCATTGTTCCTTCCATCCTCTCCATGTTGAAGAAATTGGTTTGGCGAGAGAACACTTCTCTCCCTTACCTTCTTTCTTCTTCACCAACGCATTAAGCGTACATAGAGTGGATTCTAAGGCTCCTGGTATATCTGGATTGTGCAGAACACTTCTCACAGTCCTCAACCAGTTATGGAATTTATTCTCAATTAATTTGCCCATTTTAAAAGATGATTCTTTTGCCATTCTACAAGAGAAAATTTGCATTTGTCAAAACCCTTTTGATTTGATTTGAATAAAATTTGACGATAGTTAATTAGGCCTTTAATTAATTACCGCTCCCACTATTTTGACTCAAATTGATAGCCCTCACCATAAATTCGGAAGATTGCAGCGTGCAATCTTCTAGTGGGTCAAGATCCTGAAATCCTCTGATCCATGGACCAGCTAGGGCTGTCACCCACAACTCAGATCTCTCAGGTAGGCAACTCTTTCCAGTTGCATCATATGCAACTCTTGAAAGATGTCATATGCAACTCCTTGCAATGATCATCTCCATGCCTCAAGGTGCTAGATCCTATCTAGGTCACCTTGATAAGTCCGACCCAAAGCCAACATGATGAACATGCACCCTGCTAGGGCAGACCCACACATTCATCCTTCACGCTTCCACGAGATAGACGGTGCACCACGCTAGGGCGTGCCCACACTTGGTCGATCAAGCTTTTCACGTGTGTCACATTGGGAAGGCATCTAAAACTTAATATTTAATGAGGGATTTGGTTTTTATATACATATACATATCCAATCACCACAATATATAGTACGTATCATATACATGCTATATCCCACAAAAACATGCATAAACGATAAAAAGCAATGATTATGGCCATCCTATTTGTGATTCCTCGAGCCAAGAGGAATCACAGTCATCTAGGTCTACATCACATGCAACCTGTACAAGATGAAATCTGTGCCTGCCTTTCTGGGTTTGATCAACTCATCTCCATGACTGATCGGCTCGCCATCAGGTTGGTTTCTCGGGTGCCACCAGCCGATCGACTGGCGCCTCCAGCCGATCGGTTCACCGGTCATCATGCATCTCCTCAGGTCGCCACCCGCTCATCTCGTTCCTCGAACCGGCCGTCTGGATCACCAACCGATCGGTTCACTCCTTGAACCGATCGTCTTCAGGTTGTCCTCCGTTCTTTGACATAACATGAAATAAAATCTATCCTATTTACATTTGAATTGAGAAACCCTGAGTTACATTTTGGGGGAGCAAAGGTAGGAATAGAACTCTCGAATTATTTCGAGTTACATCAGGAATATGAGAAAGGGAATCAGTGCGCAGACCGAGATGCAAGCAACCACACAAACAACCACACACAGATATAGGGGATTATAGGCCATAATCATGCTACACATCCACCACAAAACTTGTTTAAGGGAGACGCGTATCGAGTGCATTAATATTACATATCATATATGTATATTAGGGATTTGTGGATTGGACATGTATAAAGCCGATATTATTCGCATCGCATGCAATAAATAAAGGCGACAAACCAAAATCGATCACATCGATAATCCTAAAATATAGAGAGGTCGACCTGGCTCTGATACCACTGTTGGGTTTTAAAGGAGGCAGAGAAGCAGCGGAAACAAAAATTTTTCTCCCAAAACCCGGAACAAAAGGAATCGCGTCGACATCTATATGATAGGAAATAAGGTTTGTGAATCATACCTTGTCCCGAGGTTTGCTCGGCAACAATACCACGCGCCTTGCGCGGTCTTCACCTCCGGTCTTGGACGGTGTCTGTGCAGCTCCTGGTCGCACCGGGACTGAAGACTCCTCCTCCTACCGGACTGTCGGATGACAGTTGTCCTCCTAGCGGCAGTGACCTCCCGCCTCTGAAGTAGTCCACACGGACCACCCGGAACTCCACTCTCCTTGTCCCACAAGGAAGTGGAAGGAGTCGCACCCTCCTATTGACGTACTAGTCGCCAACACACTCTCCTGCTGTCGACTGCAACTGCAGTTGTCCTTCCCTTACTGCACCTCCCTTTGCGGGAAGCACTTGCTCGGGCTCTCTCTCGGTTACCAAAACCAGAGAGAACGACAACTTTGCAGAGCAATCAACTTGCACTGAGTTGTACTCTGAGAAGCCCCCAATACCCCTATATATATAGGCGGGTCATGGGACAGGGTTCTCTGTGCCCGGCAATACGGGACTAAAGCAGGAGTAGAAGGGTTCGGGATTTTCCACAAAAAGCAACTGTCTCGCAACCTGAACCGGTCGGTTCACCACTGAACCGATCGTTTGGGACCCTTTAACCGATCGGTTCACTCATGAACCGGTCGGTTGGGGTTCCAGGTTGGTTCCCGATTGACTTTCCTTGTTTCTTTCCCAATTGGTATCGAATACCAATATAATTCCCAATCGAATTGGGCAATTGAAACGAAAGGAAAATTCTCACCAATCCTACTTTCCCAAGTTGCTCGATTGCACCAGTTGAACCAATCGGTTCAACACATGAACCGGTCGTTTCACTCTGTGCATGAGCCGATCGGTTCAACAATTGAACCGACCGGTTCAGCAACCTCAGTCAACCGGTTCATCACATGAACCGATCGGTTGGGAATGCAGATTGTGCAGAATCAGTCAAATGCGATTTCAATCAATCCGATACTCCAATCAACTTGTCCAACACCTTGAACACTATGATATTGAGCTATCGATTAATTGAGTGTTTAATTGAACTACTAAACTCCTTTAGTAATCAATCTAAACATTGCTTGTGGACAAAACTCCTCTTCCAGGTTGAATCCTATGTGTGTGACCCTGCAGGTCCATTTCACGTTGGCAGTGAAGGTCCATAACACTTATGACTTCACAAGCAAAGAGCGGTGCCTAGTCACACATCAGTGCTACCCAAGTGAAAGTAGAAAGTTGGAGAACAACTTTCATCCTACAATCCGTGAATGGTGTTACAGTGAATGTATAATTCCTTTGTCACTGATATCCAGAATGAACTCGAGGCATGGAACAATCATCCTGTCAATGTTCATTCATTTTCTTGATCTCAGAGTAGACCGAGTGAGATGTGTATGACATCAATATCACATATTGATTCACACGTGCATGCGCATGCCTTTCTCAATCCTACTCATCAAGTGGCCAAGGATATCAAACTCCCTCAGGAGGGACAAATCCCATATCTATCACTCACCCCTCAAAAGCCCCATGTGTCAAAGCCACCCAATCATCACCTTTATAACAACCCATGTTTCAGGATTGCGTTTGATGATGTCAAAGTGTACCCAACGACATGTGTTGAGTGTAGTGATTTCAGGTCTAAGAATCACACTCACCACCATCACTGTGAGAGCTGACTGTGACTACCAAGTCATGGTTCCATGTGTCACTCTCACGGTGGGTCTGTCCCGTACCTTGTTCTCTAACAAGTACCTATGTGCTTGGTTTGATATCACCATATCATGACTAATGAGATTCTGTCATCAACCAACACACTATCTAGTCTTTAGTGTTATTGATGTCTATGGTTATTTCCACAATAACAACCGACTAGGGACTAAACAAGAATGTATGCTCTTAACATTCATATGATCTTATCGTTTAGGTCATGAACCTAAAAGCATATGTCATTGAGTAATACAATCTTTAGACATCTATCATGTTACACCATCATCTCAGAAATAGTTTAAACATATAGATTGGAAATTGCCTTTATTATTATTCAAATCATTTACAAAGTATCCCATTACAATCATCATATGACTTGCTCTATGGGCATACATACCAACACCAAGTACTATGATAAAGTTCTACATTGACAGTGCGTTAATAAAGACATCAAAGCATGATAAAAACTTAAACCTCCATGGTAGAGCAACTAGATTATTTTTCACTCCACCGTGAAACTACTCCAGCTAGCATGAACATATTTTGAAATGTAGATTTTCTTGAGTCAACACATCCACATTATGTCAAAAGACACGTGTCCAAATTTACCGTTGAAGCCTACTTTGCTTATATTTTATTCTTCTTGTAATGATAATCAAGTGGTCTGTTATAATATTATTTGTTGTTTCTTCTATTTTTGTTCAAGTAATAAATGGATTTCATATTGTTCATGCAAACATGCAAGTGAAATGGATTATAATCATATCATGAATATGTAATAGGCTCAGGTTGACTAAACCGAGGTCAGTTAGGTAAAAGAGATGTAAATCCTAACTTGGTAAATAAGACATGTAAGATGTGGTATATGATAACTCTATAAGAAAAGAGATAAGATATGCTCTTTGATCTTGATTATTAAGTTCTATGTTGATAGTTTAGGTTTTTTCAGGAAATTATATACATACATATATATTATATATATATATATATACAAAGAGAGAAAGAGTCAGGTTGGAATACACTCAAATGTATTCATAGAAGAATACACTCAAGTAGTTTTTCATGATGTAATATTAAAAAAAAAATCTAATCCATTGATATTTTTAAACATATTGTGAATAACACATACACAAAATTTGAGCTCATTTGGACATTTATAGGTCATGTTATGAAGACCACAAAAATTATGCATTTCAAATTAGTTTCGTGCGTCAATTTTGTTTCCCTCAGATGAGTGACTTACACTCATCCAAATGTGCTCAAAATTTGTATGTAGCCTAATTATAGTATGATAATGAAGATTAATGATTTATATTTTATAAAAAACTAGTCTTGATTTGCAAACAAAACTTAAGTGTAGCGTGCAATCCGTACACTTGAGTGCATTCCAGCATGACTCTCTCTCTCTGTCTCTCTGTCTCTCTGTCTCTCGCTCTCTCTCTCTCTCTCTCTATATATATATATATATATATATATATATATATATATATATATATATATATATATATATATATATATAGTCAGGCTAGAATACACTCGAGTGTATTCAGAGTAGAATACACTCAAGTAGTTTTTCATGATGCAACATTTTATTCAAAAATCTAATCTGTTGATCTTCTTAAATATCTTGTGAATAGCTCATACACAAAATTTGAGCAGATTTGGACATTTATAAGTCATGTTATAAAGATCGCAAAAATTATGCATATCAAATTAGTTTCGCACTTTGATTTTGTTGCCCTTGGATGAGTGACTTACACTCATCCAAATGGGCTAAAAATTTGTATGTAGCCTAGTTATAGTATGACGGTGAAGATCAATGGTTTACATTTTGTAAAAAATCATCTTGATATGCAAACACACTTGAGTGTATTCGCGATCTATACACTCGAGTGTATTCTAGCATGACTATCTCTATATATATATGTGTGTGTGTGTGTGTGTGAGTGTCCGTACATCTATATACCTGCATATAAACATATATAAATAAATAAATATATATACACATATGTAAATATGTATATATATATATAGAGAGAGAGAGAGTCATGCTAGAATACACTTGAGTGTACAGATCACGACGTACACCCCAGTGGTGTTTTCCTATCTAAAAATGTTTTTCCAAAATATAAGCCATTGATCTTCATGTTTACAATAATAATAGGTCACATATAAAATTTGAGCTCATTTGGATGAGTATAAGTCACTCATCTAAGGACAAACAAATCGACACGCAAAACAAATTTGAAATGCATAATTTTTGCCTCCTTTAGATGCACGACCTATAAGTGTCCAAATGAGCTAAAATTTATTATATAGTAGGTTCCTAAGATAATTAATAATATCAACGGTTTCGATTTTTCAAAAAGTTACTCTATCTTTAAAAATGACTAAGGTGCACGGTGCCTCCGGTACACTCGAGTGTACACTAGCCTGACTATATATATATATATATATATATATATATATATATATATATATATATATATATATATATATATATATATATATGAGATTAAGCATTTAATCATCTTTCTTAATCAAAACACCTAGGGTTAAAGTATAACCCAGGACAGGGAGTTGACCAGGGTTGACCATTCCGTGATCTGTTGAAAATGATCTAGGTTAATGAACCATCAATTATGATTGGTTAGTTCCAATTGGTTCATGAGTTGAAGGTCAATCAATCACCAAAACCCTAATCGGGTTAAGTGCTGATTTCCAAGTTGATTGAGTTTGGAACTTGGGTTGATTGACCCAAACGGTCTCCAGACCGTTTGGAGGTCACCCAAGACCGTTTGGAGGTCTAGGGTTGAGTATGGTTAAGAAATTGAAGATCCAAAGATACTAAGTTGGAGTGTAATCAATTGTTGATTTGGTGATCAATCCAATGATCCAAACCCTAATGGATTGACTTGGATTTTGATGATGTGATGGGAAAACGGTCTCAAGACCGTTTGGAGGTCATCCAAACGATCCCAAGACCATTTGGGGTCAGGTCATGACCAAATTGGATGATGGTTCAATTGGTTCAAATCAATTAGACCCACATTGAAATATGTTGAAGGGTTATCGATTTCAAACCCTAATCCAATTGATTCAAGCCCTAATTGATGATCAATTGCGGGTCAATTGAGGGTCAAATCAGTTGAAGGTTGACCTAATTAACTCAATTGATGATTGGCTAACATGTATAGGATCGATTGAGGGGATCAACATTGGAAACCCTAATACAATTGAAGAGGTTGAGACACTTTTTGGTCCTTGTTGTTTTGAGGAGGTTTGGACCAAACGATCCCAAACCGGTTGAGCCCATGCGGTTTCAAAAGTTGCTTTAGCAAACAGTTTCAAGTGACCACCTTTAGTAAACGGTCTTGAAGGTCACCTTTAGCAAATGGTTTCAAGTACTTTCTTTAGAAAACGGTCTCAAGAACCACCTTTACCAAACAGTTTCAAATTGTTTGAACATTGAAGGACCAAGACCGTTTGGGGCTCAAGTAGTCAAAGTTGATTGAAGATTCAATTGGTCAATTCAATTGGATACCTTATGTAATGAGGTCCAATGTGATTGAATCTCTTGAGAATCAAAATGATGAATGATTCATTGATCCAATGATGGTTAGTAATGGTAATCAATGAAGGTAGAAAGGTTGAAACCCTAATAGTACCTAGGTGATTAGTGCCAATTAAGGGATGAACCCTAATTGCTTATAGGATCAATGACTTGGTACACTATGTTAATCATAATTGTATGTACTTGATTGAAGGGTTGATATGACCTAATCAAGTTGAGAAGTTGATAGCATGAATTCATACATGAATATGATTCATGTGGTGATTAAGGGTATGATCCTTGAGTAGAGAGATCATGAAACCCTAATCATGAACATAAACCCTAATTAACATGGCTATTGAGTTATAACCCTAATTGAGGGCAATTCTAATTAAAACCCTAATCCAGGGTGAGGATGTAGCCCTAATCTAGGGTAATGATATGTGAAACTCTAATTTAGGAAAATGAGATGTAAAACCCTAATTGGGATGAATAGTGAATCTCCAATTATGGATAATTGAATGAAATCCTAATAGAGATGAATAGTAGACCCAAATTGTGGGTGACTATGGAGGGTTTCCTAATTAAGGATAATTCCATGTGAAATCCTATTCTAGGGTTATATCAAAAGAAACCCTAAGTTAGAATGATGTATAAGGAACATTGATGTGGTGATGTGATGTGAGAATCAAATTTAGGGTGATGTTATGTAATGACATGAGAAACCCAAGTTGAGGGTGATTCCATGAGAAACCCTGATTAAGAACTAACACCACATGATGCTCTAATGCTATGTTGTGATGAGAGGCCCTAAGAAGGGTGAAGGTATATGAGACTCTAATGTGAAGTCATAATGCATAAAGCCCTAATCCTGGGCAATATGACAATGAATCATAATTCTAATTTTAAGTAAGGGTATAAAGAAACCCTAATGATGAAATAGGAGGAATGGACTTATAAAGGTGAAACATTTCTTGTGGTTGATTATAAGCAACCTTATTGTAAGCAATGTCTTTAGTATTAGACAAGTCCATATCATTAAAGATAGTTGGACAATTCTAATGTGTGGCCTATGCATTATATGCTACAGTTGAGAGTTTAGTGATGTAATGTATTAAGAGGGGAAATACCTTAATACAAGATAAGTTGGTTAACTCAAGAGAGTCTGAAATGATGAGAAAGTGATACATCAAGATATGATAGTTATCACATTCAACACTTCAGGGTTTATATACCTTGATACACTTCAAATACAATATAATTGGATAAGAAACATATGAGGTGTGTTATGCAACTATTATAATGTTATGTAATGAGTTGTTGCACTTTGATGAGTGTTAATGTAATGTACCTTGAGAATGGGTTTAAGCCCAATGATGAGTATGATGTAGTCATAGCATGATGAGGATGAGAAATGAACTCATACCTTGAGTTGATGATCATTAATGTTATATGATGAAAGTAATGTTCTTGAATAATCAAATATGATACCTTTGAATGCACCAGAGGTATGGAATAATGAATTAAGGGTTGGACAGTTAATGTAATCATGAAACCCTAATTAATGAGAAATGGGGGACCCTAACCCTAATTTGGGTAAAGGGAATGAAAAGCCCTATTTGATAGTAAACCCTAATTCCTGGGAAAGGAATAATGGTGTTACTATTATATTACATGATGTGATGAATATCTTGTATACTAATAACCATACAGATATTATGAGATGATGAATATAGCCAGGTTTGAGCTGTGACATTTATATAATAAATGTTGATTGGCCTTTTGTGCCTTGATGTTATTGTTGCTTAATGAAAGTAGCAATGTGCATGGAACTTATGAATCATATGAGTAAGTTGTTGCCTAGAAAGAGGTGATAAGATATTATATGGCCTTGAAAGCCATGTGTGATGCTTGTGTAACAAGTATCATGAATGCCTTGGTCAGAGGACTTGAAGGTGATAGTTACCTAATAAATGGTAATAATGCTCGATGATGAGTTAAGGGTTTGAATACCCAGAACCATATGATTATGGTGATGAGAATGTGAAGGGATGAGAATTCCCAGTATTGAAATGAGGAACTGAGTTCCCAAGGTCTTTGAAAGACTGATAAGTATCTGATGAAAGTAGTACATGTCTTTTTATATCATTGTTGTAATAAGTCTTGTTTGAGAACTTGGCTGATGCTAAAAGAATATGAAAATGTACTTAACTTATCACGTGAAATATTTTCATGTAGAGCCCTGACCATAGATCCATCATCGTTAGGAATAGGTGACGGTGAAACGGGTGCCCGCGGCAAAACTCAGAATGCATATTTTGAATATGTGGGGGTGAATGGGCGAAAAATATCCTTACGTCCGGTGAAGAGATTTGAGGGAAGGTAAACATCAAACCTCTCAATCCTTCATGTGTCGGGATGGATGTATCACTAATCTCCCGATGATTGGGATAGATGTCGTACACATCTCCCCATAATACTTATGTCAGGTCGATGAAGATAAACAACAAATCTCTCAATGGCCGATGAGAGTGCAGTTGACGCTATAACTCTATAGCGAAGTTCCAGTATACCCTAGAAAGCTATTTTGAGTAGTTAACACAGTCCTGCTTGTTGTCCCGCACTGACCAGGATGTGAGAGGTCATGGGAATCCGACTCTTCCATAGACCTATGTATGGTACCGATTTCAACTTCGCAGTGGTCGGTTGGAGTATGAGTGGTATACCTCATCTCCTTAGGGCATAAGTGTGTTTGTAAAATGAAATCAACCATATAGCATGTTTGCTTAAGGATTGAATACAAACATTCATTGGCTGATGTTAAATTTCTGTTATATATATCTATAGTTCATTGATGTTGTTCATATCTGTTGTATTCATTACAAGTAGATGGATGAACTATGAGTCTACCAAGAGTAGATGTAATGTTATCCTTGAAAAAGGAGATTTTTTCACTTTGTTCATACAAGTGACTTACCTGCTGTTGATTAAATATATAAATCCTTCTGCTTAGTTTATTTCAATAAACTGATATAACAATATTTTGGCGGAGAGTTATATCTCCCGCTAGGGAAATTTACAATTGTCTCACCCCCGTGGGATCCAACTTTTTAGGTGGACGCAGACAAAGAAGCAGAATTCCATTACAGGGAATGGACAACAGCAGTAACAGCAAGGACAGCAGTAATATCTCAGGTGGAGATACTATCTGTCAAGTTATGTAGTTAGAAAGTCCTATGTGTCGTCTCTGTACTCTCAAGTCCTTGGAGTTTTGAGTCAGTGTTTTTGATGAATCAATCTGAGGTTTTGGCTTGATGCCTCGAGATTCGTATATTGTCTGTATGTAATGTTTATAAAATAGTTGATGATGTAGTCTCTAAAAAGAGATGGTACAGGTTATGTACGATTGAACCAGTATGTAAATGTTATACAATGGTTCTTGATGGGAAATATTTCCTATGTATGGATCTCTTTGCAAAAATTTTTAATTTTTAGTGATTTTCAGTAATCCGCTGCAAATAATTCACTTCCGCTTAAGTTAATCTTTTTTTTGTGAGTTCGATGCCACAAATTAGTGGTATCCGAGCTTTAGGTTCGCTGAGTCTACAGAGATATAGGACTAAGATAGTAGAGTTTGTTCTGGTGTCATCCAGTGCATCTGATAGTGTCTTCTGCTCATATAAGAGAGGAAGAACTTAAAGATGACTGGGTCACATGAGGAGGTTGCTGCTGAAAGTAGCAATGTTGCACCAAGAAAAGGTGCATGGGAGTAGGCAAGAGAGAGACAATTGCCTGAGAATCCCCTAGCTGATCCACCTATGATAAGAAAATCCTTCTTTAAGTATTACTGTTGGAGAATTTAGGGCAACAGTAATATATATAGTGGATCAAGCATGGGAAATGTAACTTAGATTTCCAGCCTCCAGTTATGATGTTTTAGATATCAACTTGATTTGTAATTAACATCAGTAGGTTGAAGCAAAAGGAAATGATGAATTTCTGGACTTAAATTGAGTCTGTGCTCAACCTTAGCCTGTTGAATCAATCTTTGAGGCCGAATTAGCCTGAGGCAGTGAATAATTCATGAATTATGACAAATTAGACAGGATAATGTCATTCAAATATGTCATTTTATGAATTCCTGGATTAACTGAGAAAGGAAATGATTGAGTTTTCCTTGCTTAGTCCTATGAGGACTTATGTTTTGCATAGTAAAACATTACAAATGTTTTATGTTGTTCTTACCTCTATAAGAAGAGCTGAGGCATATAAGAGATGCCTGAATGAAATTCAGGGATGTTAAGACTTATGCTTGTGATAATATGAAAAGAAGGAATATGATAGCATACAAAGTGCATACCACTTAATCTCAATATTTATATACCCTGGCTAGGTATACAACTATTGATGATAAAGTGGGTATAGGAACTCTTAGATTGTTGTCTTTTTGATTGCTCTGATCAAGTAGTCATTCTGAGACAATCTAATGAGTATCATGAATCAGGAATATGGAATGAATAAATGTGTCATATCCTATGCATAAGAAAGAGAGTCTAAGATAATCTCAGATGAGCATGTTGTATGAGGAACTAAAAGTGTACTCCTCATAAGATAAGAATAAGAAAAAGGGAGATGAACCTTGTTCAATAATGCTGCCAGCATAATAAAGATCTTTCCCATAATGAGGAAATGGGAAATGTGATGAGATCATGATATGATCATAAACATGCTAGATAATAATAAAGAAAGGGATAATGACATGCTATCATCCTTACAAATTCCAATGCTAAAGGTAAGGAATCTAGGATGAGATAAAGAGTAAATGGTTCATGAATAGTTGAAAATACATGAATAAATAAGAGGAATATGAATCCTTGTTTTCTTTCCTTTCAGGGACATGGCAATCAAGTGGGTCTTAGGACACTTGATGTGCATAAGATAAAAATGTCCAAGTGATGGATACTTAGAAAAGTATCAGTTTATCTTGGACTTTGGTCCCAAGATGAGGACATATGTAACAATTAATGTTCTAAGATGAAAGGAAGAGAAATATATGATGTGTTTCCAACACATGTGATAGATACCAAGGTGAAAGATTCTTGTATCTGAGAGTTATCAGATGGGTTAGGTTGGCTACCTGGAGTGGTCAACTGTGAAATTAGTCTGATTATAAAAATATGAACATCATATGTTAGGGGTTTATGCTCTGCATAAACATGATATTAATAAAGAATATATGATGCTTCTCTGAATAAGAAAAGTGTTATTTGACACAAAGTTGACTCTATAGTCAATGATGAGGAACAGTGGAGCATGTGCCTTGTGTGTTGATCCTATAAGAATCTTGTATGGAAACACTTTGTGCTGATCAAAGTTTTATGGTGTCTCCATAATAAGGAGATGATATGTGAAGACTATATAGTATAATGAATAAAATACATCTGTCTTCCTTTATCTGGATTTTGAGGACGAAATCCTTGTTAGGGGTTGATGATTTGTAACGTCCCTGACCTGGGTTATACTTTAACCCTAGGTGTTTTGATTAAGAAAGATGATTAAATTCTTAATCTCATCTTGTGAAAAGTAATTAGGCCTCAAGAGGAACTTCTGTTGCAATTCTAGTCCTGTTTGAATAATGTTGAAGCAATGTTTGCTTGTTTTGGACTAAAGTGCAATTTACCCAAGTTGAGAGGTTTAAGTGCAAATTGTGCATGATAATATGTTCCTCATGTGTTGAAGCATCATGAGAGTGAAAATGATGCTGAGGTATGGCTTATGGAAGCCTGCATACCAAGAAAGAGCTGATAAAGTAATGTATGTGCATGAAAACCTAGTTTTGGTGTAATGTGCAATTTACCCAAAACCTAGGGTGCAATATGTAATTTACCACTTCAATAAGGTCCCTAATGTTTCTTGGCACCATGTAGAGCAAATAAAATGAGAGGGGCGCCTCATTTTAATTAAGTTGGAGGAGAGAGAAATCTTGATATTAAAATAATCAAGATTTAATCCTAATTGAAACCCTAATTCGATTTAGGGCAAAAATAAATGTATTAATTAAAGGGCCTTCAACCAAAATTAAAATGATTGGATTCATATGTGTGTGGACATCTTTGAGCCTTGCAAGGATCACGAAAATATCCAAGGGATTGGATAACTCACACACAATTTTATAAGAAAAAGAAATATCCACTCACATATGGATATTAATATAATATGATTTAAGGTGCTTGATTTGTTTTTCTTTAAATCATGGATAATTGAGAGGAATAAGAGGCAAACAAGATAGCCTCGTCCATAAGGAAGTTGAGGGGGAAGAGGCGGCCACATTTTTTTGGGAGTAATTGGATTTTTTTACAAAGCATATTTTCTCTCATTGAATTTTTATAAAAGAACCTTTTACAAGCCAAATGGAAGGCTTTTTAGACCCCACTTCTTCTCCTTGCTTGGGAAACGACCAAGGGATCTTGGGAGGATCAGGAGGACGACCCCCAACATGTTGGTAAGTTTCTTGATCCATTTCACCTTGATTCCATGGTGGAAATCGAAAATGAACTATGGATTTCTTCCTATTTCGATCTCCTCTTCAATTCTAACCATTCCTTTTCACTCAAACCTTGAGGACGAGCCTTGGAATGGTTAAAGGAGTTGCATCCACCATTGTTTCCGTGAACATGGAGCTTTGGAGCTCAATTGGAAGTGGGTTTTATAACTTGAACCCTTGATTTTGTTATTGCATTCAATTCCTTATCAAATAATGATCATTTCCATATTTACAATAATCAATTTTTTTGATTGATGCAATCACCATGGAAACCATAGCAGGTTTCGTGAGTTTAGAGGTTGAAGATGATAAGCACACACCTCTACAAATATCCAAGGCAAACGGTCTTGATTGAGTTGCTCAAACGGTTTCACAAAACCACATGAGACCAAACAGTTTCAGACCGTTTGGTGGAGTTGACCAGGGTTGACCATTTGGTGATCTGTTGAAAATGATCTAGGTTAATGTCCCATCAATTATGATTGGTTACTTCCAATTGGTTCATGAGTTGAAGGTCAATCAATCACCAAAACCCTAATCGGGTTAAGTGCTGATTTCCAAGTTGATTGAGTTTGGAACTTGGGTTGATTGACCCAAACAGTTTCAAAACCATTTGGGGATCACCCAAACGGTCTCAAGACCGTTTGGACGTCACCCAAGACCATTTGGAGGTCTAGGGTTGAGTACAGTTAAGCAATTGAAGATCCAAAGATACTAAGTTGGAGTGTAATCAATTGCTGATTTGGTGATCAATCCAATGATCCAAACCCTAATGGATTGACTTGGATTTTGATGATGTGATGGGAAAACGGTCTCAAGACCGTTTGTAGGTCATCCAAACGATCCCAAGACCATTTGGGGTCAGGTCATGACCAAATTGGATGATGGTTCAATGGGTTCAAATCAATTAGACCCACATTGAAATATGTTGAAGGGTTATCGATTTCAAACCCCAATCCAATTGATTCAAGCCCTAATTGATGATCAATTGAGGGTCAATTGAGGGTCAAATCAGTTGAAGGTTGACCTAATTAACTCAATTGATGATTGTCTAACATGTATAGGATCGATTGAGGGGATCAACATTGGAAACCCTAATACAATTGAAGAGGTTGAGACACTTTTTGGTCCTTGCATTTTTGAGGAGGTTTGGACCAAACGGTCTCAAGACCGTTTGGGACCAAACGATCCCAAACCGTTTGAGCCCATGCGGTTTCAAAAGTTGCTTTAGCAAATAGTTTCAAGTGACCACCTTTAGTAAATGGTCTTGAAGGTCACCTTTAGCAAACAGTTTCAAGTACTTGCTTTAGCAAACGGTCTCAAGAACCACCTTTACCAAACGATTTCATACCAATTGAACTTTGAAGGACCAAGACTGTTTGGGGCTCAAGTAGTCAAAGTTGATTGAAGATTCAATTGGTCAATTCAATTGGATACCTTATGTAATGAGGTCCAATGTGATTGAATCTCTTGAGAATCAAAATGATGAATGATTCATTGATCCAATGATGATTAGTAATGGTAATCAATGAAGGTACAAAGGTTGAAACCCTAATGGTACCTAGGTGATTAGTTCCAATTAAGGGATGAACCCTAATTGCTTATAGGATCAATGACTTGGTACACAATGTTAATCATAATTGTATGTACTTGATTGAAGGGTTGATATGACCTAATCAAGTTGAGAAGTTTATAGCATGAATTCATACATGAATATGATTCATGTGGTGATGAAGGGTATGATCCTTGAGTAGAGAGATCATGAAACCCTAATCATGAACATAAACCCTAATTAACAGGGCTATTGAGTTCTAACCCTAATTGAGGGCAATTCTAATTAAAACCCTAATCCAGGGTGAGGATGTAGCCCTAATCTAGGGTAATGATATGTGAAACTCTAATTTAGGAAAATGAGATGTAAAACCCTAATTGGGATGAATAATGAATCTTCAATTATGGATAATTGAATGAAATCCTAATAGAGATGAATAGTAGACCCAAATTGTGGGTGACTATGGAGGGTATCCTAATTAAGGATAATTCCATGTGAAATCCTATTCTAGGGTTATATCAAAAGAAACCCTAAGTTAGAATGATGTATAAGGAACATTGATGTGGTGATGTGATGTGAGAATCAAATTTAGGGTGCTGTTATGTAATGACATGAGAAACCCTAGTTGAGGGTGATTCCATGAGAAACCCTGATTAAGAACTAACACCACATGATGCTCTAATTCTATGTTGTGATGAGAGGCCCTAAGAAGGGTGAAGATATATGAGACTCTAATGTGAAGTCATAATGCATAAAGCCCTAATCCTGGGCAATATGACAATGAATCATAATCCTAATTTTAAGTAAGGGTATAAGGAAACCCTAATGATGAAATAGGAGGAATGGCCTTATAAAGGTGAAACATACCCTGTGGTTGATTACAAGCAACCTTATTGTAAGCAATGTCTTTAGCATTAGACAAGTCCATATCATTAAAGATAGTTGGACAATTCTAATTTGTGGCCTATGCATTGTATGCTACATGTGAGAGTTTAATGATGTAATGTATTAAGAGGGGAAATACATTAATATAAGATAAGTTGGTTAACTCAAGAGAGTCTGAAATGATGAGAAAATGATACATTAAGATATGATAGTTATCACATTCAACACTTCAGGGTTTATATACCTTGATACACTTCAAATACAATATAATTGGATAAGAAACATATGAGGTGTGTTATGCAACTATTACAATGTTATGTAATGAGTTGTTGCACTTTGATGAGTGTTAATTTAATGTACCTTGAGAATGGGGTTAAGCCCAATGATGAGTATGATGTAGTCATACCATGATGAGGATGAGAAATGAACTCATACTTTGAGTTGATGATCATTAATGTTATATGATGAAAGTAATTCAATATGAAGAAAGTAATGTTCTTGAATAATCAAATATGATACCTTTGAATGCCCCAGAGGTATGGAATAATGAATTAAGGTTTGGACAGTTAATGTAATCATGAAACCCTAATTAATGAGAAATGGGGGACCCTAACCCTGATTTGGGTAAAGGGAATGAAAAGCCCTATTTGATAGTAAACCCTAATTCCTGGGAAAGGAATAATGGTGTTACTATTATATCACATGATGTGATGAATATCTTGTATGACTGTTATCATGACTAATAACCATACAAATATTATGAGATGATGAATATAGCCAGGTTTGAGCTGTGACATTTATATAATAAATGTTGATTGGCCTTTTGTGCCTTGATGTTATTGTTATTTAATGAAAGTAGCAATGTGCATGGAACTTATGAATCATATGAGTAAGTTGTTGCCTAGAAAGAGGTGATAAGATATTCTATGGCCTTGAAAGCCATGTGTGATGCTTTTGTAACAAGTATCATGAATGCCTTGGTCAGATGACCTGAAGGTGATAGTTACCTAATAAATGGTAATAATGCTCGATGATGAGTTAAGGGTTTGAATACCCAGAACCATATGATTATGGTGATGAGAATGTGAAGGGATGAGAAATCCCAATATTGAAATGAGGGACTGAGTTCCCAAGGTCTTTGAAAGACTGATAAGTATCTGATGAAAGTAGTACATGTCTCTTTATAGCATTGTTGTAATAAGTCTTGTTTGAGAACTTGGCTGATGCTAAAAGAATATGAAAATGTACTTAATTAATCAAGTGAAATCTTTTCATGTAGAGACCTGACCATAGATCCATCATCTTCAGGAATAGGTGATGGTGAAACGGGTGCCCGCGGCAAAACACAAAATGCATATTTTGAATATGTGGGGGTGAATGGGCGAAAAATATACTTACGTCCGGTGAAGAGATTTGAGGGAAGGTAAACATCAAACCTCTCAATCCTTCATGTGTCGGGATGGATGTATCACTAATCTCCCAATAATTGGGATAGATGTCGTACACATCTCCCAATAATACTTATGCAGGGTCGATGAAGATAAACAACAAATCTCTCGATGGCCGATGAGAGTGAAGTTGACGCTGTAACTCTATAGCGAAGTTCCAGTATACCCTGGAAAGCTATTTTGAGCCGTTAACACAGTCCTGCTTGTTGTCCCACACTGACCGAGATGTGAGAGGTCATGGGAATCCAGCTCTTCCATAGACCTATGTATGGTACCAATTTCGACTTCGCAGTGGTCGATTGGAGTATGAGCGGTATACCTCATCTCCTCAGGGCATAAGTGTGTTTGTAAAATGAAATCAGCCGTATAGCATGTTTTCTTAAGGATTGAATATGGAAATTCATTGGCTGATGTTACATTTCTGTTATATATATCTATAGTTCATTGATGTTGTTCATATTTTTTGTATTCATTACAAGTAGATGGATGAACTATGAGTCTACCATGAGTAGATGTAATGTTATCCTTGAAAAATGAGATTACTTCACTTTTTTCATTCAAGCGACTTACCTGCTGTTGATTAAATATATAAATCCTTCTTCTTAGTTTATTTCAATAAACTGCTATATCAATGTTTTGGCAGAGAGTTATATCTCTCACTGGGGCAATTTACAATTGTCTCACCCCCGTGGGATCCAACTTTTTAGGTGGACGCGGACAAAGAAGCAGAATTCCATTGCAGGGAATGGACAGTAGCAGTAACAGTAAGGACAGCAGTAATATCTCAGGTGGAGATACTTCCTATCAAGTTATGTAGTTAGAAAGTCCTATGTGTCATCTCTGTACTCTCAAGTCCTCAGAGTTTTGAGTCAGTGTTTTTGATGAATCAATCTGAGGTTTTGGCTTGATGCCTCGAGATTCGTATACTGTCTGTATGTAATGTTTATAAGACAGTTGATGATGTAGTCTCTGAAAAGAGATGGTACATGTTATGTACGATTGAACCAGTATGTAAATGTTATACAATGGTTCTTGATGGGAAAGATTTCCTATGTATGGATCTCTTTGCAAAAATTTTTAATTTTCAGTGATTTTCAGTAATCCACTGCAAATAATTTGCTTCCGCTTAAGTTAATCTTTTTTTATGAGTTGGATGCCACACCTAGATCACCCTCAACTATTTTGCATGTCAAGATAAATGTTTATGCATGCATGTACATGTGTCAACTATGCATGGACATGTGGCACCTACTAGCTCAAATTGATGACACCTCATTTTCACCTTCCTTCATGATCAACAAGTATATATACCCCTAGTTTCACCCCTTAGTGAATTTTTCGACCCTTACCACCCTCCTTATCTAAGGTATCATGCATAGAGTCCTTTTATCACGCAGGAGTGCAAAGATATCATTCATAGGTCCTTGGATTTTGCCCATAGCAAAAGCATATCGGCCAAGTAGGTGATATTGGCCATATAGGGTGATATCAGGCATAGAGTGAAGTGTTTTGACTCCAAGTGAGTGTCATATCGTGCATGAGGGGTTGCATATCGTTCAAGGGAACAAGGGTATCATGCAAAGGTGTTAAGGAGAAAGAAGGAGCTCATACTTAACCCTAAGGTTAGGCAATGATCATCTTCAACCTCGGATTGAAGCATGCTTTTAGGGATTTGATCTTCTTTTCTTTTCTTCTTCAATAGTTTCTTTTCCATGGTGATTCTTTGCATATAGAGGAGTTGTGAAGTTCATCTTCAACCTTAGGAACGTGGAGCTTTTGAGCTTGCAGCTTTGAAGTTTTTCTTATGGCGGGTTATATAACTTAAACCCAATTATAGTATGCACCTTCAATTTTATCATACTTGTTGGACTATTTGCAAATTTGATTTCTCGTGAATAAATGTTGGAACTTTGAGTTCTAAAAGATTCATGGGACTATTGTCCATGACTTAGAATAGTAAGAACAAGGATCTTGATGTTGATGATGATGACATCATCAGTATCGTGCAGAAGCACACAAGCACACACCTACAACTCGATATGGAAAAGTAGCCCAAGTTTACTTGGAAATTGATAGGGGTGTGCATTGGTTTGCACTTTGAGTTGATAAAGGTTCAACCAGTTGTTTAACCTGTCACTTAACCCATGGTGAAGGGAAGGTCATAGCCATGAAGGTTTGAAGAGGTTAAGCAAGCACACAAGCACCATCAATCCGATATTGAGTAGAAGCAAGCACACAAGGACCTTCAATCTGATATTGGGTAGAAGCAAGAAACCAAGCACCTCTAAACCGATATGGGATAAGAAAGTAGGAACACACCTATAAACTGATATGGGCTAAGGAAGTAGGCACACACCTCTAAACCGATATGGGTCAAGCTAGCAAGCATGCACCTTTTAACCGATATGGGCTAAGCAAGCATACAAGCACCTTCAACCCGACATGGAGTAAGCTAGCACACACACACATCTCTAATCTGACATGGTGTGAGGAAGCACACACACACATATCTAATCTGACATGGTGTGAGGAAGCACACACACACCGCCAAACTGATATGGAGGAAGCTAGCATACATACACCTCCAAAACGATATGGTGTGGAAGCACCTTAAATGCAATGTACTTGATGGAGTAACACATAGAGTGTTTTATATCAAGTTATACATTAAGAGGTATGGAGTTTAATGATCAATGGTTAAGTAGGCTATTGTACCTTGAAGGAAAGGTTGAGCCAACTTAATAAAGTATGGTGTAATCAACATCCTAGAGAGGATGAGAGAGAAACTCATACTTTTGTAATAAACATGTAATGTGCATACATTGATAATTCTAATATGTATAGAGTATGAATTAGGGTTTGAGCCTTGATAATGTGATCTTGAAACCCTAATAAAAAGGAATGGGAAACCCTAACCCTAATATAGGGTAATGGCATGTGAAACCCTAATCGATAAGAGATGGGAAACCCTAACTCTAATGAGGGAATAGTAGTATTACCCTTATATTGCATGGTGTTGACATGTAATTTGATATAGTTGTTATCATGTATACTAACCATATAGGTATCATGAGATGATGAGCATAGTCAGGTATGAGCTATGATGTCTATTTGATAAAGATGCTTAATGGGCCTTGTGAGCCATGTGAGATGCTTGTGTAACAAGTATCATGTATACCTTGGTCTATGACATAGAGGTAATAATTACCTAATAAGTGGTAATAGTGTTCAGTGATGAACTAAGGGTTTGAATACCCAGATCTAGTAATCATGATGATAATAAAGTTGAGGGATGAGAATTTCCAATAATGAGATAAGGGATTGAGATCCTGAATGTTATATGTGTTTTAAAGATTTGAAAAGTACTTGATAGATGTATTACACTTTTCTTTGTAGCATTTGTCATAATAATTTATGTTTGAAAACTTGACTGATGCTAAAATAATATGATAATGTACTTAATTAATCAAGTGAAATCTTATCATGTAGAGCTCTGACCATAGATCCATCATCGTTAGCAGCTGGTGATGGTGAAACAGGTTTTCCCACGGGATCTCCTGATGAACGCATATTTTTGAATATGTGGGGGTGATGGGCGCAGATATCCTTACGCCTAATGTTGGATTGACATGAGATAAATATGAGATCTCTCAATCCTTCATTATATGTGTCGGGATGGATGTATCATGAATCTATCGATGATGATAAATGTTGGGATTGATGGTAGATAAACATGAGATCTCTCAATCGCCGACGGAGTGCAGCCGCCATTGTAGCTCTATAGCGAAGTTGCCAGTATACCCTAGAAAGCTATGATAAGAAATTGGCATAGTCCTGCTTGTGGTCTCGCACTGACCGAGATGAGGGAGGTCTTGGCAGCCGGCTCTGTCGTTGACCTTGTATGGTACCGATTTTGACTTTGCAGTGGTCGATTGGAGTACGAGTGGTATACCTCATCTCCTCAGGGTGTAAGTGTGATTCTAAAATGTAATCAACCGTGTAGTTTATTTGCTTAAGGATAAAATACGGAAATCATTGGTTGATGTTACATTGCTTCATGTATCCTAAATGGATAGATTAATGTTATACATGTTCTTCATATTCCTTATTAAAATGAATAGATGATTTACTACTTTATCATATATAGCTGTAATGCTTTAAAAGATGATATTTCTCTATTCTACTTAAACATTGATTAAATCCTGCTTATTAATATAAAAGAATCCTCTACTCAGTTTTATTACTGTTTATCTACAATAATAATATTGTTGGCAGATAGTTATATCTCTCGCTGGGACATGGGTCTCACTCTGTTGGTCACCAACATTTTTAGGTGGATGCGGACGAGGAGGTAGATATAAGTACTATGTGTTGTCTCTGTACACTCAGGTCCTTGGAGTCAGTACTTAGTGGTTTTATCATCGATCTGAGAGTTTGGCTTGAATGCCTTGAGGTTTCATGTTGCTTATGTATAGTTTTGACAAATCAACTGTTGTATATATTCCTCGAGATGAGATGGTACATGGTATGTACAATGTGAACCATGATGTATGTAATACTTTGGTTCTCTTTTTAAGAGTTTCCTAGAAATGGATCTCTTTGCAAATGGTTTTAATTTTTAGTGATTTTTGTTAATCCGCTGATTATGGTTATTCCACAATTATTTACTGGTGACGTTTTGATTTGTGGTTGGATCATCTCAATGTTTTGGTATCAGAGCTTAAGATTCACTGAGTCTACAGAGACATAGGATTAAGGTCGTTGAGTCTATTCTAGTGTCTTCCAGTTTATCTGATAGTGACTTCTTCTCATATAGGAGAAGAAGTAAAGCTTAAAGATGGCTAGATCACACAAAGAACATGCTGCTGAAAGCAATGTTACTGCACCAGGAGGAGGTGCAAGGGATTAGGCTAGAGAGGAACTAGTACCCGAGAATCCCCAACTTAACCAAGCTTCAATAGAAAACCCTGATTTTCATGCTTTGTTTGGACAGTTCATGAACACAATATCACATATGGCAGATCAGATGTCAGTACCAGCACTTAGGGCACCAGCTTCCAATGAGGGGAAAGGATCTGGTAAGACCTTTGAGTGGTTATACTGGGTAGGAGCCACCAAATATGCTGGCACAGATGACCCAACAGATGTAGATTCATGGCTTAATGAGTTGGAGAAAGCCTTTAGAATCCTCAGTATTCCAGAAACTGAGAAGGTTAAGCATGCAGTGTACCTATTGAAAGGGAGTGCTAGCCACTGGTGGGCCATTGAGGAAGAGAAACAACCAGGTGTTGAGCTTGAATGGAGAGAGTTTTGATGAGAGTTTGTTAGTAGATACTTTCCCAAGACTTACCTGGATGAGAAAATCTCTCAGTTTGAGAAGATAAGGCAAGGACCAATGAACATTAGTGAGTATGAAACTAAGTTTATGGAGCTTCTACGGTTTTGTCCACACATGGCTACTACCGATGAGGAGAGAATTCGGCATTTTGAAAAGGATTAAACGCTGATTTAACCACACATGTATCTGCTCTAGAGAATAGAGAGAGGTTTGACACATTTATGGAGTCAGTTAGGTGGATAGAAAGGTCTGTGACTGAGAAATGTGAAGCCAACAGTAGGAAAGTGCATGCACAGTTCCAAGGATAGAGGTCCGAAAGTTTTAAGAAACCAAGGTTTTCTGCACCAATAGCACCACAGAGGTTCAGTGCTCAGACAAAATGGACATCCAACAAGGGTAGAGGTTGTAGTCTACCACCAAGTAGAGCCCAAAGTTCAACATCAATGTCAATAACAGGACCATCTAGACCAAAATGGGAAAACATAAGTTGTTATAGGTGTGGGAAAATGGGACATATGGTAAAGGATTGTCCTGATAAAGACAAGAATTTGACCCAACCAACAAGGCAAAGTCAACAAGGCTCTCAGAGGCAATAGTTTCATAGTGGCACACAAGGACGTAGACAGGCATCCCAAGCTAGTTCATCTACACCCAAGAATAGGACGCATGACCGGAAACCACTAACGATGAGATTCTATGCTATGAATCAACCAGAGGCAGTGGTCAACCCACGAGTCATGACAGGTTAGATGGAATTATTTCATTCTGATATGTCTTCATCCTGTTTTGTATCTATTTTGATTGATTCGGGTGCTACACATTCCTTTATCACTCGAGAAGTGATTCATGATTGCAATATGATTGTTAGTCGTAGAGCAGACAATCTATTATTAGAAACTCTGGTCGTCAGATCTGCGGTGTTGCAGGAGGTATGTTCTTCCTGTGTTCTTTCCTTTTCAGAACACAACATTTAGGTGGATCTTATACCACTTGAGATGCACATGTTTGACATAATTCTTGGGATGGACACTCTAGAAAAGTATAAGGTTGTCTTGGATTGTGGTTCCAAGAAAGCTATGTTCACAGACATAGGTGAGACATGGGTCTTTTAGGGGGACAGAAAGATTCTTCCAACTTGTCTAGTGTCAGCTATGGTAGAAGAAAAGTTGATGAGACAAGGATGCTTCACATTCTTGGCATATGTGGTAGATACCCGAGCATAGATTCCTAGTCTTTTTGAAGTTCCTCTTGTCAGGAAATTCAAGGATGTGTTTCCTAAAGAACTTCCAGACATTCCTCCACCCCGAGAGATTGATTTTGAGATTAATTTAATCCCGGGTACGCAACCTATAGCTCAAACACCGTATAGGATGGCGCCAACTGAGATGGTAGAACTTAAGAAACAGTTACATGAGTTACTTGAGAAAGGTTTGATTCGATTGAGTACTTCCCCGTGGGGTGCTCCAGTTCTTTTTGTTAAAAAGAAAGATGGCTCTATGAGATTATGCATAGACGATAGATAGCTTAACAAGGTGACAATTAAGAACAAATATCCTCTGTCAAGGATAGATGATCTATTTGACCAATTGTGTGGTGCAAAAATATTCTCTAAGATAGATCTAAGGTCAGTATATCATCAGTTACATATCAAGCAGAGTGACATACCTAAGTCAGCCTTTAGGACAAGGTACGATCATTATGAGTTTGTAGTTATGTCATTTGGACTAACTAATGCACCAGCTGCATTCATGGAGTTGATGAATAGGATTTTCTGGCCATTCCTTGATCAGTTTGTAGTGGTCTTCAGTGATGACATCCTGATATATAGTAGAGATGGTCAACAACATGAACAACACCTTCATCAAGCTTTGACATTGTTGAGACAACATAAGCTATATGCTAAGTTTAGCAAGTGTGAGTTTTGGTTGTCATAAGTGTCTTTCCTTGGACACGTTATATCTGCTTCAGGTATTCGTGTTGACCCACAGAAAGTGGAATCTGTGTTAGAGTGGGAACAACCCAAGACACTGACTGATATTCGCAGTTCCTTAGGCCTGGCAGGTTATTATATGAGTTTTATTAAAAACTTTAGTTCTATAGCCTTACCCCTAACCAAGTTGACCAGGAAGGAAGTTCCTTTTTTCTAGAATGACAAGTGTCAGCATTCTTTCTAGTTGTTGAAAGAAAGGTTGACCAGTGCACCTGTGTTAGCTTTACCCGAGCAGGGAAAGGGATACATTGTTTTCTGTGATGCCTCCAAGAATGGTCTAGGATGTGTGCTGATGCATAGTGATCATGTGGTTTCTTTTGCTTCCTAACAACTTAAGAAACACAAGGAGAATTATCCAACACATGATCTAGAATTAGCTACAATGGTTCACACGTTGAAAATCTGGAGACATTATCTCTATGGAGAAACATTCCAGATTTTTACAGACCATAAGAACTTAAAGTATATCTTCTCACAGTACGAGTTGAATATGAGACAATGTTGTTGGATGGAGTTAATCAAGGACTACGATTGTACAATTGATTATCATCCAGGTAAGGCCAATGTAGTGGTGGATGCACTAAGTAGAAAATCATCATTGTCAACCATAGATAAAGAACAGTTGAACTCTTTAGTGTGCTTTAAACGAGACATGCTTGTCTCTTTAAGGCAAAACAATGTACATGTTAGAGTATCTTTGTTAGATGGATTGTTAGCTGAGATGCAAGTGAAACCTACTCTGAAACAACAGATCAAAGAGGCATAACGGGCTGATACTGTGATTCAGTAGATCAGGTTAGAGTATGGTAGTGAGAAACGAGATGGTTTTCATGAGTTAGAGGATGAGGTAGTTTGTTACCATGGTAGGATGGTAGTACCTGATGCCAATGACTTAAGAAAGTTATTCATGGAGGAAGCTCATTCTTCCATGTATGAAATGAATCCAGGGAGTACCAAAATGTGTCATAACTTGAAAGATATGTATTGGTGGCCTGGTTTGAAGAAAGATGTAGCTGAGTTTGTTATGCGGTGTCTAGTGTGTCAACAGGTTAAAGCTGAACATCAGAAGCCCGCAGGAACAATGCAACCTTTACCTATACCACAGTGGAAATGGGATGACATGACCATGGACTTTGTGGTTGGTTTACCCAGAACAGCCAAAGGTCATGATTCCATTTGGGTGATAGTTGATAGGTTGACTAAGTCAACACATTTTCTTCCTGTCAAAACAATTTATACTTCTGAGAAACTTGCACAGATCTATATAGATGAGATAGTGCGATTACACAGGGTTCCAGCTACAATTGTATCTGATAGAGATCCCCAGTTTACAAGTCATTTTTGGGAATGACTACATAAAGCCTTGGGTACTCAGCTAAAGTTTAGCACAACTTTCCACCCTCAGACAGATGGGCAATATGAAAGAACTATACAGACTTTGGAAGATTTTCTTAGAGCATGTGTTCTTCAGTTTGTAGGAAGTTGGGACATACACTTGAGCTTGATAGAATTCTCCTATAACAACAGTTACCAGACTAGTATTGATATGGAACCATATGAAGCCTTATATGGTAGACGTTGTAGATCTCCGTTATGCTGGTATGAAATAGGAGCATACCAACTTATGGGTCCTGAGTTAGTGTAGTAGACAACTAAGAAGATTAAAGTAATACAACAACAGTTGAAAGCTGCCCAGGATAGATAGAAATCTTATGCTGATAAGCGTCATAGACCCTTAGAATTCCAAGTTGGAGACAGGGTGTACCTCAAAGTCTCTCCTTGTAAAGGTGTTCTCAGATTTGGGAAAAAGGGTAAGTTAGCTCCTAGATTTATGGGACCTTATCCAGTGACAACACAGATGGGAAAGGTAGCTTATAGGTTGGAGTTTCCACCTGAGCTACATAGACTACATCCAGTGTTCCACATATCTATGTTGATAAAATGTCATCCCGATACAGAGTTGGTGTTGCAACCTGTAGATGTAGAATTAAACGAGGATATATCCTATGTGGAAGGTCCAATGATGATTCTTGATAGAAGAATCAAGAAGTTGAAAAAGAAGGACATAGTTCTTGTGAAAGTTCTATGGAATCATCGTGGCATTGAAGAAGCCACATGGGCGCTAGAGGAAGAAATGAGGAGGAAGTTCCCTTCGCTTTTCTCTTGAGATTTTGGGGATGAAATCCTTGTTAGGGGTTGATAATTGTAACATCCCTGACCTAGGTTATGGATTAACCCTAGAAGTTTTGCTGAAGTAATTTGTTTAAAAACTTGTTTTAATCTTTTGAAAAGTAGTTAAGACTCTTGTAGAGTTTAAATTTCAAGTTTGAGCTTATTTGCAAACTATTTGTGCATTATATGATAGTTTGGGCATAAAGTGCAATTTACCCAAGATGAGGGGCTATATTGCAAAATGTCACATGTTGAATATACCTCATGTGTTTTCGCATCATAAGAGAGAGAATGATGCTAAGTGGTGGCTTGTGGAAAGCCTAAATATCAAGTTGCATCTTGTTTGAATAATTGTAGTGCTTTGTGCACCAGTTTTGGTACAAATTGTAATTTACTCAAAATGTAGGGTTAATATGCAAATTACCACCTCTACAGTGTTCCTACTCCCTCCTAGTATCATATAGAGGAGATATAAATATGGAGACACCATGTTTGTATCAATTATGAATGATGGTAATCTTGGTGATGAAATGACCAAGAAAGGGGGGTTGAATATGAAACCCTAACTTGAGTTGTATCAAGTTGAAAAGCTTATATATGAGTGCCTATCGGCCAAGGAGCCCAAGGATGTGTCTCATATCGTTTTTTGAACACTTGTAAAAGTCCATAGAGTGTAAATCACCTCAAGGAGGTGAGTTGTTTTGGGTTACAACTTCCTTAGTAAAGTTGTGACGAGTTGTGCATAAAGTGATGAATTAATTGATGTATCTTAATCAAAGGGATATGTAATGGACGAATCTTTATCCCTAGATCACCCTCAAATGTTTTTCACGTCAATATAAATGTTTATGCATGCATTTACACGTGTCATCCATACATGGACACGTGGAACCTACTAGCTCAAATTGTTAACACCTCATTTTCACCTTCCTTCATGAGCAACAAGTATATATACCCTTTAGTTTCACCCCTTAGTGAAATGTTTCGACCCTTACCACCCTCCTTCCCTAAGGTATCATGCACAGAGTCCTTGTATCATGTAGGAGTGCAAATATATCGTGCATAGGTCCTTGGATATCACCCATAGCAAAAGCATATCGGCCAAGTAGGTGATATTGGCCATATAGGGTGATATCGGCCATAGAGTGAAGTGTTTTGACTCCAAGTGAGTGTCATATCATGCAAGAGGGGTGGCATATCGTTCAAGGGAACAAGGGTATCGTGAAAATGTGTTAAGGAGAAAGAATGAGCTCATACTTAACCCTAAGGTGAGGCAATGATCATCTTCAACCTCAGATTGAAGCATGATTTTAGGGTTTTGATCTTCTTTTCTTTTCTTCTTCACCAATTGCTTATCCATTGTGATTCTTTACATATAGAGGACTTGTGAAGTTCATCTTCAACCTTAGGAACGTGGAGATTTTGAGCTTGGAGCTTTGAAGTTGTTCTTAAGGCGGGTTATATAACTTAAACCCAATTATATTATTAGGCACCTTCAATTTTATCATACTTGTTGAACTACTTGCAAATTCGATTTCTCTTGAAAAAATGTTGAACCTTTGAGTTCTAAAAGCTTCATGGGACTGTTTTCCATGACTTAGAATAGTAAGAACAAGGATCTTGAGGTTGATTATGATGACATCATCCGTATCATGCAGAAGCACACAAGCACACACCTACAACTCGATATGGAAAAGTAGCCCCAGTTTACTTGGAAATCGATAGGGGTGTGCATTGGTTTGCACTTTGAGTTGATAAAGGTTCAACCATTTGTTTAACCTATCACTTAACCCATGGTGATGGGCAGGTCGTAGCCATGAAGGTTTGAAAAGGTTAAGCAATCACACAAGCACCTTCAATCTGATATTAGGTAGAAGCAAGCACACAAGCACCTTCAATCCGATATTGGGTAGAAGAAAGAAACCAAGAACCTCTAAAATTATATGGGATAAGCAAGTAGGCACACACCTCTAAACTAATATGGGCTGAGCAAGTAGGCACACACCTCTAAACCGATATGGGTCAAGCTAGCAAGCATGCACCTTTAAACTGATATGGGCTAAGCAAGCATACAAGCACCTTCAACCCGATATGGAGTAAGCTAGCACACACACATCTCTAATCTGACATGGTGTGAGAAACCACACACACACCTCCAAACCTATATGGAGAAATATAGCATACATACACCTCCAAAAAGATATGGTGTGGAAGCACCTTAAATGCAATGTACTTGATGGAGTAACACATACAGTGTTTTATATCAAGTTATACATTAAGAGGTATGGAGTTTAATGATCAATGATTAAGTAGGGTATTATACCTTGAAGTTAAGGTTGAGCCAACTTAATAAAGTATGGAGTAATCAACTTCCTAGAGAGGATGAGAGAGAAACTCATACTTGTGTAATAAACATGTAATGTGCATACATTGATACTTCTAATACGTGTAGAGTATGAATTAGGGTTCGATCCTTGATAATGTGATCTTGAAACCCTAATCAATAAGGAATGGGAAACCCTAACCCTAATATAGGGTAATGGCATGTGAAACCCTAATCGATAAGAGATGGGAAACCCTAACCCTAATGAGGGAATAGTAGTATTACCCTTGTATTGCATGGTGTTTACATGTAATTTGATATAGTTGTTATCATGTATACTAACCATGCAAGTATCATGAGATGATAAGCATATCCAGGTATGAGCTATGATGTTTATTTGATAAAGATGCTTAATGGGCCTTGTGAGCCATGTGAGATGCTTGTGTAACAAGTATCATGTATACCTTGGTAGGATGACCTAGAGGTAATAGTTATCTAATAAGTGGTAACAATGTTCAGTGATGAACTAAGGGTTTGAATACCCAGATCTAGTAATCATGATGATAATAAAGTTGAGGGATGAGAATTTCCATAAATGAGATAAGGGATTGAGATCCTTAATGTTATATGTGTTTTAAAGATTTGAAAAGTACTTGATAGATGTATTACACTTTTCTTTGTAGCATTTGTCATAATAATTTATGTTTGAAAACTTGACTGATGCTAAACGAATATGGTAATGTACTTAATTAATCAAGTGAAATCTTATCATGTAGAGCCCTGACCATAGATACATCATCGTCAGCAACTGGTGATGGTGAAACATGTTTTCCCACGGGATTTCCTGATTAACGTATATTTTTGAATATGTGGGGGTGATGGGCGTGAATATCCTTACGCCCTAATGTTGGATTGACGTGAGATAAACACAAGATCTCTCAGTCCTTCATTATATGTTTTAGGATGGATGTATCATGAATATCCTGATGATGATACATGTCAGGATTGATGGTAGATAAACACGAGATCTCTCAATCGCCGAAGGAGTGCAGCCGTCGCTGTATCTCTATAGCAAAGTTTCCAGTATACCCTGGAAAGCTATGATAAGCAGTTGACATAGTCCTACTTGTGGTCTCGCACTGACCGAGATGAGGGAGGTCTTGGCAGCCGTCTCTATCATTGACCTTGTTTGGTACCGATTTTGACTTTGTAGTGGTCGGTTGGAGTATGAGCGGTATACCTCATCTCCTCAGGGCGTAAGTGTGATTGTAAAATGTAATTAGCTGTGTAGCTTATTTGCTTAAGGATAAAATACGGAAATCATTGGTTGATGTTACATTGCTTAATGTATCCTAAATGGATAGATGTTATACATGTTTTTCATATTCCTTATTAAAAGGAATAGATGATTTACTGCTTTATCATATATAGATGTAATGCTTTAAAAGATGATATTGCTCTATTTTGCTTAAACATTGATTAAATCATGCTTATTAATATAAAAGAATCCTCTGCTCAGTTTTATTACTGTTTATCTACAATAATAATATTGTTGGCAGAGAGTTATATCTCTCACTGGGGCATGGGTCTCACTCTATTGGTCACCAACATTTTTAGGTGGACGCAGACGAGGAGGTAGAAACCATACAACAGAGGAAGGATAGTAGCATCAGGGGCAAAAGTAACATCTCAGGTTGAGTTACTGTATGTCGTGAGTTGTAGATATAAGTCCTATGTGTCATCTCTGTACACTCAGGTCCTTGGAGTTAGTACTTAGTGGTTTTATGATTGATCTGAGATTTTGGCTTGAATGCCTCGATGTTTCATGTTGCTTATGTATAGTTTTGACAAAGCAACTATTGTATATATTCCTCGAGATGAGATGGTACATGGTATGTAAAATGTGAACCATGATGTATGTAATACTTTGGTTCTCTTTTTAAGAGTTTCCTGAAAATGGATCTCTTTGCAAATGGTTTTAATTTTTAGTGATTTTTTTTAATCCGTTGATTATGGTTATTCCATAATTATTTACTGGTGACATTTTGTTTTGTGGTCGGATCATCTCAACTACCATCAAGTGATATGTATTTATCTCAAGTTAAGGCATTATTGATATAGGGTTGACCATTATCAAACCACTATAGGTGTTTCACCTATCAAGGTATTAGCCACACCATTACTTGGTGTTACATTCATCACTCCTAAGAGTGTTTTACCCTCACCTTTACAAGGTGTATCAGGTTGAATCATGTATTTCAAGTTGAACACATGTATTGGGTTAGGTGTATATTGATCTAGACATCATCATATCCCTCATACCCTTACCCATAAAGGTATCAACCTTTCCAATCATATGGTGTATCACCTTCACCATACATGGGTCTAACATCCTCACCTCACTTGAAGATATTTTCCACACCATACTTTAGTGTATTGGTCATTACATGTTCTAGGGTATTAACCACCTTACCACTTTTGTCATCTAGCGCATTGGGTTTGTTGGGTTTTAGGGGAGACAGAGAAGGCAGCGGAAACAAAACATTTTCTCCCCAAACCCATACCGAGGAAACGCGTCAACTTCTATATAATAGGACAGGATGGTTTGCGGAATCATACCTTGTCCCGAGGCTTGCTCGGCGACAATACCTCGCGCAATGTGCGGTCTTCAACTCCGGACTTCGACGGTGTCTGTGCAGCTCCTGGTCACACCGGGACTGACAACTCCTACTCGAACCGGACTGTCAGATGAAAGTTGTCCTCCTAAGCAGCAGTGTCCTCCCGCCTCTGTAGTAGTCCACACAGACCACCTGGAACTCCACTCTCCTTGTCCCACAAGGAAGTGGAAGGAGTCGCACCCTCCTGTTGACGTACTAGTCGCCAACACGCTCTCCTGCCTCCTGTTGCAACTGCAGTTGTCCTTCCCTTGCTGCACCTCCCTTTTGCGGGAAGCACTTGCTCGGGCTCTCTCACGGTTACCAAAACCAGAGAGAACGACAACTTGCAGAGTAACTAGTTGCACTGAGCTGTACTTTGAGAAGCCCCCAAGTACCCCTACATATATAGGAGAGTCATGGGACAGGGTTCTCCATCCCGGGCAATGCGGGACTAAAGCAGGAGTAGAAGGGTTTGAGAATTTTCCACCAAAAGCAACCATCTCGCAACCTGAACTGATCGGTTCACTGCTGAACCGATCGGTTCGGCCATTGAGCCGATCGGTTGGACCTGAGCCGATCGTTTGGGGCACTCCAACCGATCGGTTGGTGCCCTGAACCGATCGGTTCATGGTCCTAATCCGGCTCAAAAAGACTTTCCTTGTTTCTTTCCCAATTGGTATCGAATACCAATATTATTCCCAATCGAATTGGGCAATTTGAAACGAAAGGAAAATCCTTGCCGTCATGACTTTCCCAACTGATCCGTTGCACCAGTTGAGCCGATCGGTTCAACCCTTGAACCGGTCGTTTCAACCTGGGCATGAGCCGATCGGCCTGGACACTCCAGCCGACCGGTTCAGCAACCTCAGCCGACCGGTTCATCACATGAGCCGATCGGTTGGGAGCACAGGTTGGGCAAAATCAGTCAAATGTGATTTCAATCAATCTGATACTCCAATCAATGCGTCCAACACCTTGAACCATACGATATTGAGCTATCGACTGATTAAGTGTTTAATTGAACTACTAAACTCCTTTAGTAATCAATCTAAACATTTCTTGTGGAAAAACTCCTCTTCCAGGTTAAATCCTATGTGTGTGACCCTGCAGGTCCATTTCACGTTGGCAGTGAAAGTCCATAACACTTATGGCTTCACAAGAACAGAGCGGTGCCTAGTCACACATCAGTGCTACCCAAGTGAAAGTAGAAAGTTGGAGAACAACTTTCATCCTACAATCCGTGTATGGTGTTACAGTGAATGTATAATTCCTTTGTCACTGATATCCCGAATGAACTCGAGGCATGGATCCGTCATCCTGTCAACGTTCATTCACTTTCTTGATCTCAGAGTAGACTGGAAGAGATATGTATGACATCAATATCACATACTGATTCACACATGCGTGCACGCCTTTCTCAATCCTACTCATCAAGTGGCCATGGATATCAAACTCCCTCAAGAGGGACAAATCCCATATCTACCACTCGCCCCTCAAAAGCCCCATGTGTCAAAGCCACCCAATCATCACCTTTATAACAACCCATGTTTCAGGACTGCGTTTGATGATGTCAAAGTGTGCCCAACGACATGTGTTGAGTGCAGTGATTTCAGGTCTAAGAATCACACTCACCACCATCACTGTGAGTACTGACTGTGACTACCATCTCATGGTTCCATGTGTCAAACTCACGGTGGGTCTGTCCGGTACCTTGTTCTCTAACAAGTACCTATGTGTTTGGTTTGATATCTCTATATCATGACTAATGAGATTCTGTCATCAACCAACACCACAATCTAGTCTTGTGTGTCATAGTTGTCTATCTACCTTCCACTATGACATTCGACTAGGGACATAACAAGAATGTACAAACTCTTAGCATCCATATGATCTCATCGTTCAGGTCCTGAACTTGAAGGCATACGTCATTGAGTACTGTCATTCTCTAGACATTCAATCTGTTCTATCACTATCTCATATGACTGAACCAGAATGAATTGGAAGCTTGCCTTTGATGTTTATCAAATCAATCTTAATGTATCCCACCAATCATCCCATGATTGGCTCTCAGGGCATACATACCAACAGACTCCCACTTGCACTGCGAGCCAATCACCCATGAATCATATTCACAGTGATCTTCAAACATGTCCCACATGTTACTGTGCTCTAGCGCCAACATAGTGAGTAATGACAACACCTTGCCAAAGTCTGTACAAATTGCATGTCTCACATCTCTTCGCTGTATGTCACACGTATGAGATTGAGTTGTCGTAATATGCGGTCTAGTATTCCATTTGCTAACTTTTAGCCACATTGCATGATCAAGGATTCCGGACTTGTCATCAATGAGTGGAATATAAGTTCATCTCATGAACTTTCAGATCCATATAGTATCCACTGTTGTTCACTAACACATAGATACTCGGCATTTCCCTTTTAAATGGCTTTATTGGAACACTTCCAATTATCAACAAACTTTTACTTTTATACATCCTATGTATATTTTGTGATTAATTTTCTGTCCTTTCGGAAGTTCGCATCAATGTAACTCTTTACATCAAACTCTTCCTTATCTCCATAGAACTAGTACTTCCCAAGTACTTATCAAGTTCTCATGGTATTCCAGTAACCCTTACTGGAAGAAGACAGACATCCACTCGTCATGTCCCACATACGAGTTATCAGGATGAGCACATCATATTGCCATGTCCTACATACAAGATGATGAATGCATTTTATTCTTGCCATGTCATACATGCAAGATAATGGGATGATTACATACATGATAGATCCATATCTATTCTTAGTGTTCCCATTCTTCATAAGAATTGGACACTTGGCCTTGGGATACTAACTCCATGTAATATGGACAAGTTTTCTCCCACTGAATCTGTGCATACTGAATACTTCAGTACAGATTGCCAATGTATGCTCTCTCTTTCCAGGTCAAGAGATTTTCGAGAACTATCTCTATAGATCTCTATTCCTATCACATAGGAAACATCTCTATCTTCCTTAAAGATAATTTCCACATTCGGATTTCCAATCTAGAACATTTCCATTTCAAATCAATATGTGGAATGTGAATACGCTCCTGACGTGTATTTTACTACGCGCTTAAACGCAAGTATACGCATCGAGTAATATAGGCCTTGTGAGGCCCGAGTCGAACTCAGGGATACGTGAATTATTGGAGACTTCTACTAACTAATCGCAATCAGCTAGGCCGATTAACAAAGTAGGGTTTTGTGCTCAAATTAAAAAGAAAATAAAAATCAAACAAAGAAAACAATCGATTAAAGGTTAATTTAATCAATTTAAAGGGATATCTTTAGGATGGCGGTTTCACCGCGGGTCAACATTGTATTAGGTTTCATATAATTCCTCACACTTCTCTCTCTATCCGGGTAGTGGCCTGAAAACAGAATTACCCACTGTCGTGGTGTAATTCACTACTTAGATTTAGGTTGATTCCACCGTCGTAGTAATCATTCCCCTAAACTAAGCGCATTAAAAACGGTCTCTCAGTTCCCACCATTAATTTTACAACTCCTTTGTCAAGGGTTTTATTGATTAATGTAGAATTCGTCTCTTTTCAACCGTTAATCCTTCTGTCGAAGTGATTAAGGGTGTTAAATTATTATTATGGTGATCAAGCATAACAATAGAAATGGAGAAAACGAATTTATACCACGGATTTGAGAGAAAAATATGAATTATTGATATAAAAATGTCATACAATGCATTCCCGGGCTACTCACGGTCCTAAAGATTGAGGGTTTTAGCCTCTCATGTTCATCTCACACGAATACATGGTAGAAATTTGGGAATTCATAAGAAAAATGGGAAATAAATGGGAAAACCCCTGAACGGAGAAGAACCGGTGGATCCTTGGCGTAGAAACACGAGCTTCCTCGCCTGTCGGTGGTGGAAATCATCTTCGGCAGCGTCCGAATCACCCGGGATGAGCTTCTCGGCCTCCGTTCCCCTTTCTCTCCTCCTTAGCACTCATGCAATCAAAAAATGAGATGATCCTCTCCTCTGGGCGGCCGTCATTAGGTATAAGTCCCTAATTAGGTCGTCAAATAACAACAACCGTCCGATCGAGATCAAAACAGATCCAACGCATATCTGCCGGCGTCGATACCATCGACGCGGGTCGATGGTATCGACGCCACAGATTAGCGGCAGCTTTCCTTTCTTTTATTCTGAGCGCCTGTGGTGATCTCGATACCATCGACTTAGGTGTCGATGGTATCGACTCCTTTAGCGTCGGTTGTTGTCGTATAGCGACGCTGTAGCTCTCCTTGTGTCGATGGCATCGACTTGGGTCGATGGTATCGGCAGTTTCCTCGCCAGCAACTTGAAGGGATCTCGATACCATCGACTTAGGTGTCGATGGTATCGACTCTGTATTGCTCTTCTCGGCTGACAACCTGTGGCTTGGTCGATGGTATCGACTTCCGTCGATGGTATCGACGGAAGCAGATACTTGTTTTTCCTAAAATTTCACAAGCCCAAGTAAATCCACACAATTTATAATAAGATGATAAATAATGCTCAAAATAGTAAAACAAAGGGGATTTGATATAAACTGATGGCAAAGACCAAATAAAGTGAATTATGCAATAATATCCATGAAAATGAGTAATTAAAGCACAAAACACAAATGAAATAGGTCTCTAAATGCGACTCAAAATCATCGCATCAAACTCCCCTAAGCTTAAACATTGCTCGCCCTCGAGCAACTAATCCTTAGAATAAGATTGCAGATGTCAACTAAAAATCAACACAACACCCCACATTCCACATGACTCCCACTGAACGTTCTCAAACCGGCCTTTCCTAATCACAGAACAGTAATTACCCTACAGGTGACAATAATCATCAATAAAAGAAATTATCCTTCAAACCGATGAACACTATCACATAAGGCAGTTAACATTATAAAATTTGCCGATTCAGCATTAGTGCATCTTGTGATCGCCTACACTACATTGCTCGCCCTAACTACCATCTACATGGAAGCAGTTCTCCTGATACACATGAGTGAGGAGAAAATCATGGTGGCCTACCAATCCGAGCAACGGGTGGATGGAATGGGTGGTTCATGGAAGAATTTGGAAGTATTACACAGTTTCAAAATGCATACAAAAAAATGCGCTAAATGATGCAAATGCACATTGAAAATGCCCTAATGCTTAAAATTGGGTGGAATGATGCATGCACTAACCTTCCACCTCAAAAAGAGATAGAAATCTAATTAAGCCACATCATGTACTCAGTTTCCTTGTTATGCAAGTGATATCCTGTTCCTTTCTCCCTCTTATTCCATTTCCTTCTAAATTCTCTTTTTTTTTCTCAATTTTTTCAGATTTTCAGATTTTTTTTTCTTTTTTTTTTAAACCCACATATCCATAATTGCTTAGAGATACATGTGTTAGGCTAATTTCTTCATGATTGGAAATCTTTGTACTATTTCGAGGGTATGGGACAATTTAGATCACTTTTCAAGACAAACTGAGGTACATGGTGTACTTATGCATGAAAATCATGAAAGTTATGAGTGCAACTACATGACATGCACCTAAAGGTAATGTGCATGAATCACTATACATTTTTTCCATTTTATGCAAAAGTATGAAAATAACAATGCAAATTCTATCTACATGCTATGCATGCAAGGAGGAATTAAAATTGTACTTTACTTCCAATTCTTTGGTGGATTAGGGAAAAATATGAAGTGGAATGATCACAAGATTAAGTTACTGAACCTTAGAAAAATATCATGTGTCCCTCCTTACTGACATGTGTAGTAGTTCAAAGGGTTCTTTCTCGTATATCCAATTAAGGTCTCATTACCATTTGATTAGGTTAGGCTCAAACAACCGTTACTATCCACTTTTCATGAGTCAATGGGGGTGTGGGTGTGACATATTGCTTTAGAGTTGACATAATCAATCATTTTCATAGGACAAGTTTCCCAAGGACAACCAAGTTAAGCTAACCAAAAGACACAAAAATTTTTAAATTCCCTTAAATTTCCCATGAAAACAGCGAGATGACAATTTTTAAGACATCCACAATTACACTAGATAGATGTGGATCCTAAACAAAAACTGAAATTGCAAGAACTAATTAAAGCAAAAACTAAAAACAACTAAAGAAAAGATAAAAGATAGAGCTGTTCCAGCCACCCCCCTAAGCTTGAAATCGACTATGGCCTCATAGTCAAAAACCAACTTAAGGGTGGAACAGTGATACCCTGATTAATCCTGTGGAGGCGGTGGTGGGTATTGCGGTGCCATAGGATCCCAAGACGGGTACTCCCCCTGGAAGCTTGGATCATATTGGGTCCTCGGTGGAGGTTGTGGATAGCCTCCAAAGTAGTCTTGACTCCAGTAATGGTCGAAGAAGGGCTCCTGTTGTGTCTCTATCCGCTGCAACCGGTTGTGCATTTGCTCTTGGTTGGCGAGGATGAGCCGCTCGTTCTCGAACATAGCCCGTTGGTTGTCAAGTACCCAGCTCGTAGTCTCATGAATGCCGGTATACATACCCATGTGCTGCTGCTGAGTCTGCTGGATGTCCTGCAGCATGGTGTACATCCCCTGCATGGAATAGGGATCTGCGGTTGGCTGCTTGTACTGTGGTGATGGCGGCGGGGGTTGAGATGATGAAGATGCACCCGGATGCAACCTAGGACGCTTCGGTGGTGCCACACGTGCTCGAAGAGGTGTGAAAGCCTCCTCTTCCTCTACAGCCTCGCCTTCTTGCTCGTCACCACCGCCGTCTTCCTCGGAGGACTCGATGGCTATGATTGGCCACCGGAAGTGCTGCTTGCCCTCTATGTTGAAGACGTCGTCCGGTAGGGAGCTCTCCTGGTAAGCTTGGTTGACGTGGCAATGAGCGTACGCCAACCCGTCCCGGAGAAGAATGAGGTTTGAACGGTGCAAGTGTTGCACGTTCACCTTGCTCCTCGTAAAGATCGGAGTCATGGACTGAAGGTTCAGCCCCAAGTAAAGCACCAACTTGGTGACAAGACCACCAAAATGGATTGGAGCCTTCCTTGTGCTCCTCTTCACCACCAGGACACGCTGTAGCCAGAACGCCCCCCAGTTGCATGGTTGACGCTTTAGGAGTGCGTAAAGGAAGAACAAGTCACTCTCCTAAAACTTGCTCAAAGCAAGATCACTTCGAGCGAAGAATGTCAAGCTCAACATCCTATGCAAGACCCGGACGAACGGGTGCTCAAAATCTGCTACCGCTGCATTGTGGTAGCTCACGGTCTTCCCCGCCGGCACTGTAACTAGCTCGGAGAAGATCTTTGCATAGTCGGTGTGGGAGTCCGGCCTTCGGTGATCATGTGGAGAGTGGATCCAGTTGAAGATTTGATTAAACTGGACCAGTGTGAGATTGTAATTGGTGTTGAAGAGTCGGAAGGACACCCTTCCCTTGATCCATTCCCGGTCCGACGCTACCACGTCATTTGGTACGACGCATACGTCGAGAGACGCCATGAACTCTGCCACCAGTTCCTTGTAGGTGGGCCATTCGCCGAAAAATGGCTGCCCATCCGCATGGTACTGCAGCTCGTCAGGGCGTAGGCTTATGTTGGTGAGGCGTGCTTGTCCATGAAGCACATAGGCCAAGTTGGCCTCGAATCCCAACTTCTGGATCATGCCCCGGTCCACATACCGAGTGGTCTCGAACTTTCGCTTCATTATCTCCTCATAGACCTTCCTCACATCCATGTTGGCATGAATTAGGTGTGGACGAGGGATGGAAGCGGGTGGGGGAGGAACGAACTCCTCGATCTCCATAGGGTGAGCGCTTGAGGATGACGCTCTGGAGGTGTGCACCATGGTTGCGAGAAGATGGGATTAGAAGAAAAGAGCTCAGTGAAGATGGAGAAGAAATTCTCCGCTCGATGAAGATCTCCGCTCGATGACGCTTCTCTTCAGTCTTGGAGGGCTCGGGGGAGTGCTAGGCGCAAAGGAGGATACTTGCTCTGAAGGTGTGACGTCAAGTGACGTTGCAAGTCCCCTTAAATAGGCTTGATCGGCGCCCCTGTTGACCCGTCGATATCATCGACGCGGGTCGATGGTATCGACACATCTCGCGGGTATCAGCCTCCCTCGCGAGTATCGACGGCTGACGTTTGCTGGATCAAGAAACCCGGATTGCTGACGGGTCGATACCATCGACGGAAGTCGATGGTATCGACGCAGCACCCGGATCGCTGACGTGGCTGTTGCGATCGTCGTCGATGTCTGTGTGTGGATCGGTGACATGTCCGTCGATACCATCGACGGATGTCGATGGTATCGACTGGCTTTTATTGCGACACCGCCGTTGTGTTGCATTCAACCTGTGATGATGTCGATACCATCGACGAGGCCGTCGATGGTATCGAGTTGACTGAGCAAAATTCGTCTGAATATCTCCAGAGATCTCGATGGTATCGACTGGGGTGTCGATACCATCGACACTTTTATTGCAACCCGTCTGTGACCATGTCGATACCATCGACGGATGTGTCGATAGTATCGACGCAGTGTGATTTTTGCTGGTGTCAACCTGAACCCATGTCGATACCATCGACGGATGTGTTGATGGTATCGACCCTGCCTGTGCCTGTACATTCAACAAACGGATCAAGGTATCATTTTTAAACTAAAATTTAAACAAAATAAAAACAATCTATGACTAAAATTAACCTATCCTACTATACCAATGGTTGGGTTGCCTCCCAACAAGCGCCCTTATTTAGCGTCTTAGGCTAGACGTCTTCCCTTCTTCTCATTCATGCACAAGTGAAATGAGTTTGACCTCATTCACTTTCCTCTTGTAATTCTCACCAAAATACAACTTCAAGCGTTTCCCGTTCACCAAGAACGTGGCATCTCCATCACACACGAGAATCGCTCCGTGCGGTTTCACCTCCTCCACAATGAAGGGTCCACTCCACCGGGATTTCAGCTTCCCGGGATGCAGTTTGAGACGGGAGTTGAACAATAGAACGCTGTCTCCCTTCTTGAACGTGCGCATCTCAATATGGCGATCGTGGATCAGCTTTGTGCACTCTTTGTAGATGCGGGCATTCTCATATGCCGTCATGCGTAGCTCATCCAATTCATTCAATTCAAACATCTGTTTTCTCCCGGCCTCATCATAGCGCAAGTTCAGCCTTCTTAGCGCCCAATGGGCCTTGTGCTCCAATTCCACCGAAAGATGGCAAGCCCGGCCGTACGCCAACCTAAAAGGCGTGGTGCCTATAGGTGTTTTGTACGCCGTTCGATAAGCCCAAAGCGCGTCCGGTAGCAATACACTCCAATTCTTCCTTGTGGATGCTACGGTCCTTTCTAAAATCTTCTTGATTTCTCTATTTGATACCTCCACTTGTCCTTGCGTCTGTGGATGATATGGGTTGCCGATGTTGTGCTTGACCCCATATTTCTTTAAAAGTGTCGCGAATTTCTGATTTCAAAAATGTGTGCCTCCGTCACTTATGATCATTCGGGGAATCCCGAACCTGCAGAAAATGTTCTCTTTGACAAACCTACACACTACGTTCGAATCATTAGTCCTTGTGGGAATTGCCTCCACCCACTTCGACACATAATCTACAACAAGTAAGATATAAAGATTTGAATTTGAGGACACAAAGGGTCCCATGAAGTCAATGCCCCATAAATCAAATACCTCAACTTCCTGAAATACATTCAGGGGAATTTCCTGTCTCCTTGAGATGTTACCTGCGCGCTGGCACGGGTCACATTGCCTAACAAAATCATAGGCATCCCGGAATAAAGTGGTCCAATAAAGGCCGCTTTCCAACACCTTGGCTGCTGTCCGTGAGATCGCATGGTGTCCTCCTGTAGGCGACGCATGACAGTGGTGGAGAACACTCTCGTACTCCACCTCCGGCACGCACCTGCGAAGAATACCATCCCTGCACTGCTTCAAGAGAATCGGGTCATCCCAAAAATAATTTCTCAATGAATGAAAGAATTTCTTTTTCTCTTGATAGGACCAATCCTCCGGGATGATCCCGCAAGCCAAATAATTCACAATTTCCGCAAACCATGGTTCTTTAGAATCAATTTTTAAAAGTTTCTCATCGGGAAAGGTCTCGGTAATGGGTATGTGCAAACCTTGTTCATCAACCCTCTCTAACCTAGACAAGTGGTCAACCACCACATTTTCAATTCCCGACTTGTCCTTAATTTCAATATCGAATTCTTGTAGGAGCAAAATCCACCTAATTAGTCTAGGCTTCGCATCCTTCTTCTCCATCAAATACTTTATTGCAGCGTGATCAGTCCACACAACCACCTTAGAACCCACTAAGTACTGCCGAAATTTTTCAAAGGCGAACATGACGGCCAGTAACTCCTTTTCCGTGGTTGTGTAGTTCAATTGAGCATCATTAAGCATTTTTGAAGCGTAGAAAATCACAGCAGGCTTGTTATCTACCCTTTGCCCCAAAACAGCTCCCACAGCATAATCGGACGCATCACACATCAACTCGAATGGCTTTGTCCAATCCGGCGTTTGAACAACCGGAGCTGAAATCAACTTTTCCTTCAAAACCTCGAATGCGTGAAGACATTTCTCATTGAAATCAAAAACTGCGTCTTTTTCCAACAATTCCGATAATGGCTTTGTGATTTTCGAAAAATCCTTAATAAATCGCCGATAAAACCCGGCGTGTCCCAAAAAGCTTCTCACCCCTTTTACAGAATTTGGTGGGGGTAACTTAGAAATCACCTCAATTTTTATGGGGTCTACCTCAAGACCCTTTCTAGACACCTTGTGTCCTAGCACAATTCCTTCCGTCACCATCATGTGACATTTCTCCCAATTGAGGACCAAGTGTGTGTCCTCGCACCGCTGCAACACCTTATCTAAGTTATAAAGGCATTCATCAAAAGACGCTCCATACACCGAGAAGTCGTCCATGAAAACTTCAAGACACTGCTCTACCATGTCAGAGAATATGGCGAGCATGCAGCGTTGAAAAGTCGCCGGCGCATTGCATAAACCGAACGGCATACGGCGGTAAGCAAACGTCCCATAGGGACATGTAAACGTAGACTTCTCTTGATCCAAAGGATCAATAGAAATCTGGTTGTACCCCGAATAGCCATCTAGAAAACAAAAATGCGACCGACCAGCTAGACATTCCAAAATCTGATCGATAAATGGCAATGGAAAATGATCTTTAAGAGTTGCGGCATTCAATCGGAGGTAGTCAATACAAACACGCCACCCGGTTACCAATTGGGTGGTGACAGGTTCATTCAAAAGATTTGTAGTGACAGTGATTCCCCCCTTTTTAGGGACTACCTGTGTGGGACTCACCCACGTTGAATCGGATATGGCATAAATGATCCCTACAGTAAGAAGCTTTATGACTTCCTTCTTGACAACCTCCATCATGCTTGGATTTAGACGTCTTTGAGGCTGTATGACTGGCTTGGCTCCCTCCTCGAGCCGAATCTTGTGTTGGCAAAGTGTAGGGGAGATCCCCTTGATGTCCGCCACAGACCACCCAAAAGCTCCACGGTGGTTCTTGAGCACTATCAGTAGTTGCTCCTCCTCATCCACACTCAAGTATGCAGAAACAATCACTGGTAACTTGTCCTCCTCAGCTAGAAAGACGTACTTCAGATGCGGGGGCAATGGCTTCAGTTCCAGATCAGGTGGGCAAATAAGAGATGATTGTAGCGGTGGGGGAAGTGTACCCAAATCTTCATAGTGCCTCGTGTAGAAACATGGAAGCATTTGAAGCATTTTGGCGCACTCCTTGAGTGAAGTACTCCGCATCCAATCATAAGTGACATTTAACAAACATGCCTCCAAAGGCAATTCCGGATATGCATCAAAGACGGAAGTAATAATCACATCATCCTCCCATGAAGGTGGAATGTCCTCATTCTCATCATTTGGAAACCCAACAGCCTTGCATAAAGAGACAGCTTTAGTTTGCTCCATAAGGTCCACTGCTAGGGTCCCATTATCTATCCTGCTCATAACATGAGCCATATCCAAAAATGGCTTCCCAAGCCAAAGTGAGATATTTTGTTCCACATGCTTAACCATGTTGCAATGTGCTTTTGCTTTATTAGATGCATTACTATTGGGCATGACCATCTCAAAGCGATCATCCGCAATGCCCAAGGTCAAGCGACCTCTCCCCATCTCCAAGATCATATCAGTTGTAGCTTGGAATGGGCGACCAAGTAGTAACTCATTGCCGTGCTCGTCCTGCATTTCCATAACGACGAAATCAGCCGGAAAAACAAAGCGGTCTACCTTTACCAAAACATCCTCACAGATTCCATACAGTTTCACCACAGAATTATCGGCCAATTGGATGTTCATGTTACTTGGCCTCGACTCCTTCAATCCAAGTTTCTTGAACGTAGAAAGGGGCATCAGATTGATGCTTGCCCCGGAATCACAAAGTGCTTCGCCAAATTTGAACTTCCCGATAAAGCAAGAAATATTGAAACAATCGGGATCCTGTCTCTTTGGCGGCAAAGTGCCCATAATAAAAGCACTCACTTGCTCCTTCAATACCACGACCTCAGTGTCGGGTATCTTTCTCTTCTTGGTGATTACATCTTTGAGAAACTTCCCATAAGACGGGATTTGTTCAATCGCCTCTAGCAAAGGAATATTCACTGATAACTTCCTAAAGCTGTCCAGAAATTTCTTAAACTGTGCATCCACCTTTCTTGCTTTTGCACTATTGGGATAGGGGACCATAACGGTATGTGCCTTTTGATGAGGTGGCACATAGGGAGTTAATTTCTGTGGTTCCTCCTCAGTGGCTTGTTCTTCCTTACCATCTTCAGCTATGTCCTCAGTTTGCTCTATGACAGGTGCGGGCTGCTCTTTGACTGCTGCTTCTTCAACTGTGTCCTGCAGTGTGCTTGTGCCATCCGTCCTTGGATTTAACACTTTCTTACCGCTCCTCAATAAGATGGCCTTGGCCTGTTGGTTTCCCCCGGGAACATTGGTGTTCCCCGGAAAACCCGGATGTGCCGGCTTCTTGAAGCTTGCAATCTCGGCTGCCATCTGCGCCATGGAAGTCTCTATAGTTCTCATTTGAGCCCCGTGGCTCTGCAAAGTCTGTTCAAACTGGTTCATAAATTCACCCTGCTGCTTTATTTTCTGCCCAAAAGTGTTCATCAACTCTTGATTTTGCTTTATGACTTGATTGAGCAACTCCGTGCTCTTGTCCTCCGTGACCGGTGCAGGTTTGGCGTCCGGATCCTGCAGAAAGTTATTTGGATCCTTCCATGAAAATTTCTTGTCCTTCCGCCATGAATAATCGTTATTCCTGTACCCCTGCTGTTGCCTCATGTACTTGACCTGAGCCTCATCCTCGGACTCATTGTCTTCCTTCTGCAGCAACTTCTTTGCGAGAAGATCCATCTTCTCGTTCAGCTCTCTCATTGCCTTTGACTCACTGACAACTCTTGCTTGCTCAACTGGGCCTCTTTCTCTTTCTCCCCAAGATTGCTTTCGTGCCATATTCTTCAGTATTTCCCAGCATCTTGTATCAGTGTTATTTAAGAAAAATCCGGAGCCAGCCGAGTCCAAATTGCTTCTATCATGCTCGGAGAGAGCAAAGTAGAAGATCTTCACTTGGGTTTCCTTGTCCAGTCCATGGTGTGGACATCTCCTCAACATGACTTGGAATCGCTCCCAAGTCTCAGAATAAGTTTCACCCGCCTGTTGGGTGAAATTGTGGATCTTCCGGATCATATCATTGGTCTTCTCAGGAGGGAAGAACCTCTCGAAGAAAACCTCCACCATGTGATCCCATGATTCAACAAACTCGTCGTCGAGGTTATGAAGCCACTCTCTTGCCACTCCATCCAAGGAACTCGGGAATAACTTGAGGTAGAGCACATCCTGTGGAAATCGATCTATCTTCACCATATCGCAGTTCTCCACGAACTGGCTGATGTGGGCCACTGGATCTTCATTTTTTAATCCGTGAAATGTGTTTGATTTAACCAGGTTAATCAGTGCTGGATCGATCTTGTAGGTTGGAATGTTTAGCCCCTGTTTCTTTATAGGCCCCTTTGATGCCGAGGAAGAAGACGCCTTGATCTTCTCCCATATTGTCTGTGCTTCAGCCATTACTTCTTCTTGTTCTTGCTCAGATTCAGAATTTATATCACTGTGGTGCTCCTGCTCGTAGTAGTCCTCGTCCTCTGGTCCCGCAGATGGAACCTCAGGTGTGCGATTCACGTAGTCTCGACTACCTGTGTGCACCATGCAAAGTACCTGAAATATGGAAATAGGGGTTCAGTACAATGCTTTGAACGAGTCAACACAATTATAGAGAAATAAAGGAATTTTTGAAATTGTTTTAAAATAAATAAAAAAAATGTGGCCTAGAATGGCCGCTCTTAGCACTCAAAGTGCCAATAATTCTCCGTATCCCCGGCAACGGCGCCAAAAACTTGACGTGTATTTTACTACGCGCTTAAACGCAAGTATACGCGTCGAGTAATATAGGCCTTGTGAGGCCCGAGTCGAACTCAGGGATACGTGAATTATTGGAGACTTCTACTAACTAATCGCAATCAGCTAGGCCGATTAACAAAGTAGGGTTTTGTGTTCAAATTAAAAAGAAAATAAAAATCAAACAAAGAAAACAATCGATTAAAGGTTAATTTAATCAATTTAAAGGGATATCTTTAGGATGGCGGTTTCACCGCGGGTCAACATTGTATTAGGTTTCATATAATTCCTCACACTTCTCTCTCTATCCGGGTAGTGGCCTGAAAACAGAATTACCCACTGTCGTGGTGTAATTCACTACTTAGATTTAGGTTGATTCCACCGTCGTAGTAATCATTCCCCTAAACTAAGCGCATTAAAAATGGTCTCTCAGTTCCCACCATTAATTTTACAACTCCTTTGTCAAGGGTTTTATTGATTAATGTAGAATTCGTCTCTTTTCAACTATTAATCCTTCTGTCGAAGTGATTAAGGGTGTTAAATTATTATTATGGTGATCAAGCATAACAATAGAAATGGAGAAAACGAATTTATACCACGGATTTGAGAGAAAAATATGAATTATTGATATAAAAATGTCATACAATGCATTCCCGGGCTACTCCCGGTCCTAAAGATTGAGGGTTTTAGCCTCTCATGTTCATCTCACACGAATACATGGTAGAAATTTGGGAATTCATAAGAAAAACGGGAAATAAATGGGAAAACCCCTGAACGGAGAAGAACCGGTGGATCCTTGGCGTAGAAACACGAGCTTCCCCGCCTGTCGGTGGTGGAAATCGTCTTCGGCAGCGTCCGAATCACCCGGGATGAGCTTCTCGGCCTCCGTTCTCCTTTCTCTCCTCCTTAGCACTCGTGCAATCAAAAAATGAGATGATCCTCTCCTCTGGGCGGCCGTCATTAGGTATAAGTCCCTAATTAGGTCGTCAAATAACAACAGCCGTCCGATCGAGATCAAAACAGATCCAACGCATATCTGCCGGCGTCGATACCATCGACGCGGGTCGATGGTATCGACGCCGCAGATTAGCAGCAGCTTTCCTTTCTTTTATTCTGAGCGCATGTGGTGATCTCGATACCATCGACTTAGGTGTCGATGGTATCGACTCCTTTAGCGTCGGTTGTTGTCGTATAGCGACGATGTAGCTCTCCTTGTGTCGATGGCATCGACTTGGGTCGATGGTATCGACAGTTTCCTCGCCAGCAACTTGAAGGGATCTTGATACCATCGACTTAGGTGTCGATGGTATCGACTCTGTATTGCTCTTCTCGGCTGACAACCTGTGGCTTGGTCGATGGTATCGACTTCCGTCGATGGTATCGACGGAAGTAGATACTTGTTTTTCCTGAAATTTCACAACAAGCCCAAGTAAATCCACACAATTTATAATAAGATGATAAATAATGCTCAAAATAGTAAAACAAAGGGGATTTGATATAAACTGATGGCAAAGACCAAATAAAGTGAATTATGCAATAATATCCATGAAAATGAGTAATTAAAGCACAAAACACATATGAAATAGGTCTCTAAATGCGACTCAAAATCATAGCATCAGCTCCCACTAAATCACAGATCCCTTCTTTATCTTTGACATATCAGTCAAACCCTTTGACTATATCATCAAAGTAAAGATCCAATTTTGAGTTGCTTGTACTCAATCAATCACATTGATTAGTCCATTGTAACTTATAGACTTCATTTGAATTAGTGGATTCATAAACCTTATAGGCTGTGTCACGTACACATCCTGTTTTTATTCCTCATAGGAATGCGGTTTTAGTATCCATATGCCAAATGTCTTAGTCATTAAGTTGCAATCAACAAGCATCATCCTTGTCAAAATGTTATCCATGTGTCTTAACACTTAAGACTTATTTGCACTTATGGATATGATCTAATGAGTGCTACCATCAAGGTCATACCTTATGGTTCACATGGAAGTCATTTAGGATGTAATGGTTTCATAAACCATAACTCAAGATTCCGTTCCTCATATTCATCTTGATAGTTGACTCATCACATGAACAACTCATCACATAGATAATTGAGGTGTATCTGTTAAAGATATAAGAACTCACAACCCTTGTGATTCTTAATTTCTTTTATTAGTGTGGGGTATTCTTTTATTAAGAAGAATTCAGTTATTTGATAATCATTCTCTAACTCCTTAGAGTATGATTCCTTCTTGATTCATACATCACCATGCCTTAATCATTAGTTCACTATGATACACTATCATAATCACTCATAAGGATCTCAAACATTTGGTCCAAGTATTTCATTCCTTGATCTCATCAAGAATTAATACTTTACCAAATTTGTACTTCATTTATGATAATCTTGAACACTTCAAGATATTCATATTGGTATTTCTCTAAACACCATTTGAAGTATTAGCATTTATTCCAATAGAAATGTAAATACATCACATGTATTATACCTAATAGGATAATCACTCTCCCACTACATTAGTGAAGATTGATTAATCATGTCCAAGATATTCATGTCTCTTACTGGTTCTATAACCAAAAGAGTCTAGATTTATCCATCACATGGAAACTAGAAATGAATTTCTCATGATTAATGCTAATTAAATTGTTTGAGTTATCTATAACTTTTAGGTATCATCTTATCTTATGCATATCAAATATCACAAGATAAATAAGGCATTGCCACAAAGATCACATCTTTATAAATTGAAACATCTCTTTATTAATTGCCATCATTGTCATACAATATGCAAAAATAAAGTGTTTCTATCTATTGGCAAGTATGAAATAACAGTTCATAACTGTATTACATGCCTTATTGGCTGAAAATAAACTGAAGTATTCCTATCTATAAAGGCAACACTTGCCCCAAGTAAGAATGCTTTACACTTTACATCTTGATATCATATATCTCAAAAAGTGTTACAAGTTTATTTACATGACACCTTCAAGTAGAGGCTTCAGTCACCTCCTTCTTCTTTTGTTCTTCCAGGTAGATAGGACAATTCCTTTTCCAATGTCCTGGCTTTTGACAATGGTGGCAATTTCCTTTCTTGGTCACGCCTCCCTTGGCCTTGAGAGCTGAAGATGGCTTGGACTCCTGGCTAGCTTCAGAACCTTTCTTAGCTTTGCCCTTGCCCTTGCGCTTGGACTTGCCTTTCTTGCTCGTGATCACCATCACGGACTTAGGCTTGTCCTTCTTCATCTGTAACTCGGCTGTCCTCAACATGCCCAACAACTCTGACAGTGGCCTATCAAAGTTGTTCATGTTGTAGTTCATCACAAACTGACTGTAAGATTCTGGAAACGATTGCAGTATCACGTCAGTAGCCAACTCTTGGCTCAGTGGAAATCCCAGTCTCTGTAGGTTCTCCACATACCCAATCATCTTGAGTGTGTGAGGACCAACTGGATCTCCTTCTGTCATGACGCACTTGAACAGCGCCCTAGAAACATTGTACCTCTCTTGCCGTGCGTGATCTTCATACATGTTCCTGAGATGCAAAATCATCTCTATGACACCCATGTTCTCATGTTGCCTCTGCAACTCATGGTTCATTGAACATAGCATCAAGCACTTTGCATCAATGGCATCATCAGAATGCTTCTTGTAAGCATCCCTTTCTGTCCTTGGTGCATTAGGAGCGGGTTCCTCTGGAATTGGAGTATCCAGGACATAGAGCTTACGCTCTTGAGTGAGAACAATTCTCAATGTCCGATACCAATCGTGGAAGTTTGTCCCATTTAGCTTGTCCTTGTCAAGGACCGATCGCAAAGAAAAGTTGTTGTTGTTTGTTGCCATTTGAACTACAAAAGGAAAATATGCAATTTTAGTCCAAAACTCATTTTTGACTTATTTGATTGATTTGAAAATTTGACGATATAATTAGGCCTTTAATTAATTATCGCTCCCACTATTTTACTTCAAATCGATAGCCCTCACCATCAATTCGGAAGATTGCAGCATACAACCTTCTAGTGGGCAAGATCATGAAATCCTCTAAGCCATGGACCAGCTAGGGCTGTCACCCACAACATAGATCTCTCAGGTAGGCAACTTTTGCCAATTGCATCATATGCAACTCTTGATAAGATGTCATATACAACTCTTTGCAATGATCATCTCCATGCCTCAAGGTACTAGATCCCATCTAGATCACCTTGTTAAGTCCGACCCAAAGCAAACATGATGAACATGCACCCTGCTAGGGCAGACCCACACATTCATCCTTCACGCTTCCACGAGGTAGACGGTGCACCACGCTAGGGCGTGCCCACACTTGGTCGAACAAGCTTTTCATGTGTGTCGCATTTGGAAGGCATCTAAAACTTAATATTTTAATGAGGGATTTGGTTTTATATACATATACATATCCAATCACCACAATACATAGTACGTATCATATACATGCTATATCCCACAGAAAACATGCACAAACGATAAAAAGCGATGATTATGGCCATCCTAATGTGATTCCTCGAGCCAAGAGGAATCACAGTCATCTAGGTCTACTTCACATGCAACCTGTAAAAGATGAACATCTGTGCCTTGCCATCCGAGTTGATCAACTCATCACATGAATGATCTGTACTCTCCAGCCGGTCGTCTGGGTGCCACCAGCCGATCGGTTGGCTCCTCCAACCGATCGGTTCGCCTGGTCGTCGTGCATCTCGTCATGTCTGCCACCCGCTCGTCTCGCTCCTCGAACCGGTCATCAACCGATCGGTTCACTTCTTGAACCGACCGTCTGGAAGGTCAACCGATCGGTTCACTCCTTGAACCGATCGTCTGAGCAGTCGTCTTGATGTTCGCCGGTCTTTGACATAACAGGAAATAAAATCTTATTCTATTTATTACATTGCTTTAAAAGGGAAACTCCGATTTACATTCGGGGGGAGCAAAGGTAGGAAAGAATCTCGAATTATTTCGAGTTATATCAGGAATAAGAGAGGGAAGATCGGTGCACAGACTGAGATGCAAGCAACCACACACAACCAATCACAGGTTTATAGGCCATAATCATGCTACACACATTCACCACAAAACTCGTTTAAGGGCGACGCGTATCGAGTGCATTAATAATACATATCATATATGTAATTAGGGATTTGTGGATTTAGGATTGGACATGCATAAAGCCGATATTATTTGCATCGTATGCAATAAATAAAGGCTACAAACCAAAATCGATCATATCGATATTCCTAAAACATAGAGCAGTTGACGTGGCTCTGATACCACTGTTGGGTTTTAGGGGAGACAGAGAAGGCAGCGGAAACAAAAAATTTTCTCCCCAAACCCATACCGAGGAAACACGTCAACGTCTATATAATAGGAAAGGATGGTTTGCGGAATCATACCTTATCCCGAGGCTTGCTCGGCGACAATACCTCGCGCAATGCGCAGTCTTCAACTCCGGACTTCGACGGCGTCTGTGCAGCTCCTGGTCACACCGGGACTGACAACTCCTACTCGAACCGGACTGTCGGATGACAGTTGTCCTCCTAAGCGGCAGTGTCCTCCCGCCTCTGTAGTAGTCCACACGGACCACCTGGAACTCCACTCTCCTTGTCCCACAAGGAAGTGGAAGGAGTCGCACCCTCGTGTTGACGTACTAGTCGCCAACACACTCTCCTACCTCCTGTTGCAACTGCAGTTGTCCTTCCCTTGCTGCACCTCCCTTTTGCGGGAAGCACTTGCTCGGGCTCTCTCACGGTTACCAAAACCAGAGAGAACGACAACTTGCAGAGCAACTGGTTGCACTGAGCTGTACTTTGAGAAGCCCCCAAGTACCCCTATAAATATAGGAGAGTCATGGGACAGGGTTCTCCATCCCGGGCAATGCGGGACTAAAGCAGGAGTAGAAGGGTTCGAGAATTTTCCACCAAAAGCAACCATCTCGCAACCTGAACTGATCGGTTCACTGCTGAACCGATCGGTTCGACCATTGAGCCGATCGGTTGGACCTGAGCCGATCGTTTGGGGCACTCCAACCGATCGGTTGGTGCCCTGAACCGATCGGTTCATGGTCCTAATCCGGCTCAAAAAGACTTTCCTTGTTTCTTTCCCAATTGGTATCGAATACCAATATTATTCCCAATCGAATTGGGCAATTTGAAATGAAAGGAAAATCCTTGCCGTCATGACTTTCCCAACTGATCTGTTGCACCAGTTGAGCCGATCGGTTCAACCCTTGAACCGGTCATTTCAACCTGGGCATGAGCCGATCGGCCTGGACACTCCAGCCGACCGGTTCAGCAACCTCAGCCGACCGGTTCATCACATGAGCCGATCGGTTGGGAGCACAGGTTGGGCAAAATCAGTCAAATGTGATTTCAATCAATCCGATACTCCAATCAATGCGTCCAACACCTTGAACCATACGATATTGAGCTATCGACTGATTAAGTGTTTAATTTAACTACTAAACTCCTTTAGTAATCAATCTAAACATTTCTTGTGGAAAAACTCCTCTTCCAGGTTAAATCCTATGTGTGTGACCCTGCAGGTCCATTTCACGTTGGCAGTGAAAGTCCATAACACTTATGGCTTCACAATCACAGAGCGGTGCCTAGTCACACATCAGTGCTACCCAAGTGAAAGTAGAAAGTTGGAGAACAACTTTAATCCTACAATCTGTGTATGGTGTTACAGCGAATGTATAATTCCTTTGTCACTGATATCTCGAATGAACTCGAGGCATGGATCCGTCATCCTGTCAACGTTCATTCACTTTCTTGATCTCAGAGTAGACTGGAAGAGATATGTATGACATCAATATCACATACTGATTCACACATGCGTGCACGCCTTTCTCAATCCTACTCATCAAGTGGCCATGGATATCAAACTCCCTCAGGAGGGACAAATCCCATATCTATCACTCGCCCCTCAAAAGCCCCATGTGTCAAAGCCACCCAATCATCACCTTTATAACAACCCATGTTTCAGGACTGCGTTTGATGATGTCAAAGTGTGCCCAACGACATGTGTTGAGTGCAGTGATTTCAGGTCTAAGAATCACACTCACCACCATCACTGTGAGTACTGACTGTGACTACCATCTCATGGTTCCATGTGTCAAACTCACGGTGGGTCTGTCCGGTACCTTGTTCTCTAACAAGTACCTATGTGTTTGGTTTGATATCTCTATATCATGACTAATGAGATTCTGTCATCAACCAACACCACAATCTAGTCTTGTGTGTCATAGTTGTCTATCTACCTTCCACTATGACATACGACTAGGGACATAACAAGAATGTACAAACTCTTAGCATCCATATGATCTCATCGTTCAGGTCCTGAACCTGAAGACATACGTCATTGAGTACTGTCATTCTCTAGACATTCAATCTGTTCTATCACTATCTCATATGACTGAACCAGAATGAATTGGAAGCTTGCCATTGATGTTTATCAAATCAATCTTAATGTATCCCACCAATCATCCCATGATTGGCTCTCAGGGCATACATACCAACAGGGTTACCCACAATATTGTTTTAGAGATGTGTGCTCAACACCATATCATCCAAGAGGTGTATGCTTAACCCAATATTGGTTTAGAGGTGTATGCTTTCTTACCATATCACCTTAGAGGTGTATGTGTGTTTACCATATCGGGAAATAGGTGTATGCTTGCTTACAATATCGGGTAAGAGGTGTGTGCTTGCTCACCATATCACTTTAAAGGTATATGTGTTCTTACCATATCACCTTAGAGGTGTATGTGTGCTTCACACCATATCGGGCAAAGAGGTGTATCCTTCAACACCATACTGGGTTAGAGATGTGTATGTTCTTGACATCATATTGTGCCTAAGGGGTATATTTGACCTCATATCGTCCAAGAGGTGTATACTACATTACCATATCATGAAAGGAAGTATAAACTCATATCCATATCGTTTTAGTGGTGTAGGTGCATCACATATTGGGTTAGAGGTGCTTGCTTATGTGCTTGAACCCGATATCACTTTATAAGGTGATACCATCATATTCAAGCTCTAGACCTTTGTTCTACTTGTTATAGTACAAGGATAACAGGTCTAAGCAACTACTAGAACTCATAAATATATCAATTATTCAAGAAAATTTCAGAATTGAAAGTAGATCATCAATATAGTAAGAAAGATGGTGAGTAGTAACATGTTTGGGTTCAAGTTATATAACCCACCTCAAGAACAACTTCAACGCTCCAAATATTCACTTTACTATGGGTGAATATGACTTATCAAAAGTCCAAGGCTTGTTCACAACTCCTTCATATACAAGGAATCACCATAGTTAAGAGCTTGGTGAAGAAGAAAAGAAAGGAAGATCATAACCCTAGATCCATGCTTCAATCCAAGGTTGAAGATGATCATGGCCTCACCTTGGGGTTAAGACTTGAGCTCCTTCTTTCTCCTTAGCACCTTGCATGATACCTCACTACTGATGCATGATATGCCCTCACTTGTGGCTGATATCCCCTTCACTTGTGGCCAATATCACTTCATTTGGCCGATATCAACTTGCTATGGCCGATATCAACATGCTATGGCCGATATTACTTTCTATGGTCGATACCCAAGGCCATATGCACGATACCACTTCACCTATGCACGATACCAAGACTCTATGCACAATATCTAAGATAAAGGAGGTGTTAGGATTCGAAAATTTCACTTAGGGGTGAAAGGAAGGGTATATATGCTTGAGGTTCATGGGAGAGAGTGTAAGAGGTGTCATCACCTTACTACTAGTAGGTGCCACATGGACATTCATGGATTGAAACATATACTTGCATGCATTCCATCTTTATATTTCCATTAAAAATAAAAACTTGAGGATAATGCAAGAGATAAGGGTTGGCCCCTTTGCTTATCTACTAGGACAAGCAACTTCCACTCACATTATTATATTCACAATTCAATGCAACCTTTCCCAAGGGAAGTTGCAAGCCGATATACATTGCTTTATTGAGGTTATTAGCTCGTTTTTGCAAAGGCAAAGAGTTAAAAACACCATATGGGGGTATCCTCTTTGGCTCCTTGGCCGATAGGCACTCCCATTTAACACTATAACATGATACACTCAAGTTAGGGTTTCACATTCAACCCCTTTCTTGGTCTTTTCATCACCAAGAATAATACTACTCATAAATGATTCAAACATGGTGTCTCATTAATTATATCTCCTATAAATGATAAATATAAGAAGTAGGAACACTCTAGAGGTCGTAATTTGCATATCAACCCTACATTTCGGGTAATTTACAATTTGTACCAAAATTGGTGCACAAGGTACTAACATTATTCAAACAAGTTCAAACTTGGCATTTAGGCTTTCCACAAGACACCAATTAGCATCATTCTCTCTATTATGATACTAAAACACATAAGGCACATACAACATGTGACATTTTGCAATATAACCCCTCATCTTGGGTAAATTGCACTTTGGTCCAAAACAAAGGAACATTGCTCAAACAACATTCAATCAGGACCAAACTTGAAACATAAGTGTGCCACATGATAACAAAACTCTTTAGAGGAATATATTAAAGTTATAAGCAACTTTCTTAGCCAAAACAAATAGGGTTAACTCATAACCCAGGTCAGGGTCATTACAAAGACGAGCAAGATTACTAACTTGTTGGACAAGTCAAGCTGACTTGTCTAGCCCCCTGAGGTGGTTTTGATGCTTCATTCTTATAGGTTGCTCAATGTTTCCTAGTTGGAAATGGAAACTAGGATAGTTATCCTTGAGATTGGCCCACTGCTAATTTTCTATAGTAGATATATTATGGTTGTTTTGTTTGTGAGAGCATATATGTTTTGTTCTCTCCCAATTAACTAGCAAAGTTCAATTTCACTCTGCTCAACATGTTGGCCTGAAGAGGTGATTTGGAGGGTGATATAAGGTAATCTATCATCCTTTTTCTTAGATAAGCTTGCTTTGATGCCTATCTTTGAGGAGAAACATTGTTGGAGGTTGGTTCTTTTCTTTCTTCTTCATTTATCTACTTTGTGTCCTCTCTTTGAAGTTGTGGTCGATCTATCCTTGGCTAGTTCTTATAAAAGTCAACCGTTCTTATTATTCTTTTATCCTCATTTCTTGCTCTTTTTTCTATAACTAAGGTAAAAGGTGACAATGTGGAGCTTGTCGAGATCTTGTACTCGTTAACTAGCATAGGAGGAGGAATTTTGCTATTGTTCAATTATCAAATTGAAGTTTAGGACCCTATTTTGGCTTGAGAAAGATGAGTGGACACTTCTCCCTCATTAGATTAGCATGAAACTATGACTGGGAGAGGAAAAATCCATATATAATGCATTTATATTGATTCTCGATGCTTGCATGTTTCCTTCTTGTGAATTTTCTAAGAAAATATTGCATATTAGGTTCATCCTGAAATTACAACAATAATCCATATTGTTCATTATTGTTATATCCCCTCTTTTGCATCTTGATAGCTAAAAAAGGGTTACTTTTAGTATTTCCATGTCAATAGAGTCTACATTAAATCCTATGTGTATGTTGAATTAGGTGAATTTTTATTGGTATCCTCATTCCACCTTCCCGTGATATCTATTTTATGGAATATGGCTATAATGGCTTGTTCTTGGATTAGGGGTTTCCTGACAATCTTAGTGATCTAGATTGTTTAATACTAAGTTTATATTTAGGGTTACTATATGAAGTTTTGTTTGCTCATTCCTATATGATACATATGGAATGAAAAGTTTTTCTTATACAAAACTCTAAAAATGCTTATCATGTCTTGCTTACTACATCTCTAGCACTAATATGTCTTTCCTATATTAGTTAATAGTAGAATATAAGTAATTCATGTATACTTAAATTTCTTTACTGATGATTATATGATGGGTTGGACAAATGAGACATTGTTCATGTACCATATTTATGTGATATACTATTTGGATGTAGCTTGGATACACACACAATGTCACTGATGATGATAAATGATTACCTAAATGAGAACCCAAGAATAAAAAACAATCTTTACTTTTCTATCTAATTTCCTTTTTAGATTAATATGGAATACCTCTACGGCTCTTACTGACTAATATTTTTATGCAATCAAATACATATTTGTAATATGGTAAATAATATGTAGAAGTAATGAAATATTTTTATCCCCACCTTAAGATGTTAAATGAAAAGGACCACATGTGTTAACATGTATTAGTTCAAGTAGTCGAGTTTTTCTATGACCTATTTCATTAACATGTGTGTTGTTTTCTTTCCTTTAATGCTACCTAAACATACATCCACATTAGTATAAGATAGTTGAGGTAGTATTCCTTCTTTAGTTAACCTCAATATCCTTTCGATGGAAACATGTCCAATTCTTTGATGTCACCAGGACGAAAAGCTTCCATCAATTGTATTATACTTCATTCTCAAGTTTGCTCATTGTGAAATAGAGATTATGTAGAATGGTATCAATATTGAAATAATAATATCTATAAATTAATATACTAGAACCATAATAGTACTCTTATTTATACAAAAGAATTACCATTGCCAATAAAATAAATTCTCATATAAGCCAAGTTTCCAAACAAATATACCACGATGAAAAATATACATACACTTTTCATGATCCAAGTGGCATCATGTGTCCAAGATCTGTCATTATTTAATTTTTTTTCTATTCATGCATTCTTTACATTCCCCATTTACAAGAACTTTGCAATTCCTATTAGAGGTTGGATCAATATAACTCCTATGTAATATGGGATACATGATTAGTTACACATAATTCTAATCATAAAGTGTTTCTAGGAACTTCTGTGAGATGCAATCCACATGGAACTAGCCAAATGTAAGAGGAAGTAATTAATAATAAATTAGACAAGGATTTATTCACTTACATCCATACCTATTAATTTTAACTTTGCCGCTAGGTTTTCCCCATGAATGGGATGTGGCCAATGAATTTTGTGGTATTCAACTTACTCATAGACTTTCTATTATAGATATTTCTTATACATAACTGCTACTACTTTTTAATTTTTATGATAACTTTCCTAGATTTGTTTATTTTGGGTATTTAAGGATGAACATTTTTTGTCATTGTCATAAAATTATTTGCATGTCATTTTGACTTGTCAAACCTCTCTGAAGCCTCATAGAATGTCATTTTGACTTTCATATTATCTTACTTGATATTTTAATGCTTATCATCTAAATCTAAGCCAAAATCTAATTCCATCATGACAAGATGAAATTATGTTTGTTCATATCAATCTACTTCGCTTAAACCATTTAACTAGATCATTCCACTTCTCACACCAAATGGATTTGTGTCAGTTATAAATATTATATAAGTCCACATATGTTAGTCCTTTTAGTAATTATCAGTAAGAAGCATCTCAGGTGGTGTGACCGAATAATGCAAGGTCAGGGATTTGACCCTTTGTGAGTGCCATTTCTTGGAATTGTATGTCCATCATGTAGAGCAGCCAAATGTGCACTTTAAATGGTTCTTGAGTGGGTGGAAACCTTGGGGCTCCCCAATAGTTTACCATGATAGAATGGGCCACTATGTGCATCTTCCTGGAGCAGTTAACTCATTAGTCCAAAAAATTCTATGAAATCCATTTTACATCCTCAAAAGAAGTAATATATAATGTATATATGTTCACCTTTGGGTAGAACAAAAAACATATATCTCTCCAATAATGACAATAATAAAAATATATGTAATACAATTATAGTCATATCAAATTAATGTAAATTAAATTTGAATCTCATGACAGTAGGAACTAAGTAGAAATTAATGTCATAAATATAAAAACTATAATACATTGTAATTATATAACTGGGAACACTTAAAGGAGATATAAAACATATAGAAAATCTTATTTCCACACCTTTCTTCAAATAAAATTAACAAGCATAAAGAACTAGATCTTTCCAATCTATGTACTTCATCCAAATATTTTTCCCCATATAATGACAAGACTTTAACACTATTATTCACACATGTTTGAAATTACAACACAAATCTATAAAGGATGAGCTGAACTTTTCTCTTTTTATTTTGCAGTCATGTTGTTACAATGTTAGATTCCTAAGACTTCCCTCCCATAACTACCAAACTTTTTCCTTCATATCCTACCCATCTAAAGTTCCCCCGTGAATTGTCATGAACATGTCTATTCTTGTGTTTATCAACTATAAGAAGATGAGAGATAAATATATCCATAGTGCCAAAAAATCTTGAAATTAGTTAGTTTCCAAACATGGGTTACATGTGGAATATGTTAGCATAATTGAAAATGGCTATGTTACTCCATGATGTTCAATAATTCAATAAATGACCACATAGCCTGATTTAGAAACTAATTTCTCTTTCTTATGCCTTAAATTTCTATTCAGAGTAACACAACCTTTTTACTTCTTATAAAAGAATTAAGTAGTACAATAGCAATGCTAGAAAATCATTAAATTGATTCACATATAATAAATCAATGAAAATTAAGTGGGAAATTATAACCATCATGCTTGAATGTTTTTCCTAATGAACTTGTCACATCCCAATGTTCATAAGAAATTTATACATTTAATGTTGTTTTTCCAGACAAGAGTTTTCCAAGGAATCTAATGAACCTAACCATGGATAGGTATGTAATGAGTTCATAAGATGTGTAATATATGCCATCTTGTTCACGACACAAATATAGTGGTTTAATAGTGTACTGGTAGTTATTGGGTGTGTATGAATGTGATGAATGTTTCATATGGACAATAACATGACTAATATATATACTATGATGATAATTGGATGTTTAATATGAGTAAAGATAACGAAGGCATTTCATATGAGTTCATATTAAATTAATGGAGATAATGGATGTTATGTGTAAAATATGAATCTAAAATATCTCTTGGTCTATTTAAGATATGGTTTTTCAGTGACTCGATATTTTCAGGTCAATTGAGTTGTTTTGCTTTTTAATGAGAGATAATATCAAAATGTTGGAAATCTGGAAAGTTTTATTTATGTATCAAAATATAGAAATTAATTTGATTCTAAACATGTAGTGTTGTAAGACGATAACAAGACATGATTATCTACCAAATTTGTAAAATAAATGATGTTCCTATTATTTACTAAATACTTATAAAGTTTAAGACTAAAGAATTAATCTATGAGTTTCTGACGGTACAAATTGAAAATATCAAATAATGATGATGGTGTACGACAGAAAAGACACCGACGTTTAATATTTTTCTGGTGCTATTTAGAGGTCTGTTTGAGTGGGTAAGAAATTTTAGAAAGATAATGATAAAATGAATAAGAAATGAAGATAAGAAGGGGGGAATAGATTTTCTATTCTACATGGTCCTTTCAAGGCTGTTAGATTTGAACGTGCCGAACTAATGACAAAATCCTAGTCATGGAAGGAGTGTCCGCAACCTCCAACTCCCTCGCCCTCAGAACTCTTCCCCCCTCAATCCAATTCTTCTTGCAAATCCTCACAACAATTTTGGAATCTAGCTCTCCCCTCAAAATCGGGACTCTCGCCTGAGTATTAAAGCCCACCATGAACCCTAATTAGAACTCTCACCTAAACACCCAATTGTTGTTCTTCTTCCTCCCAACGTGACTTGCAGGAGGTCCTCTGATCATCTATGCAAGTGCAAACTAGTTGTTTTCAACTCGGAAAGGTTGAGCCACCTTCAAGAAACTTGGGTAAACCGTCAATTCCATCAGTTCATCCCTGAGCCCCCAGACCGCAATCATCTTTGTCGTTGCGCTAACCATAGTCATTCTGGGTGCACACAGGGAAAGACTCATCTCAGTGTCGTCTCAGTTGCCAAGAAGCCTCCAGCGGCGTGGACCACGTCAATTTTGGCGGTAGAGTATTGGTGCCTCCTTGATCCTTTTGACCGCCTCTGTGGTGCTTGGTGCGACCAACACATAGACATGAGGTAGGACTCCAGCAACCCTGATGAATCCAAGAAGGTAGCTACTAGTCACGGAAAGGGGAAGAGTTAGAGAGAAGATTTTAGGTTCCTGATGTACACAAATCATATCATCTTTTGGATCATGTTTGGTTGCATTTCTATGTTGTTTTGACTCAATTATCACTCTCATTGCTAGATTCTATATTTTTTGCTATTCTTACTTATCTCATGGTTTGAATTGTAGGTACTACATTTTGCAATGAAATGATGAAGAATATATCATATTATCACTTATTGGATCACTCCTCAAGTATCTACATGTTTTGGGATTTGAAAGTGCGCAAATACCACTTTTTACAACATGTAAATCGGACCTACACACTGAAAGTTATGAGCAGAATACACAACAGCCCAGAACAAGCACGTGCACGCCGTGTACCTGAGAGCGTCAAGCAGACCAAAGTTTCTGGAAAGTTGTACGGCGTGCATTACTTCAGTGCATGACATGCACAGTGCATTCTGGAGCAGACTGAAAGTTTCTGGAAAGTTGCACGGCGTGCATTACTTCAGCGCACGTCGTGCGCAGTGCATTCTGGAGCAAACTGAAAGTTTCTGGAAAGTTGCACGGCGTGCACCTGACAGTTTCAACATTATGAAAAATACGAGTTTTTGTTTAAAATGAAGTGGGAACTTAATGGGCGGTTATGCTCGGTCATTTGTGTCAGTTCCCTCGTCCCAGAGCAAGCCTAGAGCAGAGGAGGGCGATTTGGAGGAGAAAAGAGGTGGTTTCTTGCCAAAGGAGTCCATTTCTTCTTCTCTTCTTCTCCATTTTCTTCTCTGGAGGTGTAGCAGAGCTTTTTCACTCTACAAAGCTTCTCGGGAGGGAAGTTTGTCTGGTTTGGAGCAGTTGTAGAATTGGGATTTCATCCTCAAATAGAAATTCTACCTTTCTTTGGTTACACCTTGGGATTGCTTAGCTTTTCCTTCTCTAAACCATGTTGAACTCTGAAATTTCTACACATTTTCTGCTGTACATCATTATGGACGAGTAGACTCTTTTTCTTGGGCATGGGAGAGTGAATCCCATGTCATAGGTTGTATGAACATATGAATTTCATACTGAATGTTAGTTTTTTGCATGTTCCAAGAGTTGTTTCAGATCTAAAATGCTTGTTTGTGTGATTGGCCATCATACTTGCATGTTTTATGCTTTCTTTCATAATATGAGAATATGTGTTTGAGAGTATGGAGTTACTCTTTTAGCAACTTGTCCTTGACCACGAGAGTGGCTGGGATTATGTTGAGGAACAAGGTTTGTGATTTGAAATGAAATACATGCACGAGAGTGATGTATGGATTTAAAATCGTCATCACTTCACCGAGAGGTGAGTGATGACTACAAACCTCCTTTGCAAGTTAATTAACATGTTTAAATTTGTATTTTAATATAAGCTATGATGTGATAGTGAAATCCCAAGTCTAAGATCCTTCCAAATCTGAATCTTAACCTTTCTTAAGTGATAATTTACTATTTTGTTTTGAAACTATAATTTAGTTGTTCTAATCCAATCATCTTATGTACAACGATCTAGATTATTGAAAATCATAACCAACCAACACTCCTTGTGTTCGACCTCGACTACAACTACTCTCATATACTTGTGGGATATAGCTAGTTGAGTAAAAGATCATTCTTATGATTGAAACTCGTTAGTGTAAATTATCAACAGTTCTGCTTGTCCTGATGAGTGGTTGCAGAGGGATAGAGTCCTCTCATGACCATGGGTGGACGGGACCCAACTTTCTTCTCGCCGGAGCAGTAGTTGGAGGCAACACTCTGTGAAACAGAGGAAACAAAGGATGCTTCCCCGTCTGCGACTCACGATGATGAATGGGAGGACCGGGTCCAGTGGATCCCACCCCGACTCATTAAGCATCCATCTAAGATAACAAAAGATTTAATTGTATTCGTAAATCCTCTATATTGCATAAATCATAGAAACTTATTGGTATCTGCAATGGGGTTATGTAATATATGGTTTTTGATCAATATTTTGAGATCTAGAAATTGGGCTAGGTTAGGATCCATGATTCAGACTCTGATTTCTAGAGATTTTTAGACAACCTACTTAGAGTTTATGAGATAATAATTAGGATTTTGGGTTATAATTATAGGAAAACTAAAGTTTTGATATCAAGAACCCAGGAGCGAGTGTTCCTACCAGACTTGGTAAGTGGTCCATGTGTTGGGTTTCAATATGTTGCATTCATTCAGTTTTGTGTGCTTAATCATGTTTAAAGTTTATGTTACATATGTTATCATGTGAGCACCTTAATGTTTTAAGAGGTATTCATATATGCACATCTTATTAGATTTACTGCTACATGTTATATGTTCAGATTAGATAAGTTAGAATAACATACCTCTTTATGTTTAAGACAAGTAAGGCAATTATGGGTAAAAACCCTAAGTAAGGTAATATTAAATCAGTTAAAGAAAATGTATTATCATGTTTAAGATCAGTAATGTGATTATGGGTGGAAAACCCTATGTAAGAAAAGATCATGTCAGATCAGATTAAGAACAAATAATTAGGCAGTACTCATGAACTTTTATGGAAGGTTGGCGCCTCATGCGCCCTGTCATTGTTGGGTTCAAGCTCAATCCTATTTACTTTCAGTGTGTTTGGTATGTTTATGTTCCTATTCACTTTTAGTGTGTTCAGATGAGTGTTCACTTCTACTGTGTCTGGGGTGTTTATGTTCATGTTCACTTTCAGTGTGTTCAAATCATTGTTCACTTTCAGTGTGTTCGATATGTTTATGTTCCTATTCACTTTTAGTGTGTTCATATGACTGCTCACTTCCATTGTGTTTGGTATGCTTATGTTCCTATTCACTTTTAGTGTGTTCATGTGACTATTCACTTTCAGTGTGTTTGGTATGTTTATGTTCCTGTCACTTTTAGTGTGTTCAGATGATTGTTCACTTTTAGTGTGTTCAATATGTTTATGTTCATTGAGTATGTGGCCTAATAAGAATGCTTAATCATGTTAAGAATACATCCTTAAGTCATGTTTAATGTTTATGAAAGTTCATATTTGTTTTAAGATTTATTCTAGTTATGTTCATTTATTTCTAAAACCCAACCACTTACAATCGGTTTGTCAAATGTATGGCTGGGGGCGTGATGCCCTTAAGTAGGAGCAAGCTTAAATGATAAATCTATCTAACGTGTAAGGATTAACTCAAAGATATATGTACGAGTTCAAGACCTGGTGGAGCTCCATCTATGCGATCCAAGGAGGTTTAACTAGTTTACTAGTTTTATCATGTATCACGCTCTGGTTGTAAGCTTCATGAAAAGAATATACATGAGAATCAATGTATCTATATCCTGAGTAAAGTTATTTTTATTATTACAATGAATGATATATGCTATTTGTGACATTCCTCGAGTGTGATCTTTATAGTCCATGCTTCCGTGATGTGTTTTATGAATTGCGCTTGGGGGATGCTACAAAACTCATCTTTTTTATCCTCAATTCTTAAAATAGGAATTTTGTTTTTTAACAAAAAATAGGAGGCCATCTATTCATTCTGACCTCCACTTACGGCCGACACAAGGTTGATACAAACCCTATCCGCCTGACCCATCAGATCGCAAGTGGTAGGCTGGTTCCTAAGCTCTCCCTCCTTAGCTACGAGCCAAGCTAAAGGAACTGAAGGTGTTTGGTGAACCACACACCCCTTACAGTTTTTTAAGTGATATTTAGCCAGACTATCATCTCCAAATATTTTTATTTTATTTCATTATTGATATAAACATAATGGAATAATGATAACATAAAAAATTATATTAACAAAGCCACTGATGAGTAATTAATATGATTAAAATAAAAAATACGAAGGAATGGTTTACTTTTTGGCTAAATTTGATTAAAAGAACCAAAACTCATACAATGTTAATATGTGAAACTTTCCTCCTTATGAGATAATACCAAATCAATCATTATTCCTAAATATAATAACTTAATGTACAATACAATAATTTTTATTTTGTGTATTCTAAATAAAAATAATATATCAAATGACCAAATGAACATTCTTGAATGGGAAAATTGAATGAAAATGGGACTCTGTATGCTATATTCATGATAGGAATCAATTTTCACTTCAATTTGATACCCAAAAAAACACATAGAAGAATATATAATAAAGTAATAAGAAATAAAGCAATTTTTATTTAATCATTAGCTATATAATGTGTTGTTGTCACGTGATATTTTCTCATTTCTTTTCTTATAGGTTATGGTTCAGTCAGAGCCACCAATTTTTTATCGCATAGGAAGGCAATTGTCTCCCACCTTCGGTTAGAAAAGATAGTTAGTAGATACCTTATGCCCCTTCCCATATATCTCTCTCACCACCTCTAGATTACAATTTATCATTCATCACTTTCCCCTCATGATCCTAACCCCAATTGTTGACAACTCATTTTTTTCTCAACCGTCATAAATTCATGACTAATGTCAATTCTCTATATAATGATAAAAATCACTCCACACCCTACCCAATTTCTATTTTTTCAACCTTTTTCCAGATTTTTCTACCTACTTAATACATCATGTTTTCCCACTTTCACCTAGTTTGGGCTCTTCTACAAAGAAAACTTCTTTCAGATTGAATTGCAATTTGACCTTCTATTTAGCCTTACAGAGGTTATCTTGTCATAAGTAGCCCAGTTAAATCATCAGGAATTAAATATTCCCTTTTCAGATGTCTTTTAAAAAAAATCTAAAAGACAATTCAAACTTATCTTTTATGTAAGTTTTCTCCATTTTTGTTATAACCATCCTAAAATTACTGGAAAATAAGAAAATTCATTTATCACCTAGAAGACATCCAGAAGGTTCAAAACCATTTGTTGGGGCTACTTATAGATCACCACAATCCACGTGCCAAGGGTGACGCATCATCGTGATCCCCCACCTCTTACAAAAGATTTTGTCTTGTATCCTAAACCTTAATCCTAGACTATATATAGACCCCCATATCCTGTGAAATTGGGACCCCTTTCCTCTCTCCACACAATAGAGAAATGACTACCTCTCTATTTATTTTTGTATTGTCTATGATCAAAGGATGCTTCCTCAGGCACTATCTATTCTACTAGATCTATATAAAGGTTAACTGCACCAATTACTGCACCTAATAACTAAATCTACTGTATGTTTCTATCTGAACTATAACTATTACATCTGAATTTATCTTCTGCTGCATTTGATCTATTATCTACTCTAATTACTTTTCTTCTATTATAGTTGTCACCCTTTTACTATTTTTGAAAGAATTAGATTTAGTTCTATAAACATACTACTTCTAGTCATTCTCTAACATCCTATGCATTGGTCATGTTCATCAATAACAGATCTCCATCACGAAGGTTTAAGGTGACTAGGACCACAACACACCTAAGAAGTAGGACTTTCAGGGCAATAAAGAGAAATACATGGATATCTCTAGCCGTAAAAGCCAGCCCACAACAAAAAAATCACATTTTATCATGCTTTGTCTCTTTAATGAAATAAAACATGAACTTCTCTATCTTTCATCACACCACCATGCTTGATATTAGTTTACCATGAAAAATGAGGTGTTAATCCTTCTCCGCTCATGACTAGATCGACTGATATGACCTCTTCTTTCACTTTTATTTCCTATTATTTAACCCAACAAGGATAATTGCACATAATCCTTAGTGGCGTCACTGACATATCTTTTTTCCTTATTTTCGTGCAAAACATGGAGGCAGTTCCGAACAAGTTATTTTTATGTCACATTTCACTATGGAAAAAGGAAGGAGCTTTATTCCTTGAATATCTCTCATTTTCCTCCTTTTTTGGGCAGGGTGTGACAATGATGATACTAATTTTCCTAGGGTTTTTTATACCATCCAAATATGACTTGGTTATATCTTTCTATTTAATTATTCCCCTATAAACTCTATTGCATCCCATGGCTCCTATCTTTTAACTAACCATTCTTACACTACCATGTGAATCCTGGTTATTGTTCTCAACCTTTCACGGGACCACAAAAAACCCTACATACCTTATCCAAACCCCATATCTATATGGATGTCACTCCATCTTCATATTAATGACTTTGATCTCAGTGGCTCATAGAAATGACTCAAAAACTCACCTTCATTCCTCACTATGCCTTTTCCGTAGTTAATTGGTCCCCACAACAAGTAGTTTTCCCCCCATTATTATTGGAGGTAACATTCCATAGTAGTTTTAGAGCTACACCACCATCCTTGTCCAAGGGCTTTGTTAATCTATGTCGAGTCACCTACATTGTCTATGATGGATGTTTGTTTATAATCTTGTGTTTTCTAACCTCCTTTGTCCCTTCTTCCATGGTGAAGAACCTTTTGGGGTCTTCAATCTTATAAAACTCGAAGTTTGGGCTTGTTGAGTCTTGGATGGTCCTAGAAACTCAAAGGAGTTATTCTCCCATGATAGTTTGCTCCTAATTGGGGAGTTTCCCCTCTTTATTTTACCACAACATCCTGAAATGAGGAGGAGAAGTGGAACTTTATGATAAGGTCATGTTACTCATTTACAATTGTCATTTTCATGGTGTGTCTATGCCAACATGAGCACTATGGTCTTTTATCTATGTTTTATTTTTTTGACCTACGCACTTCAAGTATAAAAAGTTACTAAAATACCCTATCACAACTATAGTTCCAAAACATGAATGTTGGGAATCAAGGTCTTTTGGCACACGTTTTCTATCAAAAAATCATAGCAATGATTTTTCTTAGAAAATTTATAACAATTTATAGGAATGTCATAACAATAAAATAAATATGTTTGAAGTCACAAATATCCGACCTATCAATTTGTATGGGTTTATAATCTAATTGGACTAAGTTTAGAGGTTATTTTTGGGTTTGTATTATTAATTTATTTTCAATTATAATTCTCATTTACATGTAATTATATGTTCAAAACACAAAACTTGGACTATAGGGTTGACTTTATATATTGATGGTCAAATATAAGGTATGTGCATCTTCTTATTTGATTTGGGAATCTAGATGACTAAACTATGATTCTTTTTTGTTGAGGCATATGACTCTTTGTGAATAAACTCTTAAACTTTTTCTGCTCTTATGATATCTTTCTTCACATTGATACTTATGAACATATTATGTCATCAAGGTCTTTGTACCCTAAATTTAATATCCGAAGCCATGATATGTGAGATGAAATTCCTTGTTCAATTATAATGCATCAATTAGTGACTTACTAGCATAACTTTCTATGTGATTTTTTTGTAAGGATGTGATATATTCTCACACCATATATTTATTCTGTGGTGATAATTTTTGTAGTTATTTTAAAGAGTGTGTCTGTCTCATGTCTAGTCAGAGTAGATGTGTATATTTTTTTTCTAACCCCATATTATAGAGAATATGTGTTAATTTTCTTGCTCACTCTATTTTTATGGTATATGTGTTGTTTTCCTACTGAATATTTATAATATTCTAATTGTAAGCATGCAAAAAACATAGATTCTTTTCTTATAATTGTTGTTCAACTATTTTACATGCTTCTTTATGAACATCAAACTCATTGATGATGCCTTGTATTTTGGTTAATAATATTCTTGTGATATTCTCTCTTGAATTATTGATGAATGCATATTCATCTCATTTTAGTTGCATCTTTTAAAGTATATTCATTCATGTTCATGTGTGTACTTCCTTAAGTCTAAATAGGCAAGATTAAGTTGATTTTGTTTTATTTGTAGGATTTTTTTTGAACTCCCATCCTTATTGGATGATAAAATTCAAAGGCCTAGTCAATATCATCCCCATGAAACCCCAAAATGTATTTCCCTCATCTCCAACCATTGGGAAATGATTTGAGGCCAATACAAGCAACTACATCACTTTGGAATCCCTAGTCAAGCAACCAACCCTCCTAGTAGACTGATTGAGATTAGATATAACAAAGAAGCTTTTGGTGGCAAGTAAGTCGATCATCTAGATTTTCCAGGGGATTGGTTCTCAACATAGAGAGATTCAACAAAGTTAATTAGAAATTTTAAAGGTCCAAGAGTCACCCTATAGACTAGCTGGGTGTTCTTCCCCAAGCCAAGGTTAGACAACAAGTTTGCCAACTGGGTTGACCTACCACATTTCATTAGAGGATTTAGTAGATAACAAATTTCCTAATTTGTTCTGTGAGTCCCTAGCCTAGAAATACCCCCTAAGTGACAGATCCAAAGCAAGCCCAATAGCTCATGTGAGCCACACTCTATTCAACCGACTAGCAGTCTAGACAACCAAGCGATAAGTGGTCAATAAACTGACTGGTCACCTAGTTGCCCGACTATAAGTTTCCAATAGAAAAAAAAGATAGCACGATCATGCCATCTATTAACATATTTTACGAGCATGGTGGCACAAGTATGAAATGAATCTTGACCTAAAGGACAAGGATCGACTCCCTAGAACCAAATCTAGTAATTCTCAAGAAGAAGAACAATATGTTCATCTTGGAGATTTTTCAAACTGTTGCTACTACCAAAAGTGTTGACTTCTTGTGGGAGATCACAACTATGCCCACTATTCCTTATGTGACATGTCTTCTTCTCTCCTTTCATATTCTTGTGTTTGTTCATTTTCTGTGAGCCATTCTTTCCCTCACTGTGGCACTAGGATTAGCCCCATCACATGTAATTTTTACTACACATTATAAAATTTCCTTGTTTCATATATATGATTATTTTGATTCATTTCTCACATGTTTTTTGGATTGGAAACCTAATAACATGTTTATTTTAATCCTACACTCAGAGACCAAGACATGTAGGACATGTAGGATTCAAATAACTAATGACTAGTATTGAACTCTAGATGTGATCACAAAAAGGTATTCTCTGGGCCAATGAGCTAGTGATTCCTAGTTAGTGAGGGCTCAAGCATATAGAGAAACTATTCTTGTGAAGTTTTTTCTTCGAAAGGATAAACAATTCCTTGGCCCCCATATAAGCAACCATAATGATAAAAATTGTAATGTGCATGTCAAAGTACGCAAGTGGTGGTGGCTAAACCCTTTCTTCTCTTATGTTTCTAATATTCAATTTAATCAATCCATTTACTCTATTTCAAATTCCTTGAAAACCAGTTTAAAACTACCCAAAAATCAATTGTTATTAGTTAATGATCTCAATTATGTCAGATTTGGTATGACATCATATCATAGAGAGGGGAATTTTTTTGGGGAGAAGACAAAAATTAGTGTAGAGCACTCACTTTACAAATAAAGCGAGCGTTTAAGGAAAACCACTCAACACATTACCAAAGATTTTGGGGGGGGGGGGAGGGACAAATTTACTCGAGAATAGTGAGAGGCAATTCGATTTCAAAAAACACTATAGGGGAGAAGAAGCCCAATGTGTAGGGAGGATGAACTAAGGATGCTCCATCTTATTGGTATGACGTCGTCAATTGAGTTGTAAACAAATGATATCCCTAGCAATGTCTCTTTCTATATATCAAAAGTCCAATGATAGGGAACTACCACATCTGGTCCGGAGAGAGATGGGACCGACATTATTTTTCTAGGAGCAAAGGTGACACTTTTTGGATTTGATCCTAACTCTAAATTTGTCATAAGATTTTTCCACTTTCTAGTGGTGATTATAACATGTAGATGAAGTAAAAATCTAGAGATTATTGGCTAGTTGAATTTCTTGTGTTCTAATTCACCACACCAAATTTTAACATCATTGACGTGGAACAAAATAGTTTTTTGAATCTGATATCTTGATTTTAGTTTAATTTTTTTTCTAGTCGACACTCTTTCATATCTACATGAAAAAGATCTATTGTTATGTCCAAATGAACTTCCTCATCCTATTTATTTACATAAACAATCTAGTGTATGCGACACTCGACGAGCACTAATTCTATACCTCTAGATTTTTGTCCAGAGATAGAGCTAATATTCTATAGATTTTTGTCCAGAGATAGAACTTCCTCATCCTATTTATTTTTGTTATGTTCAAAGTAGGGTTGAATGGGCGTTACTTGAACAATGGGAATACATTATTGAATAATCCCAAGCAATATATCAAACTGAGATGAAAACTGCATAGGTAGTTGCCTAAGAGTATGAAAGTTCCAAGGAGCTTAGAGAGTTCTCCATTCCTTAGACTATAGGTGTCACACATCCCGTTATATCACCAGCATTCGCTTCCCCCACATTTGATATTAGGGAACATTGGGCAAATTTACTCCAGAATAATGCTTTTGCAGGAAGGGTATGGGAAGATTTCTAGGAACGCCTACTAAAATTTTTGGACCTTTGTGCCATGAGTAAATAGGATGGTGTATTAGATGATGCAATGAGGATATTACTATTCAAATATTCTCTAATTGACTACACAAATATCTGGTACAAGTCACTCATAGGGGATCTAATTACCACATAGGCTTAGTTGGAGAACAAAGCTTCTAGAAAAATTCTACCATCCATAACCCACTTATGCTATAAGAGTCCATATCATGCAATTATCTCAATCTTCGGGTGTGTCCTTGGTGAAATCTTAGGAGAGTAAATGAGATTCTTAGTAAGTATACACATCACATGATACCAAAAAACCAACTGAGCAAGATCTTTTATAGAGGAGTACACAATGACATCAAGTGGTTCGTTGATACTTGTCTAGAATAAATATCATGAGGAAATCTATGACGATTCTTGGAGATTGATGACCTATGGGATAGAAAACTAAGAAAATTAGGGCATGCCTACAAGTAAGAGTGTGCTAAAGGTATCCATGGCAGAGGACATGTTTAACTTTTAGTTTATTGACGAATCACTAAAAACCATAGCAATTTAAAGAGGTTAACTTGGAGACATTCATCAATGCTTATGAGGAGAAGTGTGTCACAAGAAGAACATGTGATTGTTGTCCCCTTACATTGTGATGCACCATGTCAAGGCACATTTCATTATACACTTAGCTACCATTACATGTATGATGTAATAATGAACAAAGTTCAGACCCCCATGGACGAACACTGGTATGATGTCAATCACGTTGAGGACCTTAAAAATATCCCTAATATTCTTGTATAGGGTTATTGTAATCCAAGAAAAACTACATACCTCTCGAGATTTTAATATGGAAACCCTTAAGGACCCAAGAATGCCTCACAACAAAGGCCTAGATAGGTGAATAACCAAGGATGGGGTCCGTTAAGTTTTAATAATTATCAACAACAAAATTTCAAGAATCAAGGGAACTACATAGGTTAATTCCAAAACATGGGCAACAATTTGAGGTATTAGTTTCAAAACCCTAACCAGGTTTAACAACAACAACATTTCCATGTCTAGTAGGGGAATGCTTGTTTATCTAACCAGGACAAATTTTCAGTCATAGAAAATTCCAAAGTCCCAATAGATGATGATCACAAACCATCAAACAATGGTTTAAAATTAGAAACCCCATTAAATCCAATGAATCTTAGTTGACCTGTCTCATGACTACTCTATGCCACCCTACATGTTCTTTTGCTAGATAAGAAGAGAAAAACCCAAACACACACAGCTATTAAAGCCATTTCCACCTATTCATGAAAGATTTAGTCAAATCCATTGCTCACACCAGAAGTGTCGAATGTAGTTCATGTTCATGATGATGACTTGTGATGTTTATGAGATAGATGTAGATAAAGTAGTAGAATATTTGGAGACATGAAAGGAAGATGACACTAGGAAGGCACGTGCAGAGATAGTTGATGTAGAGATTCCACTATACAAGCCATGGCCTTCCCATTAGAATTGTACGAGGTAAGAAAAGTTAGATGTTTGGTTCATGAAGTTCAATGAATATATTAAAAATCTTCATGTTGACATCTTGTTCTTAGATGCACATCTTTAACTACTCACTTGGTCTAAGTATTTGAAGGATCTTCTCACCTAGAAGTACACTAAAAAAGAATATGAGATAGTGAAGCTAAGTAGGACAAGTTCAGATATTGTTCTAAAAAAATACCCAAGAAGCGGAAGGATCTAGAATCATTTGGGATACTTGTTACATTGGATATTACAACATCAAGAAAGGATTGTAAGATATTAGGGATAGTATTTCTATCACACTCTTTAATTTATGTCGCAAAATTGGGGTTTACTAACCAATTACCTACATCCATGTTGATCTAAATTGCATATTCTTCAATATCAAAACTTATTGGGATCATCGAAGATGTCCCAATTAGGGTAGGCAAGGACTCGTATGTGCCTTGCAATTTTTTTGTCGTGAATATCAAAGAGTATATTAGATATCCACTCATCTTTGTCCTCCCTTTCTTAGGTACCGCGTGATCTCATTTATGTGGAGGCATATACACTAATCTTGAGGTTTTTGATAGCTTGAAGGAGCATGAGATTCATGAGGAGGTCTCCTTGCGGGATAATATTGAAATATGTCACAACTGAAGAAAGATATCGTGATTATTGATGACCGACTTCAGAATGCTTTGACTAATCTAGAGGCCACATTATTCTCAAATGTGCATGTTGAATAGTATCTACTCCACTTTCAATCCTTTGAGGAAGAATTAGATGCCATTTTTGAAGACCTTAAGGCCATTTCTATTGTCAAAGAAGAAGCACTAGTTCCCAAGGAACCATATATTAAGCCCCTACCTAAAGAGTTGAAATATATTTCTCTTGATGAACAATAAGTCTATCATGTCATCATAAATTCTAATCTCACCACAGAATAGGAAGTAGATTGTTACATGAGATAAGGAAGAGGAGAACATGCTTGCAGTAAAAATGATAGATATTGAAGTGTGATTTAGACCATCTGCATGCAAAAGATCCCCATGGTGGAAGACCATATAACATCCCATGACCCTCAGTGCACATTGAATCCTAACATGAAGGAGGTGGTTCAACAAGAGGTGATCAAGCTATTGCTTTCTAGGATTATCCATCCTATCTCTGACTCACCATGGGTGAGCCATGTTATGGTGGTCCCAAAGAATAGAGGCACTATAGTGGTTAAGAATTACAAGAATGAGATGATTCCTACTCACACCATAATAGGATGGAGAATGTTCATAGATTAGTGAAAGTTGAACAATGCCAACATGAAGGATAAATTCCCTCTTCTGTTCCTTGATCAGGTCCTAGAAAATCTAGAACACTAAGAATTATTTTGCTACCTTGATGGGTACTTCAGGTTCTATCAAATACCAATTAATCTAGATGGTTAGGAGAATACCATGTTTATATACCCATTTGGCACTTATGCATCTTGGAGAATGTCGTTTGGACTTTGCTTCAACCTACTAATTTCTACTACTGCATGGAAGCTATTTTCTTGGGATTGACTGACACATTTATGGATGTATTAATGTATTACTTCTCTATCTATGGATATTGATTTTGTTTGTGCATGCATCATATCTCACTCGTCCTTTATCAATGTGAATAAGCACACTTGGTGTTAAACTGGGAGGAATTTCACTTCATGGTGAGGAAGGCCATAGTTGTGGGACATAGAGTGAGCAATAGAGGGATTGAGGTATATAAAACTAAAATTGAATTTATTGACAAGTTAACACTTCCGTCTACATCCAAAGAAATCAGATAATTCCTGAGACATGCTAGATTTTACCAAAGATTCATAAAGGATTCTAAATGATTACAAATCCTCTTACCACATTACTTTTGGTGGATGCCGCATCCACATTTAATTTGTATTTCATGAAAAACTTCAATAATAAAAAATCTACTCTTATTTCAACACCCCATCATCCATGCACCAGTCTAGTATCAACATTTTGATATCATGTGTGATGTAAGCAATTACATAGTGGGAGCAATTTTGGGACAATGGATCAAGAAGAAGCACCATGTGATCTATCATGTATCCAATACCTTGGACAAAGCACAAAGAGATTATATCATGTTTGAAAAAGGAGTTTCTCACTATAGTCTATGCATTTGATAAGTTTTGTACCAATCTTGTGGGGATGTATGTAATTGTTTAGACTGGTGATGCAACATCACCAAGCCTAGGTCAATCATGTGGATCTTGTTACAACTGGAGATTGTTCTTGAAATAGAGATAAGAAGAAAATATAAAGCATTGTGGTTGATGATCTCAGCTGGTTACTCTCATACAATATAATTGTACCTATCAACGATTCTTTTCTAGGAAAGTATTTGATGAAAGTATATTCAACCATTACATGGTTTGCATATTACGTCAATTATCTTATTGTAGGCATGTTACATCTTGATTATACCAGAAAATCTAAGAAAAAGTTCATGCACGATGTTAAAAGTAACTATTGGGATTAGCTGTATCTCTTTTGGATTTGTGTTGATGATCTAGCAAGGTTGTGATAGAGGAGGAAGTCCATCTTATTATTTAGAAGTTCCACTAACATCTTACAACTGAAGACATGAGTTCTAATAAGATAGAAACAAATGTTCTTTGTTGCAGATTTTTTCGCCATACTATTCAAAGACAAAAAATATATTTTGTGTTTAGTGTCAAAGAATGGGGAACATATCAAACATGGAAGAGATGCCCTTTACCTCATGGAAAGAAGTAGAGATTTTTGACGTGTGGGATGTGGACTATATGGGTCCATTTCCCTCATCTTTTGGATTTATATACATTCTTTTCATTCTGGACTATGTCTCCAAGTGGGTGGAAGGAATTACCATTGTCTACAGTAACTTCAAGCCAGTTATTAATCTATTCAAGGATAACATTTTTACTAGGTTTGTGGTACCATGAACTATGTATCCAATATTAGGCTCACATTTTTGGAAAAGAAGTTCCTTGCAGAAGAAATATGGGGTTCATCATCGAGTAGAATCCATATATCATCCACATATTAGTGGGAAGGTCAAAGTCTTAAATAAATAAGTTCTTCCTTTAGAAGATAACCAACCTTACAAAGAAAAATTGGGATGTGTAGTTGAGTGATGCACTATGGGAATACCAAATATGATCTAAGACCCCTTTTGGTACCACTTCATTTTGGCTGATCTATGGAAAGTCCTCTCATGTCCCAATTGATATGGTGCACAAGGTTGGGTGGGTGATCAATCTTCTTAATTTTGACATGTCCTTAGTGAGTGAGAAGTAATGCCTTCAATTGCAAAATTTAAAAGAACTTCAAATAACCACCTAAAAAATATACATCTACAAGGATCAAACTAAGATGTGGAATGACAACCACTTATAGAGGAAAGATATTCAAGTTTGGGATCAAGTTCATATCTACAATTCAAGGCTCCAGTTGTTTCCAGTGAAATTGAGATAACTTTGGAACAAATCCTACTTGGTAAAATATTTCCACCCTCATGAGGACTTCATATTATAGGATAAGAAAAATGGGGAATTCATTGTGAATGACCAACGATTGAAGTTTACTACAACACAGAGGATTTGACATCAGTGAAATTAGTGCTACTTCCCCTTATCAAACCCAAATCGTTTTGATACATAGGAATGAGCTAATAGTATAAAACAAGGAATTTCTCAGGCAAAAACCTGACAATTATCAATTTTCTCAGGGTTTTAATAGTTGTATATTAGGGTTCATCAATATTGCATTTCAACATCTTGGCATTCATATCATAGTAAACAATATGGTTGGTCTAAAATTTCTTATATCTTGACTATAAAAGGAGATATGAGTAATAAGGGACCTATAGTCCTCACAATTGAGTGACTCAAAAACTCAGTCAATAGACTGGGGAGGCCTTAAAATTTTGATCATAAACACTACGTGTGTCTGTTACTAGGAAACAATAACAATTTGCTGGCCTATACAATTTAGTTCCTCTCCCGCACCAATCTGTTGATCCATCAAACTACTTGAGTAGTTCATTTTGTGGTGAGTCAACATATTTTTGTTGTCCTACGTCCAAGCAATTCACCAACGGGCCGGCCAGTTCAAAGTCAAAGGGTGAAATGCATCTCCATCTGAATCAACCGACCAATTAAAGTAGTCATTCAATTCAATTTTACACCCAAAATCACAAGGAGATCTAAACGTGTGTGAGTCGATCAACCCATAGGTGATTTGGTTAACTAGCTTCTACCCAGCAAGGCATCCTTAAGGAATCTAGTTGATTGACTCCAACAAGTCGACCAAGTGAGGCTTATAGACAATAAAATATGATCTTAGGGAAAGTGGGATAAACATTGAGTATTCACTCTCTGTGTTTCCCACAAATGCTCTCCACACCAAGCATTTACATTCTTCACTTCAAGAATTAGTCACCCAACCTTCTTCACCCATTTTGTTGCACCAGTCAGTCAATCACCTGGCTTTGGTCGACTGGTCAATGGTTCTCGTATCACCACCAACCAAGTGACCCACCCTTTCCAACCAAATGATGCACCTCATCCCATGCTTATCACCCCCTCCTCACTCGCTCACCATGAAAAAACACCAGGTCGGTCACCCAACTGACCTCCACCAATCGAACAACCTAACATTGGACTCAAGTGATTCCCCCTCTTCCAATCGACTAATTAAGGTCACCTTAGTTAACCAATTCAACCACAACAAGCACTTCATCAACTCAGTGAGTTAATTGACTTGTCTTTCTGGTCACTTGACCAATCTTATGACAAAACTCTTACTTTTCCACAAGTTGACTGAGTCATCCATCAGTCTGCTGATCTATGGCTTCAATACCTGGCTAGAATCATCAAGCAGTACAATAGTATTCAATAAGCATCCACCATGCCTAAGCCTAGGTTTGGTGATCTGGATCAGTCCTCAACCAACTCTGACCATGGCCTCCTTTATAGGGCCAAGAAGCCAAACACATTCATTTCTAAGAAGAACAAATTGATGAAAATAGAGAAGAAGTCTTCCCCCACTCAGGTCCCAATTTGTCTATGTAAGACCCCTGACCTGAGTTTTGGGGTAAGACTATTTGCTTTGACTTAATCATGTGCTTAGAACCTTGCTCTTATCTTATGAGATGTAATCAGAGCTTATGGAGAGCTTAAGTTTCAAGATTGAGCTTGATTGGATAAAGTTTGAGACCATGGATGGTGCAACCTATGAGGGTCTTAATTGAGACCATGTGTGAGCCCATGGTGGTTGAGACACTAAATATATTGTATCACCATGCCTTGCATGTCATGCTTAGGTGGTTGCATATGTTTTTCTTGGGTGGACAAGTCTCCCTTTGGTACCATGTTGAAACATCATCTCTTGCCTTCTGTCTCATCTCCCATCTATATAACCCCTTATCTCTTCTTTCTTCCAACCCTTTTTGTCCATATATCTTCGTCCTCCTTCTTTGCTTGTTCTGTGATCTTTGTGGATCAAGGAGGTTCATCCTTCGATCTTGGGGGATCTATCTCCTCTTGCATGTGGTGGTGGTGGTGATCTGAGTTTATCTTCCATCCTTGGTAAGTGTTTTTCTTCTAAGTTGATGTTTCTTTTGATCTCCTACCTCCATCTCCTTCTCTTTTCTTGGAAGTAGACCATGATTCTTCCATGGTGGTCGTTTTGGGAGAGAAACTCCTCATCACAAAGGTCACATACCATGTTTTGACAAGGTAGACCCAAGTGTGAAGATAATTTCTCCTCTCTTTCTCCCTTTCTCTTTTGGTTCGACCCAGAGCTTCTTTTCTTTTTTACTTAGCTAGCTTTGACCTTGGGTGTCTTCTCCTTTTTGGGGTGCTCTTGTGGTTGAGTGTGGAGCTTTTGGTGAGGCTTATTGTACCCTTGGATCCTTTGTGATGAGTGCATATTCATCCCAGTCTGAGTTGTATTATTAGTCTAATTTACCATTCATATAACTTAGTTTTCATCAAGAATAGCTTAGTTCTGTTCTACTTAGGTTTTTATGTTAATTTGTAAGAGTTAGATACTTTTCTTGACTCCCTTTGTAGGTTTTGAATTTTATCACTCTACAACAAGTTTTCCTAGGGGGTCCTGCTGGAGGAAGATTTGTACACAAAAATTGTGTCCAAGACCAAAATCGACCTATCGATCGACATGCCAATCGACATCAAAATCGACCAGCAATCAAGAGGTCAAAAATATTGTCAACCTCCCAGCTCGACACAATCAATGCTCGATAGATGCATTGGCCTCACTAGTCAACATCCAAGAGGAATGACACTCAGCTCCATCTAGCCACCAGATTAACATTTAGAAGGTCAACAACTCCTGCTCAACATCATCATCAGCTACCGATTGACCATCTTGTTGACACTATAATTGATGTACACAACTGCTCGACAACCCCGTGAACCCTCAAGGTCGACAATCCCATCGACCGAAAGACCGACAATAGGAAGTCCAAAAGCCATCAATCAGTAGACCTATTGACCAACAACAAATGGTTGACATTGATGGAAAGAGGTTGACAACCTCGACCCTATAAATAGGCTCCCAACTTAGCTGTACATCTCATCTCAAATTCTAGAGATAGAAATGCCAAAAGGCAGCTACTGAGATTAGAGCAAGGACAAGACCTGTCGACCAAGCTAGGTCTATTGACCTAGCTAGGCGATGCCTATCAACCTCAAGCATAGATTGACATATATCCTTCATATACAACTCTAGGCCATTGATCTCCCTTCTTGGGCGATCACTTTCTTCCCCAAGATGTTGTTCATCCACCTGCTTCTGCTGCAAGTCAGGGTTAATACCTGAAGGAGAAATAAGAAAGAAGGAAGTCAATCATCGCACACCATGCTGAGTCGCTTCCATTTCCCTTATGACCATGATGGCATCCTCTTCCTCTTCTAGTGATATTAATCTCACCATGTCAAGGGAGTAGAATTTTCACAGGGGTGTGGGGACTAGCCCCACTGCCCATTTCTTGCAATTTCACTCATGTTCAAATCCTTGTTTGAACTCATATAATTCATAGATAATTGTTTATTGCATGTTTTGTGGATTGATCTCCTGCTTATGTGATTTATTACAATATTTTATCATGAGAACTTCAACACTTAAGATTTGAATGCCAATTACCTTTGGTTGACACCGAGATGAGAACTTCCAACAAAAAGTCTTTGAAGTAGTGGATAGAGGATCCTTAAGTAATGAGACATCAATCTTATAGGGATATCTACTCATGCTAGTTTCTGACATAAAAAGGGGAAACTTGCATAACTCCAATTATATCTTCACACAAGTTTCTATTTGAATGATTTTGCATATTTGAGTAGTAGCGGTGAACCCCGGTTCCACCCTAGTGTTTCCATCCATTGATAACTAGAACCTTAATCTAGCACTTTTTATTCTTGTAATCTTAGATTAAACAACTCAAACTCAACTTTGGTTTTGGTAAACTCTAGGAATTATATTCCTAGTGAATTTGCAGTGTAATAATATTCCACGTCAGTGTGTTTGGAGCTCTTGATCTTAGAGTTTGGAGCACTTGGTGGTGATCATCTTAAGGCGGGTTATATAATTCTTTGTCCTCTCTATTACTTGCACTCTTTCATACATGAAAACTACTGTGTTCTCTCTCTAAAATGTTCCTGTAACATTCTAGTAGATGTTGATAATCTTTAGAACTTGTTTGGTAGTGATTATCTTGCTTGGTCTAGATGAAATCCAAAATCATAATTTCATATACCCGATTTTGGTGATTATGGTGTAATGATGATCTTTCCCTATCCTTTTTACCTTGGTGTTTCTCACATGCATAATGTCTAAGTATCTAGATGTTATGAGGAGTTTAAGTTCTATTTTGGGTGCCTTAAAAATAGTTTTACCTATCTACCATGAGATCCTTTCATGATGGATCCATGATGCATGAACCAAGGTTCTTGGTGACCCTTTTTCTTGAGTTTTCTCCTACATATTCATGATGGTTTTCTTTGGCCTTGTCTTCTATTTTGGGGTCTAGATATCAACCCTTGGGGTGGTCGAGACATCTATCTCCGTGATGGTTGTGACCCATGGTTGGTCTTGGTCGAGATGCTACCCTTTTGTTAGGATGCACCTAGTTTTGTTTAAGGTTGCAACACTTGGTGTTGATGGCCAAGTTGACCCCTATTTTGGATAAGTTGTTACTCTAGTTTTTGAGTTTATATCATGACCTTGTCTTGGTCATGACATGTTCTTAGAGGGAGGTTGCGACATGTTGGGTCTTGGGTCATGCCATGCTTTGGTTTAAGGTCAAGACAACCATGTTCCTTGGGGTCACAATAGCTTTGTGAGTGGTTGGAACCCTAGCCCTAGTTGCCACAGGCACGCCATGACTTAGAGCGTGGAGGTTGTGACATGTTGATGGAGGGTGGAGACACATGAGTGTCGCGGTCATGACATGGACCATGATAGGTGGTCGTGACCTATGTGGTTATGTGGTCAATATAGGGTGATGGTAGGTGGATGAGAAGAACATCTGAGCACTTAATGAAATATATATATATATATATATATATATATATATATATATATATATATGAATATATGAATGATACATAAGCCATGTATAATGCTTTTTAGAATGTTATCTAATCAACTCTAATTATGTTTCCTAATCCTTATATTCTTCAGGATGATGGAAGGTGATGGTTAGAGGGTTGATGGTCGAACCTAGTCTTGTAAATCCTAATCGACTTTGGAGGGAAAACACCAATCCTAATAATGAGTAATGTGACATGTTTTCTTCTCTTTCTTGGAACAACTATTATGTTATGATATTTTCTCTCTTGTCTTTGAACCCCTAACCTTATAGGTTAAATGCATGCCATTGTTTGGTATGCTATGGTGATGTTTATGAATAATTGAGGCATGTAGAGATAATGATGTGACACATGGATTTAGGATGTTTCGTATTTCTCTTTTATCAAATTTTATCCATGCAGGTGATATGAGCTTGAAAATCATAGCTAGTGCATGCTATGATGAGTATGATGTGACACTATTTGAATGAGCCTTTGTGAGACATGTTGAAATACTTATAATACATGAATGATGTGATTGGGTCCTATGACCCTGTGGTGGCTTGATTCCTGTTGTGATGTGATACCCTATAATGCTATGATTAAGGTATTGATATCCCACATTGATGTGACATTAGTGATAGCCTTGAGTGGAGGTGAAACAGTGATGATGGTCTTGTGAATGGAAGTGTACATGTGTTATGTGGTGATAGTGTGACAAGTTCACACCTTATATGTTTTATATCCTTCCCTTATATTTTTAGTGCTTGCTATGGTTTTGTACATTATAACTTGATTGATCTTTGAAGATACTTAATTGGCATAACTAAACAAGTGAAACGTAATCCCTGTAGTTTGCCCTATGCCATAGATCCTTTCCAGTGTCAACCTTAATTGTTGGATCGATGAAACGAGTTTTACTCGGAGCACATATTTTTGAATATGCCAGGGTACAAGTTGGGTGTCACCTTGTATCCCTAATTACATGATGTGTGAAACGACCATGCATGAGATGATCTCATTGTGATATGGATGGTCATACATGAGCTGATCTCTTTGTGATATGGATGGCCATGCATGAGATGATCTCGTTGTGATATGGATGTCCATGTGTGAGATGATCTCATTGTGATATGGATGGACATGTGTGAGACACTCCTTATTAGAATGGCCATGCGTGATCCTGTTCTTCTAGCATCATTATCTATACCAAGGTGGGCTATGTGTTGTTATTTGTGGATGACCATGCGTGAGTGGATCCTTCTGCTGACTATGAGTCATTTTTGTAGCCGACTGACATGTCTCTACAGTGTTAATCTCGTGCAGATCAGGAGTTGTGGGAGAGGTCGTGGATTCCAACTCTTCCATTGACCTTGTATGGAACATATTTTGACTTAGTAGTGGTTAGTTGGATTTGGGAGGTACGACTCAAATCCTCTGGGGAATAATTAAAATACATAATCAGCTGTGTAGCATGCTCACTTTGGACTAAATACGAAAACATTGGATGAGGCCTTGCTTTGCTTTTGTATAGCTTGGTTGGTAGAAAATATTCATGTTCTTCATATTCCTCCTTAGTTATAAAATGTTCTACTGCTCTGTTATATCTACCTGATATGCTTAGATAAAATAATATCCTTTCTTACATCAGTAATTGAATCTACTTAATGTAGATGTAGTTTAATATCTATTTTTAGTTACTTTACATGTTCTTTAAAAGCGTTGAAGGAGAGTTATATCTCATGATGGGACATTTGGTCTCACCCCATGTCTTTCCACATCCTTTAGGTGGCTGTACACGAGGAGTTAGAGATTGTACAGCTGAAGAGGAACAACGGCAAGACCAGTAGATGACAAGGTTGAGTGTGCTACTTGTTGGACTAGTATTAGAGTCCTAGAGTCATCCCTTTACACTTAGGTCTTGGGGATTGTTCAATGTGTTTTGTGGTTGTGTTTTCAATATGAGTTTCTAGCTTATGTGCCCTTGGGTTGTATATAGTTGGCAGATGTACATATATATGAAAGAGAAATAGATATCATGTGTGATGGGTATGTCTATGGAACATGTTGTAAGCATGACATATTGTCAGATATATGATAAAGATGGCAGGTAATGGACCTTTATGTCACAAGTTTTCTAATGTTGGTGCCTTGTGCAAATGGTTTTAGTTTCTAGTATTTTTAGTAATCCTCTTGTTTAGTATTGTTTTCACATTTGGTTTTGAGTAATGTCACTTTTTGTGGCAACAAGTGTTACATATGGTTGGTATCAGAGCTTTATGTTTGTTGATTCTACAGGGACCTAGGACTATGATTTGTGTGTTTTGTAGTGTCATCCAGTCTGTCTTATAGTGACTTCTGCTTGTGTAGAAAAAGAATAAGTGTTGAAAAGATGGTTGGAGAACATGAAGAACATGTTGCTGAGAGTTGTGTTGTTGCACTAGATGGAGGTGCAAGGAGACACGATGTTGAGGATAGGGCACCTGAGATGCCCCAGATAGACCTTGCAGTGGTGGCCAATCTCACTTTTCAGTCCATGTTTGAATATTTTATAGCCAAAATTACACATATGGAAGAAAGAATGCCCATTTCTCAAATGAGAGAAGCAGTCCCCAATGAGGAATATTTGGTCTCAAGGAAGACGTTTGAGTGGTTGAGGTGAGTTGTAACGGTGGAATATGCTAGTATAGAGGATCCAACATATGTGGACCTCTAGTTGACCTAGCTAGAGAAAGCCTTTAAGATCCTTAATATCCCAGAGGCTGATAAGGTGAAGCATGTAGTATGCCTTTTGAAGGGGAATGTTGGCCATTGCTGGGCCATAGAGGAGGAAAGGAGGCCAGGTGTTGTGATCAGTTAGGAGGAATTCTGACCTAATTTCTTTAGTCGGTACATTCCTCAGACATACCTTGATGAGATATTCAGCTAGTTTGAGAGGATCCGATAGGGATCCATGATGACCAATGAGTATGAATCAAGGTTTATGGAGTTGTTGAGGTTCTGTCCTCACATGGCCGCGATAGATAAAGAGAGGATCAGACGTTTTGAGAACATGTTGAGTGCAGAGTTGACGACATCGACAGTAGCCCTAGAGAGCAGAGAGTGTTTTTCTATGTTTATGGAGTTGGTTCGAAGGATAAAAAGGCCTATGTTGAGAAGAAAGAGAAGAATGCCAAGAAGAGTCTTGTTGAGTACCAAGGACATTCATCGAGTGGATTTAAGGAGCCTAGGTTGTCAACACCATCAACACAACAGAGGTCTAGTGTACAAACATAGTGGTCACCAAGTAAGAGTTGGAGCCATAGTTTTCTGTCTACAGGAGCCCAAAGTGCTTCCTTAGTGTCTGTTATAGGGCCTCTTAGTCCTTGGTATGAGAATAAGTCATGCTATAAGTGTGGACAGATTGGCAATACTAGATCGTTTTGCTCTATGAAAGATGATGAGGTGACCCAGAAATCCAGGCAGAGCCATCATGACTCGTAGAGACAACATTAAAATAGTAGTAAGAGGTCATGGATAGGCATCCCAGGTTGGTTTCTCCGAACAATCCAGTGGGGGATGAGGATGGTAACAAGTGATGACTCAACTTTATGCCTTGAGTCTGCCAGAAGGAGAGGTCAACACTCGAGTTGAGATAGTTAAGATGAAGTTGTTTCATTATGATATGTCTGCATCTATTTTATATCTATTTTGGGTTGACCTTAGTAGGAACTTGAGATAAAGATGCGGAAGTAGTACCCGTCTCTTTTCGCTTTGGATTTTGGTGCAAAAATCCTGGTCAGGGGTTTATGGCTTGTAAGACCCCTCACTTGAGTTTTTAGATAAACCTATTTGCTTTGGCTTAATCATGTAGTTAGAACCTTTCTATAATCTTTTGATATGTTATTAGAGCTTTTGGGGAGCTTAAGTTTCAAGATTGAGCTTGATTGGATGAAGTCTCAGCTTTCTGTGCTAGTTTTGGTGCAAATTGCAATTTACCCTATGTAGGGGGTAGATGTGAAATTTGCTACCTCTAGAGTGTTCCCTATCTTTCTTGACATCATATAGAGGAAATAAAAAGAGGAGGGCACCTTGTTTGAGCCTTGGTTGAGGAGTATCACCCTAGGTGGTGGTTTGGGTTTATGTGAGTGTTGAGTGTCTAAACCCATGTGTGTTGGTTGTGACCTTGGGTCGCAACCAATGTTGCTTTTGGAGGGTTTCACAGTCGAGAAACCTCCTCCAGGTGTTTGGGTCATGACCTAGGTAGTCTAGGGTGGTCTTGGGTTGAGATGGTTGACCTAGTTTGGGTTGTCTCGACCTAGGATTTGTGGAGGTGCTTTGTCTCTACCAAGAGGAGATGGTGATAGGTGGTGTTAGGATCATGGATGGTGGAACCTAGGAGGGTCACGAATGCAACCATGTGGGATTCCATCATGGCTGTGACACTACCTAAAGTGTATCATCATGTCTTGCATGTCATTCTTAGGTGGTTTCATGTGGTTGCATGTGTGTTTCATGGGTGGAAAAGTTTCCCTTTGGTAACTTGGAGTGTTGACACGTCATCTCTTTCCTTCTCTCTCATCTCCCATCTATATAACCCCTTATCTCTTCTTTTTTGAAACCCTTTTTGGACATCTATCTTCCTCATCCTTCTTTTCTTCTTCTTGGATCTTGGTGGAGCAAGGAGGTTCGTCCTTGGAGCTTGGGGGATCTATCTCCTCTTGCATGTGGTGGTGGTGGTGATCTGAGCTCATCATCCATACTTGGTAAGTATTTGTCTTCTAAGTTGATGTTTGTTTTGATCTCCTACCAACACACCCTTCTCTTTTCTCATCCCTAGACCATGGTTCTTCCATGGTGGTCGTTTTGGGAGAGAAAATCCTCATCACAAGGGTCATAAACCATGTTTTGACAAGGTAGACCCAAGTGTGAATAGGATTTCTCCTCTCTTTCTCACTTTCTCTTTTGGTTCGACCAAGTGGTACTTTTCTTCTTTCCTTGGCTAGATTTGACCTTGGTGTCTTCTCCTTTTTGAGGTGCTCTTGTGTCTGAGTGTGGAGCTTTTGGTGAAAATTCTTCAACCCTTGGACCGTGTGCTTGGAGCTTTTATTCTTGGAGTTTGGATATCTTGGTGGTGATCATCTTATGGTGGGTTATATAACTCTTTGCCCTCTCTATTACTTGCACTCTTTAATACAGGCAAACTACTATGTTCTCTCTCTAAAACGTTCCCCTAACATTCTAGTAGATGATGCTAATATCTAGAACTTGTTTGTTAGTGATTATCTTGCTTGGTTTGGATGAAATCCAAAAACCTTAATTTCATATACCCAGTTTTGTTTATTGTGGTGTTATGATGATCTATCCTTATCCTTTTTACCTTAGTGTTTCTCACATGCATGATGTTTGAGTAACTAGATGTCATGAGGAGTTTATGTTCTATTTTGGGTTCCTTAAACATAGTTTTACCTATATTTCATGAGATCTTTTCATGATGGATCCATGATGCATGAACTAGGGTTCTTGGTGACCGTTTTGCTTGAGTTTTCTCCTCCATATTCATGATGATTTTCTTTGGCCTTGTTTTCTATTTTGGGGTTAAAATATCAACCCTTGGGGTGGTTGAGACATCTATCCCCATGATGGGTGGGACCCGTGGTTGATCTTGGTCGAGATGCTTCTGTTTTGTTGGGAAGGATCTAGTATTGTTTAAGGTTGCAACACTTGGTGTTGATGGCCAAGTTGACCCCTATTTTGGATAAGTTGTTACTCTAGTTTTTGAGTTAAGATCGTGCCCCTGTCTCAATCATGGCATTTTCTTGGAGGAAGGTCATGACATGTTGGGTATTGGGTCGCAACATGCTTTGGTTTAAGGTCGAGACAACCATGTTCCTTGGGGTCGTGATAGCATTGTGAGTGGTTAGAACCCTAACCCTAGTTGTCGCGTGTGTGACATGACTTAGAGGGTGGAGGTCATGACATGTTGGTGGAGGGTCAAGACACATGAGTATCATTGTCGTGACATGGACCATGATGGGTGGTCGCGACCTATGTGGTTATGTGGTCAATATAGGGTGATGGTAGATGGATGAGAAGCACATGTGAACACTTAATGATATTCATATATGAATGATGCATAAGCCATGTATAATGTTGTTTAGAATGTTATCTAGTAAACTCTACTGATGTTTCATAATCCTTATACACTCCAAGATGATGGAAGGTGATGGTTCTAGGGTTGATGGTTGAGTCTAGTCTTGTAAATCCTAATCGACTATGGAGGGGAAACCCCGATCCTAATAGTGAGTAATGTGATATGTTTGCTTATCTTTCTTGGAATGACTATTATGTTATGATATTATCTCTCTTATCTTTGAACCCCTAACCTTGAAGGTTGAATGCATGCCATTGCTTGGTATGATATGGTGATGGTTATGAATAAGTGAGGCATGTGGAGATAATGATGTGACACATGGATTTAGGATGTTTCCTCTTTCTCATTTATCAATTTCTATCCATGTAGGTGATATTAGCTTGAAAATCATAGCTAGTGCATACTATGATGAGTATGATGTGACACTATTTGAATGAGCCTTTATGAGGAATGTTGAAATACTTATAATACAAGAATGATGTGATTGGGTCCTATGAACCTGTGGTGGCTTGATGCCTGTTGTGATGTCATACCCTCTAGTGCTATGATTAAGGGATTGATATCCCACACTGATGTGAATCAGTGATAGGCTTGAGTGGCGGTGCAACACTGATGATGGTCTTGTGAATGGCAGTGCACATGTGTTATGTGGTGATAGTGTGACAAGTTCACACCTTATATAGTTTATATCCAAGAAAGTGTACCATGCCCTTATCTTTGTGGTGATTGCTATGGTTTTGTACATTATAACTTGATTGATGTTTGAAGATACATAATTGGCATAACTAAACAAGTGAAATGTAATCCCTATAGTTTTCCATGTTCCATAGATCCTTTCTAGTATTAGAATTAATTGCTGGATTGGTGAAACGAGTTTTACTCGGAGTGCATATTTTTGAATATGAAGGGGTACAAGTCGGGTGTCACCTTGTATCCCTAATTACATGATGTGTGAGACGACCATGCATGAGCTGAGCTCATTGCGATATGGATGGACATGCGTGAGACACTCCTTCTTGTTATAACGATCATGCGTGAGCCTATACTTATAGCTCCATTACATGTATCAAGCTGGGATAGGTGTTGTTATTTGTGGATGGCCATGCGTGAGCTAATCCTTCTGCTAACTATGAGTCACTTTTGTAGTTGACTGACATGTATCTACAATGTTACTCTCATGTTGACTGGGAGGTGTGGGAGAGGTCATGAATTCTGGCTCTTCCATTGACCTTGTATGGCACCGATTTTGACTTAGCAGTGGTCGGTTGGATTTGGGCGATACGACTCAAATCATCAGGATAGTAATTAAAATATGTAATCAGCTATGTAGCATGCTCGCTTAGGATCAAATATGAAAACATTTCATGAGACCTATATTTGCTTTTGTATAGCTTGGTTGGTAGAAAATATACATGTTATTCATATTCCTCCTTAGTTATTAAATGTTGTATTGCTTTGTTATAGCTACCTGATCTACTTAGATTATAATAACTGCCACACTTACTTCATTAATTGAATTTGCTTAATGAAGATCTAGTTTAACATATATTCTTTAGTTACTTTACATGTGCTTTAATAGCATTGGTGGAGAGTTATATCTCTTGTTGAGACAGTTGGTCTCACCCCGTGGATTTCCACATCCTTTAGGCGGTCGTGCACGATGAGGTAGAGATCGTACAAGTAAAGAGGAGTAGCATCAAGACCAATAGCTAACAAGATTGAGTGTTCTACTTGTAGTCCTTTTAGTGTTAGTGTCCTAGAGTCATCCATGTACACTCAAGTCCTAGGGATAGTTCTGTTTGTTTTGTGGTTGTTCTATCAATATGAGTTTTTGGCTTATGTGCCCTTGTGTTGTATATAGTTGGCATATGTACGTGTATATGAAAGAGAAACAATTATCATGTGTGATGGGGATGTATATGGAACATGTTGTAAGCATAATGTTGAGATATATAATAAAGATGGCAGGTTATGGAACTTTATGTCAAGTTTTCAAATGTTGTTGCCTTGTGCAAATGGTTTTAATTTTAGTATTTTCAATAATCCACTCGTTTAGTATTGTTTCCGCATTTGGTTTTGAGTAATATCACTTTGTATGGCAATGGGTGTCACAGTCTGCATGTCTATAATAGATGCTACCTAAATCAAGGAGAGGAGAGTTGAAGATGACACCGGGATGCCCTATTATTTTGGGGGAATGAATCCCTATTTAATTATGCTACAACACCACATGTTGAAGTGATTGAGAAAATGATTGAAGATATTGATGCTCATTGTTTGGAATTTTTTTTCCATGGTGAGGGTGTTGCCTCACTGCAAGTGCCACCTTTGTGACAATCATTTTATGTTCATGAGGGCACACTTTGGTCATGCACACCTTTTCATTCATCTCACGTTGTTCCTAGACAAACAAATACACACCAATAGTCATCGTCAAGCAAAACAAAAGGTATAAGACATTGGAGCCTATGGGAACAAACTTCCAATCTAGGCATGCCCATATACCCTTGAAGAGATAGGATCCAACCTTTTTTTGAGAGAATGTTTTATAACGTCCAATTTTATGGATATTATAAGCCTTATTTTTATCCTTATTTTCCTTATTTTAAGAAAATTTATATTTGCTTCCCTCCTATCTTGGATATAGTCTCTCTATCCTATTTGAGGATGGCAATAACGTCACATGTAGGAAAACAAAGAAATAGAAGCATGTTACCATGGGTAGAACTACCACCGGATGACAACCAATCGTATCCCCATAGCCATCGGTCCATCACCATCAGACGCTATCCAACAGTTCTCGGGCAAATCAACAAGCGATGGTCATCCAGAAGATGTCTACAAGAATCACTCAATGGCCCATCTGCGACCATTATTTGATGATCTGTCTGTGACCATCACCCGATGGTCATCCTACAACCGTCACCCAATGGTCAGCCTACATCCATCACCCAGTGGCTCGCCTGCGCCTATCATCTAGTGACCCACCAACATCTATCATTTGGTGGCTACCATCTGATGGGGGCTCTGACAGAGCTGTCACTCAGGACTGTTAAGCACATTGATCGAGGATGGTACCTGGGAGGCTTGGGGTGCATGTAAAGGACCCCAAGCTGATTCCTATATATACGACACCACCAACTACATGAAATGGGTTGCGTTGTGTTGACATCGTCATGCTACAAAGTAGACTTGGAGATGCTACCAGAGTAGGAGTTCATCACCGACTGATTACCACCACCATCGGTCAACAAGGAAGGAGGATGAGAGTCTTCCATACCTTTTCCAGTGCTTCCTCCTGCACGCCCTGACTTGCTATGGATCTTCTCCTTCAATAGAAGCAGGTAGAGGAGCAATCCACTGCCACCACAATGCCAAGTTCATGAGTAGGAGAATCGACCATCAGTTGTGGCCACCACCTGGTCACAATTGGTGTATCCCCTGTCCCCCTATTTATATAACTCATTTCCCCCCTCCATGACCTTCTTCTTCTAACAACACTCTATGTCTTCATCCATTTGTAGATCCATAATGTTTCTCATGAAAATGAGTGGCTAATCTCTTAACTTGGGTTGACAGTAGCCACTAAGGCTCTCCCAATGTGTGCATACTTACATCCATTTGAATATATATGCTCTTATCAAAGATTATCTCCATTTTCTTGGTCTTAATGCTTCACTGGTATGATTAACAACCATCTTATGATGTTTAATTGTTAGTTTCTCAAAAGAGTAACACTAGCCTTATCTAAGTGTTTTGGAGTTACATGAATGCAGGAGAATTTTGGAATGTTAAAGCTTATGAGCATATGGTAATATTTGTCATTTTTTGTTTGCCATCTCGAGAAAGAGACAACCTTATAATCTAGATCTATCCTAAGCTCGAGAGAGGAGGTAATAGACATATATGATGATTGATTGTAATCTTACTAAGGATATATAAAGGGTGTGAGTATTGCATGTTGGTGAGATATCTTAATAGGTGAAACCTAATCCAAGTTCCCATCCATATCTTGTTACCACGTGCTTGTCCACTTTTGTTCTTTTGTTTTGTTTCTTCATCTTCTTTACTTGTTTTATTTGTTTGGAGTAATTTCATTCCCTTTGGAACATCAACTTAATCTACCCCTTTGTTTGGTGTATCTGATTCAAAGAATCTACATTCTTAGCACTTACCACCATTGTCCATGTGGTTCGACCCTAATCTATTATATCAGACCCCATATAATAGTTGCGGGGGTCTGAATGTCAAGTTATAAATTTAAGAGTCTGATTACTCTAGATCCACTCTATTTTGAATGTGTGATTTAGGCCAGTTAATGTTGTACTGATCCCACACTCTCCACATTTCCCTTTAAGAATGTGCCCAATCTACAAGGGTGTCACTATTATGTGAGGCATTGCAACATGGATAATGAGTACAACTGCTCATTTAGGTTGTTTGGGAAGGAGCACGCATGGTAGGCCCTCACAAATTTTATTCTGGTATCAATGTGGAGTGGTTAGACAAGGTTGATAGTGACAACCACAACCACTACAATATGAAATTTGAAGCTAAGCAAATTTTGGAAGAAATTACTAGCTTACTTCATTCATTTTTTAGTGGGGTTGAGGCACTTATATCCACATTGCATTCTCTCTTGTATGATCTCCAAAAGGGGTGGCACCCTAGGAATTTTCATGTACAATGATATCTACATTTTTGGTAACATCCTAAATGACGAGCCAATGTTGCGTCCTCATAATTCAATGCCTTGCCCACATGTGTGACATCCAAATTGAAACCTTCACCTCAGAAAGGATCCCATTTAAAACTCACACAGTAGGCCAAGAAGGATAAAATCAAAGGAAGTCAAACAAAACTAATGTGCTACACGCACATGAACAATAAACAAACCACAACAACACAAGATACTAGTCTACCAAAGAGATACTAGTCATTTATATATAAACTATTCATCCAAAGAGATTTAGTGATGACGTATATTAGTCTACCAAAGATATTTAGTACTTTCATTAGTGCACTATTCTACATAAGAAATTTAGGGTTATCATGTAATGGATCAGATATCTTGTGTTTCATGTGTTCAAATTATATATATATATATATATATATATATATATATATATATATATATATATATAAAACAAAGTAATATACATGAAATATCATCTCAAGCAATATCATATGCCAAGTATTTTGTACGCATATATTAAAATCATACTATGTAGTAGGCCAAGTAAGAGGTAAAGCGTACCTTGAACTGATATAATCTCATGATCACATATTCCTCATTTCAGTCAACCCCTAATAAAGATAAGATGTTGCATGCAATGCATTAGATCTCATCATCTTAATCCTAATTAGTTTCATTTTAGGATTTGAATTAGGTGTTTTTCCATCCTTCTTAATATATATACTTGGTATATTGGATTCCAACATAGGATCAATTTGGTGAAACATTATATTCAAATTCCATAATTAAAGCATAAACCCTAAATTATGTACATTGGTCAAATTAGGGTTTACACCACCACTACCACCATCATCACCACCACCGTCATCATCACTGTCACCGTCATCATCATCATCATTGTCATCATCATATAACACGAATTATGTGTATCTAAGGATCTCAAAATTACATATAAGGTTCTACATACTGATACAAACCTACCTTATAATTTCAAAGTTTTATTTCCAATTATTATGCTTATTGCATTTTGAATTGAGGTTATTATCTCTAATTATCTATATGAAGCAATTTACATTAGTACATATCCATACATAATCTTATCTAACATATCATGGATTATATATCATATATTAGAGTTACTAATCTATCTTCATAAATTTAGATCATTATTTAATATTTATAGCCCATGAAACAAATGTAATACATCTTACATGAAATCACTGAGATTTGAGTATTAAAATACTAACATTATGCTTCCTTGTTGTTCTACTCAATTTTTTGAGAATTTTGGTAGGTTGTTTGTATTTTTCTAATAACAAAGCTAATTACTATGACTTACACAATTTAAAATAATTTTCAAGGGTTTTTGATGTATTATTACCTTGTGACCAGTCGAGAGATGTCATGTATCTATGAAGGGTTTCTCATTCTGGTTGATCCAACCGGTTCTCGACTCTTGAACCCTGTTCAACCTCTTTCTTTCTCCATTAATGCAATCTTGTGCCCTCCACTAGGTTCTTCTACGCATTTTGTTCCGGGTGTCCATGAGCGCTGTCGTGATCTAGATGTCTGGAAAGAGATTGGTGTTTCTTTCTCCACATTCATCCACTTCTTTAGCAGTCATCATGTTTGAGATCTCATTCCAACCCTCCATGACCACTCAGATCTTCATTTGTACCTATTAAAAGACAAACTTTAATTACTGAACATGGTAACCATTGAACTTTGACAACGGAAAGATATGAAAAAAAGGAAAAAATAAAGTATTGCATGTTTTTATCTACCTCTAAAATGGTAATAATGTATATTACTAGCAAATATGTTGTCACATATTTGCTCCTTATCTGGTTTTCCTAGAGAATATGTATATATATGTATTTGATACTGTGTAACGTGGATGCAACATGCAAACCTAATGATGTCAATGCTCAATTTGTACTTGAGACAGGAATTGAGCCAAAACTGAATTCATAACCCAAAAAGCTAAGTTGATTTTAATGAATTTTATAAAAGGTGTGTATAATTAACTACATCAAGTTGCAAAAATCTTGAACGTAATTTGTCTGGGCTATTTTTTTTTTCTTTTAACCTAATTTACCAATTTGAGTTAAGAATTCTCATATGCAAATATAGTAATTATACCACTAAAATTTTTTTTACCATGTACTTCATATTTCTATAGATCTAATAAAATGTTTTACAATGAAAAATGTGTCATATATGTAAATAAAATAGAAATACAAGAAATTTAACATTGTATGAGTTTCAACCTGAACTTGTCCAAAATAAATAAAAATAGTGATATCCCTATACAAACTCAAAAATGATATTAATACATGATCAAAATCAAAAGATAAAAAAATATCATAAATAAATAAACAACACATTCAATGTAAAAAACTCAACACTACATGAGAGAAAATATAACAACATTTTGACAGAATATAAATTGAATAGAAAGAATAATACAAGTTTCGTCAAACTTTGACTCCAAAGTCAAATAAAAACAACAACCACATAGAGACAACAAGAATGCTAAGACAATAGGAGTTCCCTACTACACTGCAAAATCACTTTATAAACAACTCTAAACTTTAAAATACAAGAATAATGAACAATCTAAAAATAAATTTAGATCATCGCTCTTTTATCATATTTTAATTAAACTTTACTATCATTCAACAACAATGACAACATAGAAAAAACTTAAAGAATCTTCATTTCCTCCTTACTTATTCAACTTCATTCAAACAACATAGAGCACACACTCATACATCACATGTTTATTCTTTTATGTAACAAATACATCTATTTTTATGGTATGCCCAAAGAGCCAATCATATGGTGATTGTGATGAGGCATTAGATACCCGATTTGATAATGATAAAGGTAATTCTATCTATTATGTTTGTATCAGTCATGAGATGATGACACATACTTGATATATGTCTAAAGAATGATGAGACTCGATGACATATGTCATCAGGTTGAGAACCTGAACAATGAGACCATATGTATGATAAGAGTACATACATTCTTGATATGTCCCTAGTTATATATTACTGTGGAAGCAAAATATGCAAAAATAATACATAAGACTAGAGTGTGTGTTGACTGATGACAGAGTCTCATTAGTCATGATATATGATATCAAGTCAAGCATACAAATATATGTTAGAGAACAGTATATCATACAGACCCACTACGAGAGTGATACATGGATACCAGGGAATGGTAGTCACAATCATCTCTCACAATGATGGTGGGGATTGTGGTTCTTATACCTAAAATCACTGCACTACTCACATGTCGTTGGGTACACTTTGACATCATCAAACACATTCTTGAAACACGGGTGTTATAACGGTGATGATTGGGTGACTTTGATACATGGGGATAGACTGTGAGTAATAGAGATGGGATTTGTCCCTCCTACAAGGAGTATGATATCCAAAGCCCCTTGATAAGCGAGACTGAGAATTGTTTGTCCATACTCATGTGATTCAATATATGATATGTGAACTCACATGCATCTCAGACAGTCTGCTCTAGGTCAAGGAACATGGATTGAATGTTGAAGAGGATGACGTTCCATGCCTCGAGTTCAATCCAGATGTTAGCAATAAAGGAACTATACGATCACTGTAACAATAATCACAGATTGTAGGTTGAAGTTGTTCTCCAACTTTCTGAGTTACTTGGGTAGAAATGATGAGTTACTAGATTCCACTCATTGTTTGTGATGTCATAAGTTGTTATTAACATTCACTGCCAACGTAAATTGGAACCTACAGGGTCACACATAAAGGATACCCCTGGAAGAGGAGATTGTCCATGAATGATGTTTAGATTGAGACTAAAGTTGTTTAGCTACTTAGTCAAACATACAATTGGCAGATAGGACTCAGAACTATCAAGTTCAAGTGTTGAACTAGCTGGTTAGAGTGTTTGGTCGATTGGAGACTGCATTGGCAATGTCAGGACTGCCAACTGACTGGTTCACCCTTGTGAGCTGATCGGCTGGTGTGAGACAACCAACCAGTTCACTTGGTGAACCGGGAGGCTCACAGTCCCACCAATCGAGGAAATTCGGATTTGCCCGGTTGGAGGAAAACTATCATGTTTCACTTGTTCAATTCAATTAGAATAAGGATTAATCTTTACATTAATTGGAAACAATTAAGGAAAGTCAATTATGGGCAAGTCTGGGAAGTGAAACGACCGGGTCACGCTCCCAACCGACCGGTTCACTAGTGAACCGATCAGCTCACCTTGTCAAATGACTGTTATAGATGTGAAACGGTCAATTTGCCTACCACAGTGCAAGTTATTCATGGAATTTCTAGATCCTTCTACTCCCGAACAGACTAGGAACCCTAACCCTACCCTCTACTATAAATAGAGGGGTACTGGGGGCTTCTCAGAACATACAAGTCAGAACATCAGTTGCTCTACAAAATTGTTGTCTTCTCTGGTTTTGGTAATTGAGAGAGCCTGAGCAAGTTCTACCTGACTAGGGAGGCACAATGATGGAAAGACAGCTACAAAAAAGTAGTTTGAGTTCAGGAGAGTAGGTTGGTGCTAGTACACCAATAGGAGGGTCATCGCCTTCCTGCCAGTTCTTTTAAAATGACAGAAGTTCCATGTGGTCCATGTGGACTATCCACAAAGGTGGGAGATATATGGCTCAGGAGGACATGTCATCCGCAGTCCGTGGTGGAGGCCAGAGTCTGTGGTGAAGACCAGGAGTTGCAAAGACACCGTCTAAGATATGGAGTTGAAGACCGTACATGGCTGTGAGGTATTTTCCCTGGGCAAGCCCCAGGACCAGGTATATCTTGCTAAAACCATCATTCTCATTACATAGTTGTTGATGCGATCTCCTATTATATGTTAATGGCTAGTAAAAATTTTGTTTCCGACCTACTCTGAGTCCATAAAACCCAACACTATCTTGTGTGATCTCTATTTGAAACACCAAAACTGGTTTTGCACCTATCAACAATAACTATATCTGTATTTACTTTGATGACACAATAGCTAGGAGGTTGTCAACAAAGCAGCCTTCACGACCTTCTTCTTTTCTCTTTGTCCCTATTAGTTTCTTGGATCTTCGCATAGTAGTCACCATGGTTTAACAACCAGTGTTTCATACCTAAGAGGTCTACCGTAGGTTTAAGGGAATCATTGTTGTAGATTTTTTCATTCTTGTATTTTCATATGGTTAGGAAAGTGACAACAAAAAACTGCAAAGTTGCATCATCCATCTTATTGATTAAACACATGGGGTTTGTGCTCATGTTATCAAAAGGGAAAATGTATTCAGATTCTTATTATTTTCATTCCAGAGTTCTAATGTGTAAGTGCATTGAAAGAGGACATGGAAAGGATTCATGTTTGTATCTAAACATATAGGACAAGAGGCGTGATGAACTGATCTTCTGCAAAAAAGGGTAGACATAGTAGGTAGATAGACTAACATGAGCCTCGACAATAAATTCAATTTTTTTTGTGGGGGGGGGGGCTTCAGCTACCAAACTAATCTCCAAATGTCATCCGTTTGAGTTATGTTGCTAAGCCAAGGGGTTGGTAGTTTGTAGCGCAATGCCAGCAGGCTATTTTCACACTAAATTCACCATCGACGATAGGGTACCAATAAACTTCATCATTTGTTACACAACTAATTGCTATTTTTATAATGACCTCCAAGTCCTCATCCATGAACAAGTCAACAAGTCTCTCTCTTTTCCATCATTTGCTTAGATGGTTGATAATTTCCTTCACCTTCATATCCTCATTTTCATACAGTCTTCTGCCCTTCTTGTGCAATACCCTTGTTCAGAAGCTAGGCATCACCCCAAATGCTCACCGAGTCCCCCTTGCCTATGTTCCACCTCAAGCCCTCCTTTAGAAGGGATTTTGACCCCCATATACTTCTCTAAGAGAAGCTTGGATTGTGGCCCCTTCTCACCTCCAAAATGGAGCTATTCTTGAAATATCTATCTTTGAAAACTTGACCTGTCAAAGAGTTTGGGTAATTTGAAATGTACCAGGCTTGTTTTTCCAACAAGGTTGTATTGAACACTTTAAGATTTCTAAAACTCATGCGCCCTTTTTTATTTAGTATACACATTTTGTTCTATGTTGGACAATGGATGTTACATTTGCTTGTTGTTCTTCCCCACATTAAATTATCTATGGTCTTGTTGATGCCTTCATTATTATTTCTAGGGAGTTGGAAAATGCCCATCATATAGGATGGTAGCACATGTATAATAGATTTGATTAAGACTTCTTAACCTGCTTGACTCAGATATATTTCCTTCCATCCTGTCAACTTTTTTTTATATTCTATCACTGAAGGTGTTGAAGACCATTTTCTTTGACTGGCCTATAACAGTAGGAAACCCTAGGTACTTCTCATGTCTTGAAACTTGTTTCATCTTACGAAATCTAAGGATATCCTATCTTCTCTTCATTCCAACTTCTTTGCTGAAAGATATTTATGACTCCGTACAATTGATTTTTTGTCTCGAGGCCCTCTAATAGCAACTGACTAGACTAGTTATCATGGTAACCTCATGCAGATTTGCTTTTGTAAACATAATGTTGTCTTCAGAAAAAAGTAGATGGGTGATACTCTTTCCTTCTCTACTTACTTTGATGCCGTATATATGTCCTTCACTGACTTCCTTTGACAACAAACCTTAGAATACATTTGCACATAAGAGGAGTAGGTAAGGGGAGAGAGGGTCTCCTTGGTAGAGAGCCCTCTTGGGTCTAACATGACCTTTTTTAGTAACATTGATGATAAAATAAAAAGAAACTGATCTAATGCAGCTACTTATCATCCCTCTCCATGCTTTAGAAAAACTCATTTTATACATAATTTTGTCAAAGAAATCTCCCACCACCCTATCATATGCTTTACTCTTATCAAGCTTTATGCCCATATAATATGAATTCTCTTCTAATTTTCATAGTGTGAAGCACCTCAAACGATAAGACACCTAGGAATGAAGGATCTTTAATTGATTGAGATGATGTCATTAAGGTAACTATTCATCAGACCTTTAGATAGGATCTTATAGTTTGATAGTGTGGTAGTCATTCATGTCCATTAGTTCATTACATTTAGGATGAGGACGATGTTGGTTTGGTTAATGTTCTCAAGAGTTTGGCTTTCCTTCCACCACTTTTTAACAAAACAACAAATATCTTCACCCACTGTATTCCAAAAAGATTGAAAGAACACCACATGGAACCCATTTCGTCCATGGGATTTTGAGGGATACATACCTTTTAGAGCAGACCAAATTTCTTCATTCCTTGGTTCTTTGTTTAGTTCTTGGTTCATCTCACTTCTAATCTCCTATTTGATACCCTTCAAAGCTTCATCTATTGAGACTAGATGTTGGGAAAATAAAACTTCATTGTGGTAGCAAGTAACAATATCAACAATGTCTTCATCCTTCTCTACCAAGGTGCCATCACCCTTCTTGAGAACTCCGATCTTGTTTCTTTTCTTTCTTTGTGTTGCTTTTTTTATGAAAATATGTCGTGTTGCAATCATCGTCCCTCATTTCTTTGACTTTTGCTATAATAATCCAATAGCTTTCATTTTGTTTATGTAGATCAACAATCTCCTCGCTCAGATCGTTGCATTTGTTTAGCACATCATTTGTCATTAGCTTCTTTTGCTCCTCCTTCAATTGTTTCTCAGAAGCATTTAATTTTTTGAGATGTTGTCGCATTTTTTCCTTTTCCCACTTGCTAAGATTCTTTGCACAACACGTGATCTTGATAGATAGGCTGGCATCACCCTTCATCTGCCAAGTTTCTTTGACAATCTTTTTACATTGCTCATCCTCCGACCATTAACTTTCAAATCTGAAGCTTTTGTTATGGCGCCTACTCACTCTTTTTCTATGTGTCCATGATTATGAGGCGTGGTCTAATTTGTAGATAAGGATATGTTTTAACTAGGAATTTGTATACATGGATTACCATCTCTCACTAGAAATAGCTCTGTTAAGCCTTTCTCTTACGCCATTTTCTCTTTTTTCCTTGTTCCACGTGAAGGGATTACCACTAAAACCCATATCTCTAAGCTCACAGGTCTCCAACATGGCTCTAAATTCATCAATATGACAAGGCCATTGTGAGCTCCTCCTTCTTTCTCTATTGTATTAAGAATTTCAATGAAATCACCAATGACTAAGGTAGGTGTGTTGCCTCCGCTGATGAAACTTTTGATCATATCCTAAGTTTTGTATTTCAAGTGGTTTTGATCCCATCCATAAACACCCAAGCACCACCATTTACCTTTGCCTTCATTGTCATCTATTTCAGCTAGAAAATGATGGACCAAGAAGGAGATGGTATCCACCTTGTAGTTGTTCCACCAGAAACCTATACCTCAGACTGGCTGAAGCTTTTTAAGAAAACACCCTCCGTGAAACCACACATTCTTTTGGTTTTCTCCAATTCACTAACCTTGAATATTTTGGTCTCATTACAAAGACAAACTCAGACCATTCCCTCCAGCAGATCCTCTGGAGGTGTTGAATTGTGCCAAGGAAGCCCGGGCCTTGACCATTCCATCTCTGCATTTTAATTTTTCTTCATATTGTTGGTTGGCATCCAACATCGTTACTTAAGAAGAGGTGTCCCACACCATTTATGTGCCTTCACTCCTTATTTGTTTTGGTTCCCTACCTCTTTCCTGCTCCTTATTTTCCTCCTTTTCTTCTTATTGCCTATGTTTAACTTTCTTGGAATGTTCTATCAGTTTTTTGGTGTTGACATTATCTTCTGCATCTTGGTTAACTCTTGGGCTTTTCCTTATATCTACTCTTTTTTAGTTTTCTACTTCTTTCACCTTTATTCGGCTCTTTTTTTTCTTTACTTCCGCTCTACTTTCCCCTGCCTGCTTCGTGTTAAATTGTAGGTCGGTGGCTTCTTCACTACTTGTGTCTTCTTCTTGGTCCACCCTTCTACCTTTACTCTGTTCACAATATAGGCGGCACAATATTCATTTGCCTTTTGATGTTCATATTACCTTGGTCCTCGTTCTCCTTGCTTATTAAAATCACCACTTCACTACATCTTTATGTTAGGCATTTTGTTGGCATATTTATGTCTCCATCTTCTACGGCCGCACTAGCCTCCCCAGCTTGTATGTCTTTTGTGGCCCCAATGGCATCTTTGGTGCTAACTTTAAGGCCTTCATTCCATGTTGTTATGCATGTGACTTCTATGTTCAGCTCGTTGCCTTCTTCAACCTCCTTTCTTTTTCTTTTTGATATGTCATTTTCTGTGGTTTGGTCCTTGCTCAACTTTGGTTGGAATAGTTGCCTCTTAGCTCCCTCATACACCTCTTGCCTCAGTTCTTTGTTCATCTGCTTTCTTGGAGACACCCTCATCCATTGTTCCCAATTTTCATTGCTAGCTTCTACTTCCTCATTGTTTTTGGGGCAATCCTTGGTGGCGTGGCCCATTCGTACGCAGTGGTAACCGAAAAAAAGGCAGTCGTTCATATCTGAGCTTGATCTTCACTACCTCTCCTTGTATATTCCTCATTTTTTGGTCTGCTTTCAGAGGTTTGTCAACATTAATGACAACCCTTGCTCCTCTAGCTTGCGACCATCCCCCTTTATCCTTTTCTATCTCCATTATCTTCCCTACTTCTCCTGCTATTTTCTTTAATGCTTCGTCTCCTCTATAGCCCATGCATGGGCATATTATAAAACCTTGTCCATATTGGACATTATGATATATTGATATTGGACGACTGGACTCCAGTCTCCAATTCATTCATAAGCTGAACCTGATTGTCGAAATTCTAAGGTGCTTTGGCAAGCACCCATTCTTTATCCCTTTTCTGGATGAACTGAATGACTATGATCTGGTGCTCGATTTTCTTAAAGATGACCGGCTTTTGCTGTCTCCTGGCTTGTATCATTGTTCGTTGTAGCATTTGAAAGTTGTAGGATTTCTCAGTCAGTAGCCTGGCCGCCACTGCTAGTTCCATTTTTTCCTTGTCTAGTTGATGCTGTCATCTATGAAATCTGCTACGTTTCGTCTTCCTCATTTATCTTTAGAGCTTCTCATTGTGCTAGCTATAATATCCTCCGTCATTTAAATGAGAGCTGTAGCTCCTACTTTTGTCGGAGGAGACTTCATGGTGCACCCACTAGCTAGGAGTTGATAACCCTAGAATTGCCACTCGAGTCGCCAGGCAGACTGGCGGCCACGGGAGGGCAAGGGCGTTTAAATACCAACATGTGATTGCTTCGACATAAATATATACATATATTTTTTCGTTTTGGGCGGCTACAACCCCATAGCCGCCTAGATTGGCACCTACTTACAAGGGTACACAAGTTCCTCTTTTCACTTTTATCGATATATTCTTGGTCGTTTGATGATGACTGAATGCAACACAGTTACTACCGCTTTACAACATAACTAAGCCAATATTTTCAAACAACGCGTAGTGCGACACTGACTGAAGTATTCAGTGAATCCCAATTATAAAGTGAAAATTCGCATGCAGGACAGCTGGCTAGGAATCTCAAATGGGCAACTAGCAACTGATCAAATGCTCTGCCACAACTTGATAGAGATGCTTCGTTCCTCGTCCCTCCCTTCAAACCGCCCAATCTGGATAAGTAACAAGTTCTGATTAAAATAAAAGCAAACAACCTGTGCGTTCACAGCGCCCATGGGCAGATATATTATACTTCCAATTAACTTCAAACAATGTACATTATGGTTGCGTTAGGTATATGAATGGTCATAGGTTTACTTGTCATGATATGTTAACCTTGTGTAGGATGACTAATGTTTGGAGCAACGATAAATTAACTTAATTGTAAGAAGTCGGTATACATGTTAGTAAATTTTTCATTATTATACAAAGTTTGTTATGTCTTACACACACAAATAAAGTTGTGTATTGAACAAGTGGATACACAAAAAAAGGAGGGGCGGGGGATACACAATTGGATAGAGCGCACTGCCACAAACATAAGAAGAGGCAAGGTGAAGAAGTAAGAGGGAGAACACCACGGAGGAAGATGATTGGCAACAACTTGTTGGTACGAACTTGGACGCTCGATTCCCGTCGGGCAGTCAGAGGGAGCAGATGCCAGCAATTGGATGGATCTGGACTCCTCGCGGAACCTGCTCAGGGAGTATGAACCAGGCAGTAAGCTGGGCCACCCGGATGCCAGACCACTGAACGACCATGGGTCCTAGCTCTCAGAGTCTCAGTTCCACATTATACCTTTGGCAGGTAGTTGCTGATAAGCTTAACGAAAAATGTATGACCCTACACCTTGCATTTCGTGCATATAGTGCTCCTTCGCACGTTTGGTTTGCCGGATTTTTAAAAATTTGTATTTTGTCCATCCCGTATTATTAAAATGTTGCATTGTCAAAATCCCGCAAAATAAAATTTTATGTTTGGTTTGTTGGATTTTGTAAGTGCGGGATTTTTTTTTTTTTTTGTCCACGACGTTTGTCATGTTGGATTTTGGCGTCCGGGAGAATTTTGATGGAGACCAAAATGCGGGATTCCTATTATGTCTGAAAATCCCGAGATTAGCCTCAATTCTCCAATCCTGCAAACAAAACTTAAAATAACCAAACATGCCCCAAGTGTCGACTTGGATTCGGTCTTAAGGCTTTCATGACGACCTGAATATGATCCGAGTTGTCTCTGGTTTAGACGGACACATAGCAGTGTGCCTTCCTTCAGATCGAAAAGGTGTATTTTGAGTAGAAGAGGTCCAGTTGCCCAAGTCATGCCAAAAATCATCCATTTGCATCGGCACCAACAGTTGTCTTGATTAGACATACATGATATTGCCACGATTTGTGCAAGCCATCGTTCCTTCTGCCCCTGTTATACTAGCCGAAAACCCTCCGTCAAAATCCCGCCTCCTTACACTCTTTGGATCAAAAATAAAATCTATTATTTGGTTGCTTCGACTAGTTTCTTAGGTAGGTCGTTGAAGTTGCTGGCTGCGTAGCTCGCCGGTGTTGTTGCATGCATGCTCGAGCTTCCCCGGACTTGTAAAAGGTGAACATGGTTGCCCTATTGAAGCTCCCTCTAACGTGCATACATGGTATAGCTTTCGCTGGACGAAGATCTACTGATAGCTAGACAGAGCTATTGAGTTTTGTTTGGTTCATTTTAATCAACCACCTTCATTCACATTCGCCACTGTACATCTCATCATTCATCCCTTAATTATTTTGATCCATCTGTATATGTTGTTGTAACTGTTCTAATGGCTGGATCATCCCTCCAAAGATCTAATTAAGAGGACGAAGAGCTTAAATGTTTGATCATTATCCACCTCATCTAAGTCAAGGCGTCGTTCGGCAAGTACATCGACAAAATACTGATAAAATTTGGGACGATCAAGTGAATGCCCAAGTGAGTTGCAAAAATGTTTTACCTATTTTTTATAGTAGAAGCTATAAATGAAATGTCCATACATCGTTATACAACAATAATTTGGTATATTTTGATAGAATATTAATAATTATTTTAAGGGATATGAGGACATTGCGAGGGAACCAGTGGTTGGAACACATAGTAATTGAAGCATTTGTTCACTAGTTGCATCAACTTAAAACATCTATTTGGAGGCACGATGAAAGAGTATGTTTTCCTTTCTTTTTAACTAAGTAGAGTGGATGGTTGGCCAAAAAAAGTAGAGTGGATGGTGGTAAACCAAAGATTCAATAGCTATATACGTAATCGCGTGCAATACTCTTTGTATTGGGATTTGAGTAGTTAAAAACCAACACATGAAAACCCTTCAAGCCAGCATTCAACTTCATTGTGAACCCCCATTCCGTTCATGTATGAACAAGATTTCATCTCTTTTTTATGATTTAGGGGTTAGGATTCAATTCAGATGTTGCGTACCCATTATCACACAACGTCAAATTTGTCAATATTCATTTGATGATTGAATCAGTACTCACTCATTACATGAACAAGTATGCAGCTATTACTTGAACTAAAATTCAAGATTCATGTAGCACTAAAGAGGTATACAGACATCACATGAATCAACTTACATATATTATGAGTGGGCATTCAAATTTAATCTCATAGAAATATCGAACCAACATTTGTTCTTTATATGTTTGCATGTAGAGAAATGACCAAGTACAACTGTTAGGAATGTGGGAGATGTAACACACTTCTTTTAAAATGAGTTATTTCATGGAGAATCCAAACAATGCTCACTGATTTAGGGACCATGTAAGTATATGTAATGTAACTACATTTTGAGTATGGTTCTATTAATATCTCTATCTAATGTGTAAATTCACAGTACAAGATCTATGTGTTGTGGGATGATCAATTATTTGCAAATTCTATCAAAATTTTGTATCAAGAGGCATTTGACAATATACTACATGCCCTGCTAGCACGTGTTCAAGTTCATATATAGGAGAATTGGTGAAGCTATTATGGAGGGTTAAAGAGGTACTTGACTACAATTTGGGATATTCACTAGGGGAATGGGCATGGAATGTGCCCACTCTCGTCAAACAAAAAGATAGTTTGAGCTATGGGATCTCTTTCATTTGTATTATGAGTAACTAGACAAAAAATATTCCATAAAATTTATAGATCAATGGATATCGACTCCAGTTGGCTGGTACGTTATTCGGAATGAATTGAAATGTTTGATGTTGTAGTTTAGTTCATTTTTGTATTGTAGGGAACTTAGTTGGTAGTGAAGGTGTGATGTGTGTCTATATATATATATATATATATATATATATGTGTGTGTGTGTGTGTGTGTGTGTATATATATAAGTATATATATATACATATATATAAGTATATATATATATATGTATATATGTATATATATATATATATATATATATATATATATATATATATATCCAAATATATATACATATATATATATATATACATATATATACATATATATATATATATATATACATATGTATATATACATATATATATATATATATATATATGTATACATATATATATATATATATCTATATATATATATATATATATATATATATATTTATATATATGTATATATATACATATATATATATATATATGTATATATATACATATATATATATATATATACATATATATATATATATATATTTATATACATATATATATATACATATGTATACATATGTATGTATATATATATATATATATAAATAAATATATATACATAGGTATATATATATGTATACATATGTATATATGTATATATATATATATATATATATATATATATATATATATGTATATACATATGTATACATATGTATATATATATATATATGTATATATATATATATACATATGTATACATATGTATGTATATATATACATATGTATACATATGTATGTATATATATGTATACTTATGTATATATATATATACATATGTATATATATATATATATATATATATATATATATATATATATATATATATATATATATATATATATATACATACATACATATTGTGACGTCCCCGAATTTTCTAAAACTTAAACTGATGTGTGACGTCCAAATTGAAACCCTCACCTCAGCGAGAATCACAATTTAAACACCACACACTAGGCTAAGAAGAAGAAAATCAGAGGAAGTCAGAAGGAAACAATCAGCAGCACATGTACATGAACAATAATAAAACCATACACACATGTTCACCATTCAACATATAATTACATAATGAATTGTTACAACAATTGATATTACATATTGAACAGAAAACTTATACATATACATGTTCTACCACTAAACTACAGGATCTTAAGACAATAGGTCCACCTGTACATCAGCTCGCTATACAACTCTCAACTATCCTGGATCTTCAAGAGCATAACCATAACTTATACAAAAGATTACATGCGGTACACGTCAGTACAATATTCAAGAATATTGTACTGAGTACGCCTACATGTCTTTTATATACCTCTCATCATATCTTGGCAATAAGATAAAACTAATACTTGGCAGTTATAAATAAATATAAGAAAAGTGTATACTTGCACAAAGATATTCTTTAACAAAAGAGAACACATATTTTAAGCTCATTTTCCATTATATGCTTGTGCATCTGCCTACCAATGGGATAGATGCATCCAAGCCTCATGATCTGCTTACCAAAGAGACAGATCATTTTACACATGATCTGCTTACCAAAGAGATAGATCACTCACTAGAACTATGCTTACCAAAGAGATATAGTGCTTTCATATAATGGAACAAATATATTATGTTTCATGTGGTCATAGCCATAAATATGGAAAATCAAGCAAGATATCATACAAAAATAATCACTCATCCAATATCATATGCCAAGTATTATAGTACACATATAACACAAGCATATTGTATAATAAGCCAAGTAAGAGGTAATGGCATACCTTGATCAAGAGATAAACTTAATCACATATATCCAAGAGTCAACTACATCCTTGGTCAACCCTGATAAAGACAAGACCATATACTATCATCAGGTTCCCATCATCTTACATTTGATCTTAACCCTAATAACATCCATATTAGGGTTTAGCTTAGTTCATTATGTTATATACATTATTACTTGTCTTCTTATCTTAGATTTATCTTACTGATGTCATTTTCCAGATTATGATTCATTATCTGAACATTATCTTCCATAGCATTTTTGTGCACATTAATCAACCCTAGGTCACACCATTAACCAAGATTAGGGTTTTAAGCGATGTATTAAAGGTCAACTTCATATAACATGAATTCTATGCATACAACTGATCTCAGATTTATATATTATATTCCAGTTACAGATATAAGGGTTTTCTGTAAATCTCATCATTTATTGAGCATGCATGTATTGATTACATTTTATTTAGGGTTAAAAGCCCTAATTATCCATATGGAGTAAATTACATGATTTCGTACATCATCATCATAATCACTGACATCCAATGGATTATAAGCATGAATATTGATTTACTGACATATTCTCATTATTTTAGGCCAAAGTTTGATATTTATTATGCATGAAAAGACCATTTTACATCTTACATGATTACTCTGATATTAGTTCGTCAAAATCCTGATATTAAGCTTTCATTGTGTTCTACTCATTTTTCTGAGAATTTTGGTATATTATACTTATTTTTTCGATGCTCGATCTATTTTCTATGATTTATTAAAGATCTGATAATATTATGAAATTATTACCTTTTTCTACGAATGGGACAAAGCCACGTGGCCATATGGGGGCGCGGATCCTTTGCTCCTGGTCTACTGTGAGCCGGGCGATTCTCCGCTAGTCCGGCTCGGTTCAGTGTTAAACCCCAGTTTATCTTGGTTTGGGAAGTTAGACCCGGTCTGCCCTTCTTTTCCTTCCCTCACGCTCGCGAGTCCACGATCTTGTCCGCTCTGTCTCCTCTGCTATGCGTGGGCACCGCCGCACGATGGGTCTCCGGTGAGGGATCTGGCTCCAACGCTTTCTTCTCATCCTGACCTACTAAACTCAAGAGGTTCGTTAGACCCTCTAAGGTAGCATCGGCCGCCCTGGTTGGACCGCGGAGGCCACGACCCACAGAGCCATGAGCTCGTCGGCACCAGCCATAGTTGCGGCGGCGGGGAAAGGGGGAAAACTCCCTCGTGCTTTGAAACTCCACAGAAGCTCCTAGAAAGCTTCCCTAGGCCTCCACGAACTCACCCGCCACCTCTATTTGAAGTGGCAAGGTCTGAGAAGCTGTGCAGGCTTACTCCTTCTCCTCCAGCCAAGTCGGCTTCGTCCACCATCAGGACCACCATGAGGGTCTGTGGGAGAAGCTGGGTTGGACTCCCTTGATGTCGAGCTTTGTTTTCCCCTTCTCAGTTCTCCTCCACGAGCCCCATACCTCTGTTCTGCACTCTCGGACACCACCTTCTCTCTAGCAGTGGCGAACCGATGGGAACAAAGGGCTTGCTCTCCCTGAATACACTACCTCTCTACCCTTGTGAGGGGTCAAATGGGAGCTTGTCCCAGTCTGAAGGCAACTGTCCAGTTGAGGATTTCACTCACTCCCACGATCCTTGAAGTGGTGGAGGCAAACGTGGCCTCGTCCTCCCCACATCTTAGACCCAAACCGCTGGAGGTTGAGGACAAGCACACAACCCTCAAATCTGTAATCTACTGCCCAGATTGCATCTCAGAATAGGCCAATCTGAGGCATCTAAAGGTTGTTTTGTGCAGCCATTAGATCATAGATCTAGGGTCAGGAACGAGCCGTGCAGACCCAGCCAAAGTACAACGTGCGTGACACTGAAAATAAGTCACAACTTAGGTCTATAAACATCAAAATGTGCATTATTTCACAAAATTAAAACCTTAATAACTCCCTCTAGGAACATCCAAATGCCACCAAATTTTAACCATAGCTTCTATAACTCTCGAGATACATTCTACTCAAAGTTGGTGACCAAACTCATCTATTAGACCACTCAATTAAATTCCTCAAGAAGGCATAAAAAGAGAGTTCTTAATCATTATATAAATCTCGATCAACATTCCAACTTTACTAAAACACTTGAAACTCTCAATATTATTCAACCTTATGATTTCACTTATGTCATTGGACGATTAAGGACTCCAAAAGTCCACTCCATCACATCCTACACACCTTAAAAGAAATTTCGTCCTCGAAATTAAGCCAGAAAAACCACTTTGTCACATCATATACATCTTAAAAGAACTTTCATCCTCGAAAGTAAACCATACTCATACTTCCAGGGAAAACCTAAACGTCTTCATCCATATGTAGGCACCATTCTATGTACAACATAATCAAAAGCTCCGGAACTATATCTAAGCTACTAGGATGTTTTTCAAACATCTAAGGTGATACCAGGGTGGACCACTCATCACATAACATGGTTTAGGAGCTTAGGTTACATCATGACGTATCTCATATGTTAGGATTGCATATTTTTTTTTTCCCATGAATTAGGGTTCCCATATCATATTACCATGTTCTCAAGGAGATAACTGAAGTTATCCCATATGTCAAAGTTTCATCAACATCTTATTGAGAAAATTGTTAGAACAAGTTCAACATTAACATATGCCTTTTAAGAGGGAGTTAACTATAATTAAACCACTTTATCTACTAGATTGCATCAAGGTGTCATAAACGTTATGTTGTGCTAACTATCAAATTATATTTTTCATCTTTATTAAGCACTAAGATTAACACCTCATATAACATGTTTCATTTATATGATCGTATTTCATTGTTCAAAATAAACTGTAACATTTATTAGTGATTTCATCACAACATTAGTCAACAATTTCACTTTATCATCATTATTCATGTATCTGGTTAACCATTTATATATATTGAGATCTATTAAACCATCTCTAGGTTTTCCATCATGTCATGGTCATACATCACATCCCAAGATTAGATCACATTCTTGCATATATTTTATCATGGTTGTGCTAAACAAACTTATATGAGTGGCTTGCCAAACATGTACTAAAACTTTATCTAGTCCAACTGAGGTTCTCTTTACCTGTATCAAAGGGTAAAGCCATGCTCATCCTCTCTGAGCTTACTCAACTCTATGAGTATCTTATATGCATATACTTTATCTTTTCTCTCTTAGCTTAGGGTTCTCAGATTACCTCATTGGCACTAGTGATAGCTTTACAAGCTCTCGCCACATAAGCACAAACCAAAACATGCTTTGGCATACTATCATAGATCTCTACCCATGAAACATCTTTACCCAAAACTCTCATATATACACCACTAGATTCTTATGTGGGAAACCACCAACCCAAGCATGAGGCTTCAGAGAAACTAACATAGCTACCTCCTCCAGGGTCTTGGGACTCTCTCTCCCTCACCCAGATGGTAGGCACTCATATTTCCTTATTCACATATGCATACATAACCAACCTCTCTCTGACTCTAGGGTTTGGCACTCCCAAAGACATCTAGGGTTCAACAAACTATAGGAATCATGCATAGAGTGACTCAACTCAATCACTCAGGAGTATTCTAGTTTAGGAAATATCATATCACATAATTCTCATATTTCTCACGTCATGGAGTCTAGGTTCTCTGACCTTCTCCATGTGGGTCTCACTCTCTCTTGAGCTAACCCCAAAACTGGTCCTAACACTAGAGGTCCTCCTTTGTAAAAGAGCTTGAGGCTCATGCTGACTCACAACTTGTCTTAACATATCTCATCTCATAAAAGCCTATTTACTTTCATCATCAAAACTTATCTCAAAACCTCAAACTAAACTTAAGTCCTCAAAGACAAACATATATTATCATAAACCATCTTATGTCATCTACACAAGACTTACATCATATCATTAATCAAAAACCATATTATCAAAGACTTGCATACATGACCACCTCCTACTCGTACATGTGTAGGGACACATTTTTGTAATACATATACATATTAAAATATTATATAGTTTTTTTCTGATAAAACAAACGTCAGAGAAAACTATTGAGGTTCGATCCGTTTGGAATAAAAAACCAAATCCTGAAAACGAGTGTCCCACACATAGTAGAGAGTCCAGTGTCACGAAAACTAGTGAAAAGGGTGAGAACATGGTGTAGACTAGTGTAGCTACTCTAGACAACGTGCCCAATATGTCTAGGGCTTCTCTTCCCTTGATGCACATCATTTCCAAATAGTGCAATGTCCCATACCACTGCACTACAAGGAAAGAACGACATCTAAGGACTTGCTACTCAACAAGCACCAGTCTAGACCTAGTTTTCAGACATCTAGGTGCTAACCTAGAGGCTAGGTCAGATCTAGTCTCTAAAAGACGACTAATCTAACCCTGAAGATTATTAAGGTTCAAGGTTCTTTAGTTTTGAGTTGTATAATGAGCAACTGTCAGGCTTTGCTATTGTTCATTCTCTGATACCACCTGTGACGTCCCCGAATTTTCTAAAACTTAAACTGATGTGTGACGTCCAAATTAAAACCCTCACCTCAGTGAGAATCGCAATTCAAACACCACACACTAGGCTAAGAAGAAGAAAATCATAGGAAGTCAGAAGGAAATAATCAGTCACACATGTACATGAACAATAATAAAACCATACACACATGTTCACCATTCAACATATAATTACATAATGAATTGTTACAACATTTGATATTATATATTGAACATAAAACTTATACATATACATGTACTACCACTAAACTACATGATCTTAAGACAATAGGTCCACCTGTACATCACCTCGCTATACAACGCTCAACTATCTTGGATCTTCAAGAGCATAACCATAACCTATACAAAAGATTACATGCGGTACACGTCAGCACAATATTCAAGAATATTGTATTGAGTACGCCTACGTGTCTTTTATATACCTCTCATCATATCTTGGCAATAAGATAAAACTAATACTTGGTAGTTATACAGAAATATAAGAAAAGCGTATACTTGCACAAAGATATTCTTTAAAAAAAGAGAACACATATTTTAAGCTCATTTTCCATTATATGCTTGTGCATCTGCCTACCAATGTGATAGATGCATCCAGGCCTCATGATCTGCTTATCAAAGAGATAGATCATTGTACATGTGATCTGCTTACCAAAGAGCTAGATCACTCACTAGCACTATGCTTACCAAAGAGATATAGTGCTTTCATATAATGGAACATATATATTATGTTTCATGTGTTCATAGCCATAAATATGGAAAATCAAGCAAGATATCATAAAAAAACAATCACTCATCCAATATCATATGCCAAGTATTCTAGTACACATATAACACAAGCATATTGTATAATAAGCCAAGTATGTGGTAATGGCGTACCTTGATCAAGAGATAAACTTAATCACATATATCCAAGAGTCAACTACATCCTTGGTCAACCCTGATAAAGACAAGACCATATACTATTATCAGGTTCCCATCATCTTACATTTGATCTTAACCCTAATAACATCCATATTAGGGTTTAGCTTAGTTCATTATCTTATATACATTATTACTTGTCTTCTTATCTTAGATTTATCTTATTGATGTCATTTTCCAGATTATGATTCATTATCTGAACATTATCTTCCATAGCATTTTTGTGCACATTAATTAACCCTAGGTTACACCATTAACCAAGATTAGGGTTTTAAGCAATGTATTAAAGGTCAACTTCATATAACATGAATTCTATGCATAGAACTGATCTTAGATTTATATATTATATTCCAGTTACATATATAAGGGTTTTCTGTAAATCTCATCATTTATTGAGCATGCATGTATTGATTACATTTTATTTAGGGTTAAAATCCCTAATTATCCATATGGAGTAAATTACATGATTTCGTGCATCAACATCATAATCACTGACATCCAATGGATTATAAGCATGAATATTGATTTACTGACATATTCTCATAATTTTAGTCCAAAGTTTGATATTTATTATGCATGAAAAGACCATTTTACATCTTACATGATTACTCTGATATTAGTTCATCAAAATCCTAATATTATGATTTCATTGTGTTCTACTCATTTTTTTGAAAATTTTGGTATATTATACTTATTTTTTGATGGTCAGTCTATTTTCTATGATTTATTAAAGATATGATAATATTATGAAATGATTACCTTTTTCTGCGAATGGGACAAAGCCACATGGTCATATGGGGGCACGAATCCTTTGCTCCTGGCCTACTGTGAGCCGGGCGATTCTCCTCTAGTCTGGCTCGGTTCAATGTTAAACCCCAGTTTATCTTGGTTTGGGAAGTTAGACCCAGTCTGCCCTTCTTTTCCTTCCCTCACGCTCGCGAGTCCACGATCTTGTCTGCTCTGTCTCCTCTGCTATGCGTGGGCACCGCCGCACGATGGGTCTCCGGTGAGGGATCTATCTCCAACGCTTTCTTCTCATCCTGACCTGCTAAACTGAAGAGGTTTGTTGGACCCTCTAAGGTAGCATCGGCCGCCCTGGTTGGACCACGGAGGCCACGAGCCACAGAGCCATGAGCTCGTCGGCACCAGTCGTAGTTGCGGCGGAGGGGAAAGGGGGAAAACTCCCTCGTGCTTTGAAACTCCACAGAAGCTCCTAGAAAGCTTCCCTAGGCCTCCACGAACTCACCCGCCACCTCGATTTGAAGTGGCAAGGTCTGAGAAGCTATGTAGGCTTACTCCTTCTCCTCCAGCCAAGTCGGCTTCGTCCACCATCAGGACCACCATGAGGGTCTGCGGGAGAAGCTGGGTTGGACTCCCTTGACGCCGAGCTTTGTTTTCCCCTTCTCGGTTCTCCTCCGCGAGCCCCATACCTCTGTTCTGCACTCTCGAACACCACCTGCTCTCTAGCAGTGGAGAACCGATGGGAACAGAGGGCTTGCTCTCCCTGAATACACCGCCTCTCTACCCTTGTGAGGGGTCAAATGGGAGCTTTTCCTAGTCCGAAGGCAACTGTCCAGTTGAGGATTTCACTCACTCCCACGATCCGTGAAGTGGTGGAGGCAAACGTGGCCTCGTCCTCCCCACGTCTCAGACCCAAACCCCTGGAGGTTGAGGACAATCACACAGCCCTCAAATCTTTAATCTACTGCCCAGATTGCAGCTAAGAACATGCCAATCCGTGGCATATAAAGGTTGTTTGGTGCGGCCATTAGATCATAGATCTAGGCTTAGGAATGAGCCGCAAAGACCCAGCCAAAGTACATGGCGCGTGACACTGAAAATAAGCCACAACTTAGGTCCATAAACATCAAAATGTGCATTATTTCACAAAATTCAAACCTTAATAACTCGCTCTAGGAACATCCAAATGCCACCAAATTTTAACCATAGCTTCTACAACTCTCGAGATACCTTCTAATAAAATTTGGTAACCAAACACATCTATTAGATCATTCAATTAAATTCCTCAAGAAGGCATAAAAAGAGAGATCTTAATCATTATATAAATCTCGATCAACATTCCAACTTTACTAAAACACTTGAAACTCTCAATATTATTCAACCTTATGATTTCACTTATGTCATTGGACGATTAAGGACTCCAAAAGTCCACTCCATCACATCCTACACACCTTAAAAGAAATTTCGTCCTCGAAATTAAGCCAGAAAAACCACTTTGTCACATCATATACATCTTAAAAGAACTTTCATCCTCGAAAGTAAACCATACTCATACTTCCATGGAAAACCTAAACGTATTCATCCATATGTAGGCACCATTCTATGTACAACATAATCAAAAGCTCTAGAACTATATCTAAGCTACTAGGATGTTTTTCAAACATCTAAGGTGATACCAGGGTGGACCACTCATCACATAACATGGTTTAGGAGCTTAGGTAACATCATGACGTATCTCATATGTTAGGATTGCATTTTTCCCCCATGAATTAGGGTTCCCATATCATATTACCATGTTCTCAAGGAGATACCTGAATTTATCCCATATGTCAAAGTTTCATCAACATCTTATTGAGAAAATTGTTAGAACAAGTTCAACATTAACATATGCCTTTAAGGAGGGAGTTAACTATAATTAACCCACTTTATCCATCTAGATCGCATCAAGGTGTCATAAACATTATGTTTTGCTAACTATCAAAATATATTTTTCATCTTTATTCAGCACTAAGATTTACACCTCATATAACATGTTTCATTTATATGATCGTATTTCATTGTTCAAAATAAACTGTAACATTTATTAGTGATTTCATCACAACATTAGTCAACAATTTCACTTTATCATCATTATTCATGTATCTGGTTAACCATTTATATATATTGAGATCTATTAAACCATCTCTAGGTTTTCCATCATGTCATGGTCATACATCACATCCCAAGATTAGATCACATTCTTGCATATATTTTATCATGGTTGTGCTAAACAAAGTTATAACATGTACTAAAACTTTATCTAGTCCAACTGAGGTTCTCTTGACCTGTATCAAAGGGTAAAGCCATGCTCATCCTCTCTGAGCTAACTCAACTCTATGAGTATCTTATATGCATATACTTTATCTTTTCTCTCTTAGCTTAGGGTTCTCAGATTACCTCATTGGGACTAGTGATAGCTTTACAAGCTCTCGCCACATAAGCACAAACCAAAACATGCTATGGCATACTATCATAGATCTCTACCCATGAAACATCTTGACCCAAAAATCTCATATATACCACTAGATTCTTATGTGGGAAACCACCAACCCGAGCATGAGGCTTCAGAGAAACTAACATAGCTACCTCCTCCAGGGTCTTGGGACTCTCTCTCCCTCACCCAGATGGTAGACACTCATATTTCCTTATTCACATATGCATACATAACCAGCCTCTCTCTGACTCTAGGGTTTGGCACTCCCAAAGACATCTAGGGTTCAACAAACAATAGGAATCATGCATAGAGTGACTCAACTCAATCACTCAGGAGTATTCTAGTTTAGGACATATCATATCACATAATTCTCATATTTCTCACGTCATGGAGTCTAGGTTCTCTGACCTTCTCCCTGTGGGTCTCACTCTCTCTTGAGCTAACCCCAAAACTGGTCCTAACACTAGAGGTCCTCCTTTGTAAAAGAGCTTGAGGCTCATGCTGACTCACAACTTGTCTTAACATATCTCATCTCATAAAAGCCTATTTACTTTCATCATCAAAACTTATCTCAAAACCTCAAACTAAACTTAAGTCCTCAAAGACAAACATATATTATCATAAACCATCTTATGTCATCTACAAAAGAGTTACATCATATCATTAAAACTTATATCATCTATTCCATCTATCATATATATCTCAAAAAGGCTCTAGACATCTAATCTAGAACTACTCTCTCTTCTAGACTGATGTCATTCACTTTCACTTGGGTTGCATGACCACCTCCTACTCGTACATGTGTCGGGACACATTTTTATAATACATATACATATTAAAATATTATATAGTTTTTCTACGATAAAACAAATGTCAGAGAAAACTATCGAGGTTCGATCCGTTTGGAATAAAAAACCAGATCCTGAAAACGAGTGTCCCACACATAGTAGAGAGTCCAGTGTCATGAAAACTAGTGAAAAGGATGAGAACATGGTGTAGACTAGTGTAGCTACTCTAGACAACGTGCACAATATGTCTAGGGTTTCTCTTCCCTTGATGCGCGTCATTTCCAAATAGTGCAATGTCCCATACCACTGCACTACAAGGAAAGAACGACGTCTAAGGACTTGCTACTCAACAAGCACCAGTCTAGACCTAGTTTTCAGACATCTAGGTGCTAACCTAGAGGCTAGGTCAGATCTAGTCTCTAAAAGACGACTAATCTAACCCTGAAGATTGTTAAGGTTCAAGGTTCTTTAGTTTTGAGTTGTATAATGAGCAACTGTCAGGCTTTGCTATTGTTCATTCTCTGATACCACCTGTGACGTCCCCGAATTTTCTAAAACTTAAACTGATGTGTGACGTCCAAATTGAAACCCTCACCTCAGCGAGAATCGGAATTTAAACACCACACACTAGGCTAAGAAGAAGAAAATCATAGGAAGTCAGAAGGAAATAATCAATCACACATGTACATGAACAATAATAAAACCATACACACATGTTCACCATTCAACATATAATTACATAATGAATTGTTACAACATTTGATATTACATATTGAACATAAAACTTATACATATACATGTACTACCACTAAACTACAGGATCTTAAGACAACATGTCCACCTGTACATCAGCTCGCTATACAACGCTCAACTATCCTGGATCTTCAAGAGCATAACCATAACCTATACAAAAGATTACATTTGGTACAGGTCAGCACAATATTCAAGAATATTGTACTGAGTATGCCTACATGTCTTTTATATACCTCTCATCATATCTTGGCAATAAGATAAAACTAATACTTGGTAGTTATACAGAAATATAAGAAAAGCGTATACTTGCACAAAGATATTCTTTAAAAAAAGAGAACACATATTTTAAGCTCATTTTCCATTATATGCTTGTGCATCTGCCTACCAATGGGATAGATGCATCCATGCCTCATGATCTGCTTATCAAAGAGATATATCATTGTACATGTGATCTGCTTACCAAAGAGATAGATCACTCACTAGCACTATGCTTACCAAAGAGATATAGTGCTTTCATATAATGGAACAGATATATTATGTTTCATGTGGTCATAGCCATAAATATGGAAAATCAAGCAAGATATCATACAAAAACAATCACTCATCCAATATCATATGCCAAGTATTCTAGTACACATATAACACAAGCATATTGTATAATAAGCCAAGTAAGAGGTAATAGCGTACCTTGATCAAGAGATAAACTTAATCACATATATCCAAGAGTCAACTACATCCTTGGTCAACCCTGATAAAGACAAGACCATATACTATCATCAGGTTCCCATCATCTTACATTTGATCTTAACCCTAATAACATCCATATTAGGGTTTAGCTTAGTTCATTATGTTATATACATTATTACTTGTCTTCTTATCTTAGATTTATCTTACTGATGTCATTTTCCAGATTATGATTCATTATCTGAACATTATCTTCCATAGAAATTTTGTGCACATTAATTAACCCTAGGTTACACCATTAACCAAGATTAGGGTTTTAAGCGATGTATTAAAGGTCAACTTCATATAACATGAATTCTATGCATACAACTGATCTCAGATTTATATATTATATTCCAGTTACATATATAAGGGTTTTCTGTAAATCTCATCATTTATTGAGCATGCATGTATTGATTACATTTTATTTAGGGTTAAATGCCCTAATTATCCATATGGAGTAAATTACAGGATTTCGTGCATCAACATCATAATCACTGACATCCAATGGATTATAAGCATGAATATTGATTTACTGACATATTCTCATAATTTTAGGCCAAAGTTTGATATTTATTATGCATGAAAAGACCATTTTACATCTTACATGATTACTCTGATATTAGTTCGTCAAAAGCATGATATTATGCTTTCATTGTGTTCTACTCATTTTTCTGAGAATTTTGGTATATTATACTTATTTTTTTGATGCTTGATCTATTTTCTATGATTTATTAAAGATCTGATAATATTATGAAATTATTACCTTTTTCTGCGAATGGGACAAAGCCATGTGGCCATATGGGGGCGTGGATCCTTTTCTCCTGGTCTGTTGTGAGTCGGGCGATTCTCCGCTAGTCTGGCTCGGTTCAGTGTTAAACTCCAGTTTATTTTGGTATATTATACTTATTTTTTGATGCTCAGTCTATTTTCTATGATTTATTAAAGATTTGATAATATTATGAAATTATTACCTTTTTCTGCGAATGGGACAAAGCCACATGGTCATATGGGGGCGTGAATCCTTTGCTCCTGGTCTGCTGTGAGCTGGGCGATTCTCCTCTAGTCTGGCTTGGTTCAGTGTTAAACCCCAATTTATCTTGGTTTGGGAAGTTAGACCCGGTCTGCCCTTCTTTTCCTTCCCTCACGCTCGCGAGTCCACGATCTTGTCCGCTCTGTCTCCTCTGCTATGTGTGGGCACCGCCGCACGATGGGTCTCCGGTGAGGGATCTATCTCCAACACTTTCTTCTCATCCTAACCTGCTATACTCAAGAGGTTTGTTGAACCCTCTAAGGTAGCATCGGCTACCCTGGTTGGACCGCGGAGGCCACGACCCACAGAGGCATGAGCTCGTCGGCACCAGTCATAGTTGCGGCGGCGGGGAAAGGGGGAAAACTCCCTCGTGCTTTGAAACTCCACAGAAGCTCCTAGAAAGCTTCCCTAGGCCTCCACGAACTCACCCGCCACCTCGATTTGAAGTGGCAAGGTCTGAGAAGCTGTGCAGGCTTACTCCTTCTCCTCCAGCCAAGTCGGCTTCGTCCACCATCAGGACCACCATGAGGGTCTGTGGGAGAAGCTGGGTTGGACTCCCTTGACACCGAGCTTTGTTTTCCCCTTCTCGGTTCTCCTCCGCGAGCCCCATACCTCTGTTCTGCACTCTCGAACACCACCTGCTCTCTAGCAGTGGAAACCGATGGGAACAGAGGGCTTGCTCTCCCTGAATACACCGCCTCTCTACCCTTGTGAGGGGTCAAATAGGAGCTTGTCCCAGTCTGAAGGCAACTGTCCAGTTGAGGATTTCACTCACTCCCACGATCCGTGAAGTGGTGGCGGCAAACGTGGCCTCGTCTTCCCCACGTCTCAAACCCAAACCATTCGAGGTTGAGGACAATCACACAACCCTCAGATCTTTATTCTACTGCCCAGATTACAGCTAAGAACATGCCAATTCGTGGCATATAAAGGTTGTTTGGTGCGGCCATTAGATCATAGATCTAGGGTTAGGAACGAGCCGCACAGACCCAGCCAAAGTACAGGGCGCGTGACACTGAAAATAAGCCACAACTTAGGTCTATAAACATCAAAATGTGCATTATTTCACAAAATTCAAACCTTAATAACTCACTCTAGGAACATCCAAATGCCACCAAATTTTAACCATAGCTTCTATAACTCTCGAGATACCTTCTACTCAAATTTGGTAACCAAACACATCTATTAGACCATTCAATTAAATTCCTCAAGAAGGCATAAAGAGAGAGATCTTAATCATTATATAAATCTCGATCAACATTCCAACTTTACTAAAACACTTGAAACTCTCAATATTATTCAACCTTATGATTTCACTTATGTCATTGGATGATTAAGGACTCCAAAAGTCCACTCCATCACATCCTACATACCTTAAAAGAAATTTCGTCCTTGAAATTAAGCCAGAAAAACCACTTTGTCACATCATATACATCTTAAAAGAACTTTCGTCCTTGAAAGTAAACCATACTCATACTTCCAGGGAAAACCTAAACGTCTTCATCCATATGTAGGCACCATTCTATGTACAACATAATCAAAAGCTCCAGAACTATATCTAAGCTACTAGGATGTTTTTCAAACATCTAAGGTGATACCAGGGTGGACCACTCATCACATAACATGGTTTAGGAGCTTAGGTTACATCATGACGTATCTCATATGTTAGGATTGCATTTTTTCCCCATGAATTAGGGTTCCCATATCATATTACCATGTTCTCAAGGAGATAACTGAAGTTATCCCATATGTCAAAGTTTCATCAACATCTTATTGAGAAAATTGTTAGAACAAGTTCAACATTAACATATGCCTTTTAGGAGGGAGTTAACTATAATTAACCCACTTTATCCATCTAGATCGCATCAAGGTGTCATAAACATTATGTTGTGCTAACTATCAAATTATATTTTTCATCTTTATTAAGCACTAAGATTATCACCTCATATAACATGTTTCATTTATATGATCGTATTTCATTGTTCAAAATAAACTGTAACATTTATTAGTGATTTCATCACAACATTAGTCAACAATTTCACTTTATCATCATTATTCATGTATCTGTTTAACCATTTTTATATATTGAGATATATTAAACCATCTCTAGGTTTTCCATCATGTCATGGTCATACATCACATCCCAAGATTAGATCACATCCTTGCATATATTTTATCATGGTTGTGCTAAACAAAGTTATAACATGTACTAAAACTTTATCTAGTCTAACTGAGGTTTTCTTGACATGTATCAAAGGGTAAAGCCATGCTCATCCTCTCTGAGTTAACTCAACTCTATGAGTATCTTATATGCATATACTTTATCTTTTCTCTCTTAGCTTAGGGTTCTCAGATTACCTCATTGGCACTAGTGATAGCTTTACAAGCTCTCGCCACATAAGAACAAACCAAAACATGCTATGGCATACTATCATAGATCTCTACCCATGAAACATCTTTACCCAAAACTCTCATATATACACCACTAGATTCTTATGTGGGAAACCACCAACCCGAGCATGAGGCTTCAGAGAAACTAACATAGCTACCTCCTCCAGGGTCTTGGGACTCTCTCTCCCTCACCCAGATGGTAGGCACTCATATTTCCTTATTCACATATCCATACATAACCAGCCTCTCTCTGACTCTAGGGTTTGGCACTCCCAAAGACATCTAGGGTTCAACAAATTATAGGAATCATGCATAGAGTGACTCAACTCAATCACTCAGGAGTATTCTAGTTTAGGACATATCATATCACATAATTCTCATATTTCTCACGTCATGGAGTCTAGGTTCTCTGACCTTCTCCCTGTGGGTCTCACTCTCTCTTGAGCTAACCCCAAAACTGGTCCTAACACTAGAGGTCCTCCTTTGTAAAAGAGCTTGAGGCTCATGCTGACTCACAACTTGTCTTAACATATCTCATCTCATAAGAGCCTATTTACTTTCATCATCAAAACTTATCTCAAAACCTCAAACTGAACTTAAGTCCTCAAAGAAAAACATATATAATCATAAACCATCTTATGTCATCTACACAAGACTTACATCATATCATCAAAATTTATATCATCTATTCCATCTATCATATATATCCCAAAAAGGCTCTAGACATCTAATCTAGAACTACTCTCTCTTCTAGACTGATGTCATTCACTTTCACTTGGGTTGCATGACCACCTCCTACTCGTACATGTATGGGGACACATTTTTGTAATACATATACATATTAAAATATTATATAGTTTTTCTTCGATAAAACAAACGTCAGAGAAAACTATCAAGGTTCGATCCGTTTGGAATCAAAAACCAAATCCTGAAAATGAGTGTCCCACACATAGTAGAGAGTCCATTGTCCTGAAAACTAGTGAAAAGGGTGAGAACATGGTGTAGACTAGTGTAGCTACTCTGGACAACGTGCGCAATATGTCTAGGGTTTTTCTTCCCTTGATGCACGTCATATCCAAATAGTGCAACATCCCCTACCACTGCACTACAAGGAAAGAATGACATCTAAGGACTTGCTACTCAACAAGCACCAGTCTAGACCTAGTTTTCAGACATCTAGGTGCTAACCTAGAGGCTAGGTCAGATCTAGTCTCTAAAAGACGACTAATCTAACCCTAAATTTTATTAAGGTTCAAGGTTCTTTAGTTTTGAGTTGTATAATGAGCAAATGTCATGCTTTGCTATTGTTCATGCTTTGATACCACCTGTGACGTCCCCAAATTTTCTAAAACTTAAACTGATGTGTGACGTCCAAATTGAAACCCTCACCTCAGCAAGAATCACAATTTAAACACCACACACTAGGCTAAGAAGAAGAAAAATATGAGGAAGTAAGAAGGAAACAATCAGTAGCACATGTACATGAACAATAATAAAACCATACACACATGTTCACCATTCAACATATAATTACATAATGAATTGTTACAACATTTGATATTACATATTGAACAGAAAACTTATACATATACATGTTCTACCACTAAACTACAGGATCTTAAGACAATAGGTCCACCTGTACATCAGCTCGCTATACAACTCTCAACTATTCTGGATCTTCAAGAGCATAACCATAACTTATACAAAAGATTACATGCGGTACACGTCAGCACAATATTCAAGAATATTGTACTGAGTACGCCTACATGTCTTTTATATACCTCTCATCATATCTTGGCAATAAGATAAAACTAATACTTGGCAGTTATAAATAAATATAAGAAAAGTGTATACTTGCACAAAGATATTCTTTAACAAAAGAGAACACATATTTTAAGCACATTTTCCATTATATGCTTGTGCATCTGCCTACCAATGGGATAGATGCATCCAAGCCTCATGATCTGCTTACCAAAGAGATATATCATTGTACACATGATCAGCTTACCAAAGAGATAGATCACTCACTAGAACTATGCTTACCAAAGAGATATAGTGCTTTCATATAATGGAACAAATATATTATGTTTCATGTGGTCATAGCCATAAATATGGAAAATCAAGCAAGATATCATACAAAAATAATCACTCATCCAATATCATATGCCAAGTATTATAGTACACATATAACACAAGCATATTGTATAATAAGCCAAGTAAGAGGTAATGGCATACCTTGATCAAGAGATAAACTTAATCACATATATCCAAGAGTCAACTACATCCTTGGTCAACCCTGATAAAGACAAGACCATATACTATCATCAGGTTCCCATCATCTTACATTTGATCTTAACCCTAATAACATCCATATTAGGGTTTAGCTTAGTTCATTATGTTATATACATTATTACTTGTCTTCTTATCTTAGATTTATCTTACTGATGTCATTTTCCAGATTATGATTCATTATCTGAACATTATCTTCCATAGCATTTTTGTGCACATTAATTAACCCTAGGTTACACCATTAACCAAGATTAGGGTTTTAAGCGATGTATTAAAGGTCAACTTCATATAACATGAATTCTATGCATACAACTGATCTCAGATTTATATATTATATTCCAGTTACAGATATAAGGGTTTTTTGTAAATCTCATCATTTATTGAGCATGCATGTATTGATTACATTTTATTTAGGGTTAAAAGCCCTAATTATCCATATGGAGTAAATTACATGATTTCGTGCATCATCATCATAATCACTGACATCCAATGGATTATAAGCATGAATATTGATTTACTGACATATTCTCATAATTTTAGGCCAAAGTTTGATATTTATTATGCATGAAAAGACCATTTTACATCTTACATGATTACTCTGATATTAGTTCGTCAAAATCCTGATATTAAGCTTTCATTGTGTTCTACTCATTTTTCTGAGAATTTTGGTATATTATACTTATTTTTTCGATGCTCGATCTATTTTCTATGATTTATTAAAGATATGATAATATTATGAAATTATTACCTTTTTCTACGAATGGGACAAAGCCACGTGGCCATATGGGGGCGCGGATCCTTTTCTCCTGGTCTACTGTGAGCCGGGCGATTCTCCGCTAGTCCGGCTCGGTTCAGTGTTAAACCCCAGTTTATATTGGTTTGGGAAGTTAGACCCGGTCTGCCCTTCTTTTCCTTCCCTCACGCTCGCGAGTCCACGATCTTGTCCGCTCTGTCTCCTCTGCTATGCGTGGGCACCTCCGCACGATGGGTCTCCGGTGAGGGATCTGGCTCCAACGCTTTCTTCTCATCCTGACCTACTAAACTCAAGAGGTTCGTTAGACCCTCTAAGGTAGCATCGGCCGCCCTGGTTGGACCGCGGAGGCCACGACCCACAGAGCCATGAGCTCGTCGGCACCAGCCATAGTTGCGGCGGCGGGGAAAGGGGGGAAAACTCCCTCGTGCTTTGAAACTCCACAGAAGCTCCTAGAAAGCTTCCCTAGGCCTCCACGAACTCACCCGCCCCTCTATTTGAAGTGGCAAGGTCTGAGAAGCTGTGCAGGCTTACTCCTTCTCCTCCAGCCAAGTCGGCTTCGTCCACCATCAGGACCACCATGAGGGTCTGTGGGAGAAGCTGGGTTGGACTCCCTTAACGTCGAGCTTTGTTTTCCCCTTCTCAGTTCTCCTCCATGAGCCCCATACCTCTGTTCTGCACTCTCGGACACCACCTGCTCTCTAGCAGTGGCAGACCGATGGGAACAAAGGGCTTGCTCTCCCTGAATACACTACCTCTCTACCCTTGTGAGGGGTCAAATGGGAGCTTGTCCCAGTCTGAAGGCAACTGTCCAGTTGAGGATTTCACTCACTCCCACGATCCTTGAAGTGGTGGAGGCAAACGTGGCCTCGTCCTCCCCACGTCTTAGACCCAAACCGCTGGAGGTTGAGGACAAGCACACAACCCTCAAATCTGTAATCTACTACCCAGATTGCATCTCAGAACAGGCCAATCTGTGGCATCTAAAGGTTGTTTTGTGCAGCCATTAGATCATAGATCTAGGGTCAGGAACGAGCCGCGCAGACCCAGCCAAAGTACAACGTGCGTGACACTGAAAATAAGTCACAACTTAGGTCTATAAACATCAAAATGTGCATTTTTTCACAAAATTAAAACCTTAATAACTCCCTCTAGGAACATCCAAATGCCACCAAATTTTAACCATAGCTTCTATAACTCTCGAGATACATTCTACTCAAATTTGGTGACCAAACTCATCTATTAGACCATTCAATTAAATTCATCAAGAAGACATAAAAAGAGAGTTCTTAATCATTATATAAATCTCGATCAACATTCCAACTTTACTAAAACACTTGAAACTCTCAATATTATTCAACCTTATGATTTCACTTATGTCATTGGACGATTAAGGACTCCAAAAGTCCACTCCATCACATCCTACACACCTTAAAAGAAATTTCGTCCTCGAAATTAAGCCAGAAAAACCACTTTGTCACATCATATACATCTTAAAAGAACTTTCATCCTCGAAAGTAAACCATACTCATACTTCCAGGGAAAACCTAAACGTCTTCATCCATATGTAGGCACCATTCTATGTACAACATAATTAAAAGCTTCGGAACTATATCTAAGCTACTAGGATGTTTTTCAAACATCTAAGGTGATACCAGGGTGGACCACTCATCACATAACATGGTTTAGGAGCTTAGGTTACATCATGACGTATCTCATATGTTAGGATTGCATATTTTTTTTTGCCCATGAATTAGGGTTCCCATATCATATTACCATGTTCTCAAGGAGATAACTGAAGTTATCCCATATGTCAAAGTTTCATCAACATCTTATTGAGAAAATTGTTAGAACAAGTTCAACATTAACATATGCCTTTTAAGAGGGAGTTAACTATAATTAACCCATTTTATCCATCTAGATTGCATCAAGGTGTCATAAACGTTATATTGTGCTAACTATCAAATTATATTTTTCATCTTTATTAAGCACTAAGATTAACACCTCATATAACATGTTTCATTTATATGATCGTATTTCATTGTTCAAAATAAACTGTAACATTTATTAGTGATTTCATCACAACATTAGTCAACAATTTCACTTTATCATCATTATTCATGTATCTGGTTAACCATTTATATATATTGAGATCTATTAAACCATCTCTAGGTTTTCCATCATGTCATGGTCATACATCACATCCCAAGATTAGATCACATCCTTGCATATATTTTATCATGGTTGTGCTAAACAAACTTATATGAGTGGCTTGCCAAACATGTACTAAAACTTTATCTAGTCCAACTGAGGTTCTCTTTACCTGTATCAAAGGGTAAAGCCATGCTCATCCTCTCTGAGCTTACTCAACTCTATGAGTATCTTATATGCATATACTTTATCTTTTCTCTCTTAGCTTAGGGTTCTCAGATTACCTCATTGGTACTAGTGATAGCTTTACAAGCTCTCGCCACATAAGCACAAACCAAAACATGCTATGGCATACTATCATAGATCTCTACCCATGAAACATCTTTACCCAAAACTCTCATATATACACCACTAGATTCTTATGTGGGAAACCACCAACCCGAGCATAAGGCTTTAGAGAAACTAACATAGCTACCTCCTCCAGGGTCTTGGGACTCTCTCTCCCTCACCCAGATGGTAGGCACTCATATTTCCTTATTCACATATGCATACATAACCAGCCTCTCTATGACTCTAGGGTTTGGCACTCCCAAAGACATCTAGGGTTCAACAAACTATAGGAATCATGCATAGAGTGACTCAACTCAATCACTCAGGAGTATTTTAGTTTAGGAAATATCATATCACATAATTCTCATATTTCTCACGTCATGGAGTCTAGGTTCTCTGACCTTCTCCATGTGGGTCTCACTCTCTCTTGAGCTAACCCCAAAACTGGTCCTAACACTAGAGGTCCTCCTTTGTAAAAGAGCTTGAGGCTCATGCTGACTCACAACTTGTCTTAACATATCTCATCTCATAAAAGCCTATTTACTTTCATCATCAAAACTTATCTCAAAACCTCAAACTAAACTTAAGTCCTCAAAGACAAACATATATTATCATAAACCATCTTATGTCATCTACACAAGACTTACATCATATCATTAATCAAAAACCATATTATCAAAGACTTGCATACATGACCACCTCCTACTCGTACATGTGTGGGGACACATTTTTGTAATACATATACATATTAAAATATTATATAGTTTTTATCTGATAAAACAAACGTCAGAGAAAACTATTGAGGTTCGATCCGTTTGGAATCAAAATCCAAATCCTGAAAACGAGTGTCCCACACATAGTAGAGAGTCCAGTGTCACGAAAATTAGTGAAAAGGGTGAGAACATGGTGTAGACTAGTGTAGCTACTCTAGGCAACATGCAGAATATGTCTAGGGCTTCTCTTCCCTTGATGCACATCATTTCCAAATAGTGCAATGTCCCATACCACTGCACTACAAGGAAAGAACGACATCTAAGGACTTGCTACTCAACAAGCACCAGTCTAGACCTAGTTTTCAGACATCTAGGTGCTAACCTAGAGGCTAGGTCAGATATAGTCTCTAAAAGACGACTAATCTAACCCTGAAGATTATTAAGGTTCAAGGTTCTTTAGTTTTGAGTTGTATAATGAGCAACTGTCAGGCTTTGCTATTGTTCATTCTCTGATACCACCTGTGACATCCCCGAATTTTCTAAAACATAAACTGATGTGTGACGTCCAAATTAAAACCCTCACCTCAGCGAGAATCGCAATTTAAACACCACACACTAGGCTAAGAAGAAGAAAATCATAGGAAGTCAGAAGGAAATTTTTCAGTCACACATGTACATGAAAAATAATAAAACCATACACACATGTTCACCATTCAACATATAATTACATAATGAATTGATACAACATTTGATATTATATATTGGACATAAAACTTATACATATACATGTACTACCACTAAACTACAGGATCTTAAGACAATAGGTCCACCTGTACATCACCTCGCTATACAACGCTCAACTATCCTGGATCTTCAAGAGCATAACCATAACCTATAAAAAAGATTACATGCGGTACACGTCAGCACAATATTCAAGAATATTGTATTGAGTACGCCTACGTGTCTTTTATATACCTCTCATCATATCTTGGCAATAAGATAAAACTAATACTTGGTAGTTATACAGAAATATAAGAAAAGCGTATACTTGCACAAAGATATTCTTTAAAAAAAGAGAACACATATTTTAAGCTCATTTTCCATTATATGCTTGTGCATCTGCCTAACAATGGGATAGATGCATCCAGGCCTCATGATCTGCTTATCAAAGAGATAGATCATTGTACATGTGATCTGCTTACCAAAGAGCTAGATCACTCACTAGCACTATGCTTACCAAAGAGATATAGTTCTTTCATATAATGGAACATATATATTATGTTTCATGTGTTCATAGCCATAAATATGGAAAATCAAGCAAGATATCATAAAAAAACAATCACTCATCCAATATCATATGCCAAGTATTCTAGTACACATATAACACAAGCATATTGTATAATAAGCCAAGTAAGTGGTAATGGCGTACCTTGATCAAGAGATAAACTTAATCACATATATCCAAGAGTCAACTACATCCTTGGTCAACCCTGATAAAGACAAGACCATATACTATCATCAGGTTCCCATCATCTTACATTTGATCTTAACCCTAATAACATCCATATTAGGGTTTAGCTTAGTTCATTATGTTATATACATTATTACTTGTCTTCTTATCTTAGATTTATCTTATTGATGTCATTTTCCAGATTATGATTCATTATCTGAACATTATCTTCCATAGCATTTTTGTGCACATTAATTAACCCTAGGTTACACCATTAACCAAGATTAGGGTTTTAAGCAATGTATGAAAGGTCAACTTCATATAACATGAATTCTATGCATACAACTGATCTTAGATTTATATATTATATTCCAGTTACATATATAAGGGTTTTCTATAAATCTCATCATTTATTGAGCATGCATGTATTGATTACATTTTATTTAGGGTTAAAATCCCTTATTATCCATATGGAGTAAATTACATGATTTCGTGCATCAACATCATAATCACTGACATCCAATGGATTATAAGCATGAATATTGATTTACTGACATATTCTCATAATTTTAGTCCAAAGTTTGATATTTATTATGCATGAAAAGACCATTTTACATCTTACATGATTACTCTGATATTAGTTTATCAAAAGCCTAATATTATGATTTCATTGTGTTCTACTCATTTTTCTAAAAATTTTGGTATATTATACTTATTTTTTGATGCTCAGTCTATTTTCTATGATTTATTAAAGATATGATAATATTATGAAATTATTACCTTTTTCTGCGAATGGGACAAAGCCACATGGTCATATGGGGGCACGAAACCTTTGCTCCTGGCCTACTGTGAGCCGGGTGATTCTCCTCTAGTCTAGCTCGGTTCAGTGTTAAACCCCAGTTTATCTTGGTTTGGGAAGTTAGACCCAGTCTGCCCTTCTTTTCCTTCCCTCACGCTCGCGAGTCCACGATCTTGTCCGCTCTGTCTCCTCTGCTATGCGTGGGCACCGCCGCACGATGGGTCTCCGGTGAGGGATCTATCTCCAACGCTTTCTTCTCATCCTGACCTGCTAAACTGAAGAGGTTTGTTGGACCCTCTAAGGTAGCATCGGCCGCCCTGGTTGGACCACGGAGGCCACGAGCCACAGAGCCATGAGCTCGTCGGCACCAGTCGTAGTTGCGGCGGCGGGGAAAGGGGGAAAACTCCCTCGTGCTTTGAAACTCCACAGAAGCTCCTAGAAAGCTTCCCTAGGCCTCCACAAACTCACCCGCCACCTCGATTTGAAGTGGTAAGGTCTGAGAAGCTGTGTAGGCTTACTCCTTCTCCTCCAGCCAAGTCGGCTTCGTCCACCATCAGGACCACCATGAGGGTCTGCGGGAGAAGCTGGGTTGGACTCCCTTGACACCGAGCTTTGTTTTCCCCTTCTCGGTTCTCCTCCACGAGCCCCATACCTCTGTTCTGCACTCTCGAACACCACCTGCTCTCTAGCAGTGGAGAACCGATGGGAACAGAGGGCTTGCTCTCCCTGAATACACCGCCTCTCTACCCTTGTGAGGGGTCAAATGGGAGCTTTTCCCAGTCCGAAGGCAACTGTCCAGTTGAGGACTTCACTCACTCCCACGATCCGTGAAGTGGTGGAGGCAAACGTGGCCTCGTCCTCCCCACGTCTCAGACCCAAACCCCTGGAGGTTGAGGACAATCACACAGCCCTTAGATCTTTAATCTACTGCCCAGATTGCAGCTAAGAACATGCCAATCTGTGGCATATAAAGGTTGTTTGGTGCGGCCATTAGATCATAGATCTAGGGTTAGGAATGAGCCGCAAAGACCCAGCCAAAGTACAGGGCGCGTGACACTGAAAATAAGCCACAACTTAGGTCTATAAACATCAAAATGTGCATTATTTCACAAAATTCAAACCTAAATAACTCGCTCTAGGAACATCCAAATGCCACCAAATTTTAACCATAGCTTCTACAACTCTCGAGATACCTTCTAATAAAATTTGGTAACCAAACACATCTATTAGATCATTCAATTAAATTCCTCAAGAAGGCATAAAAAGAGAGATCTTAATCATTATATAAATCTCGATCAACATTCCAACTTTACTAAAACACTTGAAACTCTCAATATTATTCAACCTTATGATTTCACTTATGTCATTGGATGATTAAGGACTCCAAAAGTCCACTCCATCACATACTACATACCTTAAAAGAAATTTCATCCTCGAAATTAAGCCAGAAAAACCACTTTGTCACATCATATATATCTTAAAAGAACTTTCGTCCTCGAAAGTAAGCCATACTCATACTTCCAGGGAAAACCTAAACGTCTTCATCCATATGTAGGGACCATTCTATGTACAACATAATCAAAAGCTCCAGAATTATATCTAAGCTACTAGGATGTTTTTCAAACATCTAAGGTGATACCAGGGTGGACCACTCATCACATAACATGGTTTAGGAGCTTAGGTAACATCATGACGTATCTCATATGTTAGGATTGCATTTTTTCCCCCATGAATTAGGGTTCCCATATCATATTACCATGTTCTCAAGGAGATACCTGAAGTTATCCCATATGTCAAAGTTTCATCAACATCTTATTGAGCAAATTGTTAGAACAAGTTCAACATTAACATATGCCTTTTAGGAGGGAGTTAACTATAATTAACCCACTTTATCCATCTAGATCGCATCAAGGTGTCATAAACATTATGTTGTGCTAACTATCAAAATATATTTTTTAACTTTATCAAGCACTAAGATTAACACCTCATATAACATGTTTCATTTATATGATCGTATTTCATTGTTCAAAATAAACTGTAACATTTATTAGTGATTTCATCACAACATTAGTCAACAATTTCACTTTATCATCATTATTCATGTATCTGGTTAACCATTTATATATATTGAGATCTATTAAACCATCTCTAGGTTTTCCATCATGTCATGGTCATACATCACATCCCAAGATTAGATCACATCCTTGCATATATTTTATCATGGTTGTACTAAACAAACTTATAACATGTACTAAAATTTTATCTAGTCCAACTGAGGTTCTCTTGACCTGTATCAAAGGGTAAAGCCATGCTCATCCTCTGTGAGCTAACTCAACTCTATGAGTATCTTATATGCATATACTTTATCTTTTCTCTCTTAGCTTAGGGTTCTCAGATTACCTCATTGGCACTAGTGATAGCTTTACAAGCTCTCGCCACATAAGCACAAACCAAAACATGCTATGGCATACTATCATAGATCTCTACCCATGAAACATCTTTACCCAAAAATCTCATATATACCACTAGATTCTTATGTGGGAAACCACCAACCCGAGCATGAGGCTTCAGAGAAACTAACATAGCTACCTCCTCCAGGGTCTTGGGACTCTCTCTCCCTCACCCAGATGGTAGACACTCATATTTCCTTATTCACATATGCATACATAACCAGCCTCTCTCTGACTCTAGGGTTTGGCACTCCTAAAGACATCTAGGGTTCAACAAACTATAGGAATCATGCATAGAGTGACTCAACTCAATCACTCAGGAGTATTCTAGTTTAGGACATATCATATCACATAATTCTCATATTTCTCACATCATGGAGTCTAGGTTCTCTGACCTTCTCCCTGTGGGTCTCACTCTCTCTTGAGCTAACCCCAAAACTGGTCCTAACACTAGAGGTACTCCTTTGTAAAAGAGCTTGAGGCTCATGCTGACTCACAACTTGTCTTAACATATCTCATCTCATAAAAGCCTATTTACTTTCATCATCAAAACTTATCTCAAAGCCTCAAACTAAACTTAAGTCCTCAAAGACAAACATATATTATCATAAACCATCTTATGTCATCTACAAAAGAGTTACATCATATCATTAAAACTTATATCATCTATTCCATCTATCATATATATCTCAAAAAGGCTCTAGACATCTAATCTAGAACTACTCTCTCTTCTAGACTGATGTCATTCACTTTCACTTGGGTTGCATGACCACCTCCTACTCGTACATGTGTGGGGACACATTTTTATAATACATATACATATTAAAATATTATATAGTTTTTCTACGATAAAACAAATGTCAGAGAAAACTATCGAGGTTCGATCCGTTTGGAATAAAAAACCAGATCCTAAAAACGAGTGTCCCACACATAGTAGAGAGTCCAGTGTCATGAAAACTAGTGAAAAGGATGAGAACATGGTGTAGACTAGTGTAGCTACTCTAGACAACGTGCACAATATGTCTAGGGTTTCTCTTCCCTTGATGTGCGTCATTTCCAAATAGTGCAATGTCCCATACCACTGCACTACAAGGAAAGAACGACGTCTAAGGACTTGCTACTCAACAAGCACTAGTCTAGACCTAGTTTTCAGACATCTAGGTGCTAACCTAGAGGCTAGGTCAGATCTAGTCTCTAAAAGACGACTAATCTAACCCTGAAGATTATTAAGGTTCAAGGTTCTTTAGTTTTGAGTTGTATAATGAGCAACTGTCAGGCTTTGCTATTGTTCATTCTCTGATACCACCTGTGACGTCCCCGAATTTTCTAAAACTTAAACCGATGTGTGACGTCCAAATTGAAACCCTCACCTCAGCGAGAATCAGAATTTAAACACCACACACTAGGCTAAGAAGAAGAAAATCATAGGAAGTCAGAAGGAAATAATCAGTCACACATGTACATGAACAATAATAAAACCATACACACATGTTCACCATTCAACATATAATTACATAATGAATTGTTACAACATTTGATATTACATATTGAACATAAAACTTATACATATACATGTACTACAACTAAACTACAGGATCTTAAGACAACATGTCCACCTGTACATCAGCTCGCTATACAACGCTCAACTATCCTGGATCTTCAAGAGCATAACCATAACCTATACAAAAGATTACATGCGGTACAGGTCAGCACAATATTCAAGAATATTGTACTGAGTATGCCTACATGTATTTTATATACCTCTCATCATATCTTGGCAATAAGATAAAACTAATACTTGGTAGTTATACAGAAATATAAGACAAGCGTATACTTGCACAAAGATATTCTTTAAAAAAAGAGAACACATATTTTAAGCTCATTTTCCATTATATGCTTGTGCATCTGCCTACCAATGGGATAGATGCATCCATGCCTCATGATCTGCTTATCAAAGAGATAGATCATTGTACATGTGATCTGCTTACCAAAGAGATAGATCACTCACTAGCACTATGCTTACCAAAGAGATATAGTGCTTTCATATAATGGAACAGATATATTATGTTTCATGTGGTCATAGCCATAAATATGGAAAATCAAGCAATATATCATACAAAAACAATCACTCATCCAATATCATATGCCAAGTATTCTAGTACACATATAACAAAAGCATATTGTATAATAAGCCAAGTAAGAGGTAATGGCGTACCTTGATCAAGAGATAAACTTAATCACAAATATCCAAGAGTCAACTACATCCTTGGTCAACCCTGATAAAGACAAGACCATATACTATCATCAGGTTCCCATCATCTTACATTTGATCTTAACCCTAATAACATCCATATTAGGGTTTAGCTTAGTTCATTATGTTATATACATTATTACTTGTCTTCTTATCTTAGATTTATCTTACTGATGTCATTTTCCAGATTATGATTCATTATCTGAACATTATCTTCCATAGCATTTTTGTGCACATTAATTAACCCTAGGTTACACCATTAACCAAGATTAGGGTTTTAAGCAATGTATTAAAGGTCAACTTCATATAACATGAATTCTATGCATACAACTGATCTCAGATTTATATATTATATTCCAGTTACATATATAAGGGTTTTCTGTAAATCTCATCATTTATTGAGCATGCATGTATTGATTACATTTTATTTAGCGTTAAATGCCCTAATTATCCATATGGAGTAAATTACAGGATTTCGTGCATCAACATCATAATCACTGACATCCAATGGATTATAAGCATGAATTTTGATTTACTGACATATTCTCATAATTTTAGGCCAAAGTTTGATATTTATTATGCATGAAAAGACCATTTTATATCTTACATTATTACTCTGATATTAGTTCGTCAAAAGCATGATATTATGCTTTCATTGTGTTCTACTCATTTTTCTGAGAATTTTGGTATATTATACTTATTTTTTTGATGCTTGATCTGTTTTCTATGATTTATTAAAGATCTGATAATATTATGAAACTATTACCTTTTTCTGCGAATGGGACAAAGCCATGTGGCCATATGGGGGTGTGGATCCTTTTCTCCTGGTCTGCTGTGAGTCGGGCGATTCTCCGCTAGTCTGGCTCGGTTCAGTGTTAAACTCCAGTTTATTTTGGTATATTATACATATTTTTTGATGCTCAGTCTATTTTCTATGATTTATTAAAGATATGATAATATTATGAAATTGTTACCTTTTTCTGCGAATGGGACAAAGCCACATGGTCATATGGGGGCGTGAATCCTTTGCTCCTGGTCTGCTGTGAGCCGGGCGATTCTCCTCTAGTCTGGCTTGGTTCAGTGTTAAACCCCAATTTATCTTGGTTTGGGAAGTTAGACCCGGTCTGCCCTTCTTTTCCTTCCCTCACGCTCGCGAGTCCACGATCTTGTCCGCTCTATCTCCTCTTCTATGCGTGGGCACCGCCGCACGATGGGTCTCCGGTGAGGGATCTATCTCCAACACTTTCTTCTCATCCTGACCTGCTAAACTCAAGAGGTTTGTTGAACCCTCTAAGGTAGCATCGGCTGCCCTGGTTGGACCGCGGAGGCCACGACTCACAGAGGCATGAGCTCGTCGGCACCAGTCATAGTTGCGGCGGCAGGGAAAGGGGGAAAACTCCCTCGTGCTTTGAAACTCCACAGAAGCTCCTAGAAAGCTTCCCTAGGCCTCCACGAACTCACCCGCCACCTCGATTTGAAGTGGCAAGGTCTGAGAAGCTGTGCAGGCTTACTCCTTCTCCTCCAGCCAAGTCAGCTTCGTCCACCATCAGGACCACCATGAGGGTCTGCGGGAGAAGCTGGGTTGTACTCCCTTGACACCGAGCTTTGTTTTCCCCCTCTCGGTTCTCCTCCGCGAGCCCCATACCTCTGTTCTGCACTCTCGAACACCACCTGCTCTCTAGCAGTGGAGAACCGATGGGAACAGAGGGCTTGCTCTCCCTGAATACACCGCCTCTCTACCCTTGTGAGGGGTCAAATGGGAGCTTGTCCCAGTCTGAAGGCAACTGTCCAGTTGAGGATTTCACTCACTCCCACGATCCGTGAAGTGGTGGAGGCAAACGTGGCCTCGTCTTCCCCACGTCTCAGACCCAAACCATTCGAGGTTGAGGACAATCACACAACCCTCAGATCTTTAATCTACTGCCCAGATTGCAGCTAAGAACATGCCAATCCGTGGCATATAAAGGTTGTTTGGTGCGGCCATTAGATCATAGATCTAGGGTTAGGAACGAGCCGCACAGACCCAACCAAAGTACAGGGCGCGTGACACTGAAAATAAGCCACAACTTAGGTCTATAAACATCAAAATGTGCATTATTTCACAAAATTCAAACCTTAATAACTCACTCTAGGAACATCCAAATGCCACCAAATTTTAACCATAGCTTCTATAACTCTTGAGATACCTTCTACTCAAATTTGGTAACCAAACACATCTATTAGACCATTCAATTAAATTCCTCAAGAAGGCATAAAGAGAGAGATCTTAATCATTATATAAATCTCGATCAACATTCCAACTTTACTAAAACACTTGAAACTCTCAATATTATTCAACCTTATGATTTCACTTATGTCATTGGATGATTAAGGACTCCAAAAGTCCACTCCATCACATCCTACATACCTTAAAAGAAATTTCGTCCTTGAAATTAAGCCAGAAAAACCACTTTGTCACATCATATACATCTTAAAAGGACTTTCGTCCTCGAAAGTAAACCATACTCATACTTCCAGGGAAAACCTAAACGTCTTCATCCATATGTAGGCACCATTCTATGTACAACATAATCAAAAGCTCCAGAACTATATCTAAGCTACTAGGATGTTTTTCAAACATCTAAGGTGATACCAGGGTGGACCACTCATCACATAACATGGTTTAGGAGCTTAGGTTACATCATGACGTATCTCATATGTTAGGATTGCATTTTTTTCCCCATGAATTAGGGTTCCCATATCATATTACCATGTTCGCAAGGAGATAACTGAAGTTATCCCATATGTCAAAGTTTCATCAACATCTTATTGAGCAAATTGTTAGAACAAGTTCAACATTAACATATGCCTTTTAGGAGGGAGTTAACTATAATTAACCGACTTTATCCATCTAGATCGCATCAAGGTGTCATAAACATTATGTTGTGCTAACTATCAAATTATATTTTTCATCTTTATTAAGCACTAAGATTAACACCTCATATAACATGTTTCATTTATATGATCGTATTTCATTGTTCAAAATAAACTGTAACATTTATTAGTGATTTCATCACAACATTAGTCAACAATTTCACTTTATCATCATTATTCATGTATCTGGTTAACCATTTTTATATATTGAGATATATTAAACCATCTCTAGGTTTTCCATCATGTCATGGTCATACATCACATCCCAAGATTAGATCACATCCTTGCATATATTTTATCATGGTTGTGCTAAACAAAGTTATAACATGTACTAAAACTTTATCTAGTCCAACTGAGGTTTTCTTGACCTGTATCAAAGGGTAAAGCCATGCTCATCCTCTCTGAGCTAACTCAACTCTATGAGTATCTTATATGCATATACTTTATCTTTTTTATCTTAGCTTAGGGTTCTCAGATTACCTCATTGGCACTAGTGATAGCTTTACAAGCTCTCGCCACATAAGAACAAACCAAAACATGCTATGGCATACTATCATAGATCTCTACCCATGAAACATCTTTACCCAAAACTCTCATATATACACCACTAGATTCTTATGTGGGAAACCACCAACCCGAGCATGAGGCTTCAGAGAAACTAACATAGCTACCTCCTCCAGGGTCTTGGGACTCTCTCTCCCTCACCCAGATGGTAGGCACTCATATTTCCTTATTCACATATCCATACATAACCAGCCTCTCTCTGACTCTAGGGTTTGGCACTCCCAAAGACATCTAGGGTTCAACAAATTATAGGAATCATGCATAGAGTGACTCAACTCAATCACTCAGGAGTATTCTAGTTTAGGACATATCATATCACATAATTCTCATATTTCTCACGTCATGGAGTCTAGGTTCTCTGACCTTCTCCTTGTGGGTCTCACTCTCTTTTGAGCTAACCCCAAAACTGGTCCTAACACTAGAGGTCCTCCTTTGTAAAAGAGCTTGAGGCTCATGCTGACTCACAACTTGTCTTAACATATCTCATCTCATAAAAGCCTATTTACTTTCATCATCAAAACTTATCTCAAAACCTCAAACTGAACTTAAGTCCTCAAAGAAAAACATATATAATCATAAACCATCTTATGTCATCTACACAAGACTTACATCATATCATCAAAACTTATATCATCTATTCCATCTATCATATATATCCCAAAAAGGCTCTAGACATCTAATCTAGAACTACTCTCTCTTCTAGACTGATGTCATTCACTTTCACTTGGGTTGCATGACCACCTCCTACTCGTACATGTATGGGGACACATTTTTGTAATACATATACATATTAAAATATTATATAGTTTTTCTTCGATAAAACAAACGTCAGAGAAAACTATCAAGGTTCGATCCGTTTGGAATCAAAAACCAAATCCTGAAAACGAGTGTCCCACACATAGTAGAGAGTCCAGTGTCATGAAAACTAGTGAAAAGGGTGAGAACATGGTGTAGACTAGTGTAGCTACTCTGGACAACGTGCGCAATATGTCTAGGGTTTTTCTTCCCTTGATGCACGTCATATCCAAATAGTGCAACATCCCATACCACTGCACTACAAGGAAAGAATGACATATAAGGACTTGCTACTCAACAAGCACCAGTCTAGACCTAGTTTTCAGACATCTAGGTGCTAACCTAGAGGCTAGGTCAGATCTAGTCTCTAAAAGACGACTAATCTAACCCTAAATTTTATTAAGGTTCAAGGTTCTTTAGTTTTGAGTTGTATAATGAGCAAATGTCATGCTTTGCTATTGTTCATGCTTTGATACCACCTGTGACGTCCCCAAATTTTCTAAAACTTAAACTGATGTGTGACGTCCAAATTGAAACCCTCACCTCAGCGAGAATCGCAATTTAAACACCACACACTAGGCTAAGAAGAAGAAAAATCTGAGGAAGTAAAAAGGAAACAATCAGTAGCACATGTACAAGAACAATAATAAAACCATACACACATGTTCACCATTCAACATATAATTACATAATGAATTGTTACAACATTTGATATTACATATTGAACAGAAAACTTATACATATACATGTACTACCACTAAACTACATGATCTTAAGAAAATAGGTCTGCATGTACATCAACTCTCTATACAACTCTTAACTATCCTGGATCTTCAAGAGCATAACCATAACCTATACAAAAGATTACATGCGGTACACGTCAGCACAATATTCAAGAATATTGCACTGAGTACGCCTACGTGTCTTTTATATACCTCTCATCCTATATTGGCAATAAGATAAAACTAATACTTGGCAGTTATAAAGAAATATAAGAAAAGTGTATACTTGCACAAAGATATTCTTTAACAAAAGAGAACACATATTTTAAGCTCATTTTCCATTATATGCTTGTGCATCTGCCTACCAATGGGATAGATGCATCCATGCCTCATGATCTGCTTACCAAAGAGATAGATCATTATACTTGTGATCTTCTTACCAAAGAGATAGATCATTCACTAGTACTATGCTTACCAAAGAGATATAGTGCTTTCATATAATGGAACAGATATATTATGTTTCATGTGTTCATAGCCATAAATATGGAAAATCAAGCAAGATATCATACAAAAACAATCACTCATTCAATATCATATGCCAAGTATTCTAGTACACATATAACACAAGCATATTGTCTAATAAGCCAAGTAAGAGGTAATGGCGTACCTTGATCAAGAGATAAACTTAATCACATATATCTAATAGTCAACTACATCCTTGGTCAACCCTGATAAAGACAAGACCATATACTATCATCATGTTCCCATCATCTTACATTTGATCTTAACCCTAATAACATCCATATTAGGGTTTAGCTTAGTTCATTATGTTATATACATTATTACTTGTATTCTTATCTTAGATTTATCTTACTGATGTCATTTTCCAGATTATGATTCATTACCTGAACATTATCTTCCATAGCATTTTTGTGCACATTAATTAACCCTAGGTTACACCATTAACCAAGATTAGGGTTTTAAGCGATGTATTAAAGGTCAACTTCATATAACATGAATTCTATGCATACAACTGATCTCAGATTTATATATTATATTCCAATTACAGATATAAGGGTTTTCTGTAAATCTCATCATTTATTGAGCATGCATGTATTGATTACATTTTATTTAGGGTTAAAAGTCCTAATTATCCATATGGAGTAAATTACATGATTTCATGCATCATCATAATAATCACTGACATCCAATGGATTATAAGCATGAATATTGATTTACTGGCATATTCTCATAATTTTAGGCCAAAGTTTGATATTTATTATCAATGAAAAGACCATTTTACATCTTACATGATTACTCTGATATTAGTTCGTCAAAAGCCTGATATTATGCTTTCATTGTGTTCTACTCATTTTTTTGAGAATTTTGGTATACTATACTTATTTTTTTGATGCTTGATCTATTTTCTATGATTTATTAAAGATCTGATAATATTATGAAATTATTACCTTTTTCTGCGAATGGGACAAAGCCATGTGGCCATATGGGGGCGTGGATCCTTTTCTCCTGGTCTGCTGTGAGCCGGGCGATTCTCCGCTAGTCTGGCTCGGTTCAGTGTTAAACTCCAGTTTATTTTGGTTTGGGAAGTTAGACCCGGTCTGCCCTTCTTTTCCTTCCCTCACGCTCGCAAGTCCACAATCTTGTCCGCTCTGTCTCCTCTGCTATGCGTGGGCACCGCCGCACGATGGGTCTCCGGTGAGGGATCTGGCTCCAACACTTTCTTCTCATCCTGACGTGCTAAACTCAAGAGGTTTGTTGGACCCTCTAAGGTAGCATCGGCCGCCCTGGTTGGACCGCGGAGGCCACGACCGACAAAGGCATGAGCTCGTCAGCACCAACCGTAGTTGCAGCGGCGAGGAAAGGGGGAAAACTCCTTCGTGCTTTGAAACTCCACAGAAGCTCGTAGAAAGCTTCCCTAGGCCTCCACGAACTCACCTGCCACCTCGATTTGAAGTGGTAAGGTCTGAGAAGCTGTGCAGGCTTACTCCTTCTCCTCCAGCCAAGTCGGCTTTGTCCACCATCAGGACCACCATGAGGGTCTGCAGGAGAAGCTGTGTTGGACTCCCTTGATAACGAGCTTTGTTTTCCCCTTCTCGATTCTCCTCCGCGAGCCCCATACCTCTGTTCTGCACTCTCAGACACCACCTGCTCTCTAGCAGTGGAGAACTGATGGGAACAGAGGGCTTGCTCTCCCTGAATACACCGCCTCTCTACCCTTGTGAGGGGTCAAAAGGGAGCTTGTCCCAGTCTGAAGGCAACTATCCAGTTGAGGATTTCACTCACTCCCACGATCTGTGAAGTGGTGGAGGCAAACGTGGCCTCATCCTCCCCACGTCTCAGACCCAAACTGCTGGAGGTTGAGGACAAGCACACACCCCTCAGATCTTTAATCTACTGCCCAGATTGCAGCTAAGAATAGGCCAATCTGTGGCATCTAAAGGTTGTTTGGTGCGGCCATTAGATCATAGATCTAGGGTCAGGAATGAGCCGTGCAGACCCAGCCAAAGTACAGGGCGCGTGACACTGAAAATAAGCCACAACTTAGGTCTATAAATATCAAAATGTGCATTATTTCACAAAATTCAAACCTTAATAACTCCCTCTAGGAACATCCAAATGCCACCAAATTTTAACCATAGCTTCTATAACTCTCGAGATACCTGCTACTCAAATTTGGTAACCAAACGCATCTATTAGACAATTCAATTAAATTCCTCAAGAAGGCATAAAAAGAGAGATCTTAATCATTATATAAATCTCGATCAACATTCCAACTTTACTAAAACACTTGAAACTCTCAATATTATTCAACCTTATGATTTCACTTATGTCAT